>WWET01000353.1:284359-300143 GCA_011038615.1 Limnodynastes dumerilii
GGCCCTGGATATCAGTTAACTAAAATAATACATTAAACAAAAAAAAAAGTTAATAATACATCAGCAGACATGCTCAGAGCTGCAGGTAGAACCTTGAACATTTGCCTGTTGACCATCACTGCTGATTGCTTGAAATTTGCCTTGAAACATCCAAGAAATCTCATTCCCATTTCTCCATTAACTCTCTGGAAAACGAAACAACCTTGCTCCAAAGGGGATAACAGCTCTTAGCCCAAAGTGCATTTCTAGGCAAATTATTTGGGAAAATCTGCCCCGGCTGGCATGTTACAGTTAATGTCCCTCTGCTCTATAGGAATATTGAGAGAGAGAGCGTTAATCACACAGCCATTCCAGTGCAAGGCAGAGGTATCCTTTAGACTGTGCTGCTACTTTCCGGGTTTATGTTGCAGATTAAAAATAATAGCAGAAAACTTTCTGGTGAAGGAGAAAAAACAGAGGTGACAAATTATGCTTTTAAGAAATGCTGACCGCTCTCTCAAAAGCATTAATGGTGTTGAGATTGGGGGGAGGATGTCTTTTAACTAAAGTGTTGCTTTACACAATGAAAAACCAGTTAAACCATTCTATTCAGGGTGCCTGCCGAATCCTGCGTTAAATCATCAATAAAATATATGCTTTAGGAATACAAAATGTGATGTCAAATTTTAAGTAACCCTTTGGTGTCTGTTCCCCATTCTCCAACACTCCCACACACGCACTATTAACCCAGGTAGTGTGGCTGTAACATCAATGAGACATGTTATATTAGGGTATCTGCTTGTAGCAGAGAAGGGTACCGTTGAAAGCACTCACCCCCTCCTTTCTCCCTCCTGGAAAGTGGATCAATGTCCTTCCACAGACATGTTAAACACACACAAAATCAATGGTGTTTATGTGTCCAGGGAGGGGCAGCTAAGGAGGAATTGATCTGACGGGGACCTAATCACTTTCTCAATAATCCTGACCTACCGACCTCCAGATTAACCTATTGATAGGCTGCTGTCTGGACTGGGGAAGAGGGAGACTGTTATGAACTTGGACGTGGCTCGTACTAGTAGTGAGCACGGAACTGTCCATGGGAAAAAAGTGTCAGCTGTGTGTACTCTTGGTAAAACTACAGCCGCTTTCCATAGGGCTACAAAGAGCACCGTTACAGGGCCAAATCTACTGGATATTATGCAAATCCTTCGTGTAATGCATGCTGCACAATATACTGTACTGTCACGGGATTCACCTATTCCTCTGCTTTTGAATTATTTTGTCCTAATTTGAATAATGACGCTGAACGTTGGAAAATGACTCATATGACTCATGGATTAGATTCAAGCTGAATACACATGCACAGCACAGTACAAGGCACTACAGAAACTGCACGTCACTTTATAAATAAAACATAATAATAATAATAATAATAATAATAATAAAAGGTGCATTACGTCAATAAATGCATTGGGTGTAATATGTGAAAAACATCTCCCCAGAAATATGTGTGTGTATATATATATATATATATATATATATAATATATTTTTTAAAAAAAATAAAAAAAAAAACATAGTAAAAATTAACCCCTTCCCCCGGCCGCCATGCAGCATGGGAAATCACAATTTCCATTGTGAGACTTTGGTCAATTCCCACGCTGGCAGAGGGTATATATATAACCCAATGCCAGCCAACCTGTCATTAGCGCCGGGGATGTCCTGCTTGCAGGACATAGTAAGAGGCGGACCACTAGGGTTTTTTTTTTTGCCAAGAGCACCCCATCGGATTAAAAGCTTAGAAGACTGAACCGGGACCCCCATCAGAACAGGTAAGGTTCTTTTTATTTATTTATTGGACACATTTTGGGTACACTTACACACATTCTTACACTTACACACATTCTTACACTTACACACATTCTTACACTTACACACATTCTTACACTTACACACATTCTTACACTTACACACATTCTTACACTTACACACATTCTTACACTTACACACATTCTTACACTTACACACATTCTTACACTTACACACATTCTTACACTTACACACATTCTTACACTTACACACATTCTTACACTTACACACACACACACACACACATTCTTACACTTACACACATTCTTACACTTACACACATTCTTACACTTACACACATTCTTACACTTACACACATTCTTACACTTACACACATTCTTACACTTACACACATTCTTACACTTACACACATTCTTACACTTACACACATTCTTACACTTACACACATTCTTACACTTACACACATTCTTACACTTACACACATTCTTACACTTACACACATTCTTACACTTACACACATTCTCACACACACATTCTTACACTTACACACATTCTTACACTTACACACATTCTTACACTTACACACATTCTTACACTTACACACATTCTTACACTTACACACATTCTTACACTTACACACATTCTTACACTTACACACATTCTTACACTTACACACATTCTTACACTTACACACATTCTTACACTTACACACACACACACACACACATTCTTACACTTACACACACACTCTTACACTCACACACACATTCTTACACTTACACACATTCTTACACTTACACACACACACACACACATTCTTACACTTACACACACACACACACACACACAAATTATTTATTTGTTTTTTTTTTTACATTTATAAACATTACATTTTATTTATACATTTACAGGAGGTTCAGCCCTGCACTGTGAACCCCTTCCAGGCAGAGGGAACCCCTACTTGCCACATTCATGAAGCTTCCACTCATTATAGTTATAGAGCAATGCTAATTATTGCAAAAGAAACAAAGTATAGACCCTATTTATCATATTTCCCCTGAATAAGAATAGAAACCCAGCAGTGCATTGCTTGCTTCTATGAAATGTTCAAAGCTTAATCCAGAGATTTGGTCTGTATGGAAGATGCAACTGGTCTAGGGGTTAAAAGTACACACGTCATCAACACTCACTGGTGAAAGTGGAATTATACTTCATGTACCTTTGTGCAAATGCATATTGTTTGGTGGCAGTGGATGGAGGGGTTACATGCTCTGAAGGAGACCGGAGGGATCAGGGCCCAAGAGCATAAATAAGATGTTATTTTGCAGGATAAAATAATCTTACAATGCTGGGTGGGGACACAATGGGCCTGATCCAGACCTACGCCCTGGAGCATTTTTATGCTTTTTGTAAGCGTAAAAGTGAACTTTTTTCACTCACTGCGCATGCGCGGGGTTGATTTTACGCAACGGAACTCTGAGCGTATGGGCTTTGAGCGTGCCAGCTTCGTAACAACGCTTGAAGGGATGTGCCAGCCTTCCGAAACCCGTAATTACACTTCGAGGGCGGGGTGAGGCATTTAAATCAAATAGTATGGGCATGATAAGCGTCGTAACTACACAAGGAGCTTATGGACATCCGCTGTTATGCACAGAAAAGTTAGGGTAGGGTTTGGTCAGCGTAAGACGGCTTAAATACGGACGCCCTAGGGGAGTGCTTCATAGTTACGGTGGCGTAAATACGCTACGCACATGGGCGTTTGATGAGCGTAGGTCTGGATTAGGCCTATCTTTACTAGAGATGATAATTTTTTCGGTGACACTGCAGGAGTTTCCTTAAAGATGCAAATAACTGGGAATACAGATACATTTGTATTTGGTTTGTGCCCCAATGTCAGAGTGCCAAATGTCGGATGCTAGGATGATACAAAGCCTAGGTCTGAAAAGATATGGTGCTGGGGAGTGTGGCCAGACTTAAACTTTCAATATTGCTTTTATTTTGTATAATCAGCAATTTCTGATCAGTGGCAGCCGTTTTACATGCACTCGCGTGCCAGTCGTGAAGGGAGCAGCTTTAAGGTAATTAGGTGGGAGAAGTGAGGAACTTCTGTATTCATGCCCCTGCGCATGCACTTTGCTGACTGCTCCCCCAGTAACCTACCTTTATATTTCCAACTCATACATAAATGGCGTCTGGATGGGTATGCGGAACAATAGCACCCCTATACTCTACTGGTGGACGTCCCCAGCACGATGGCTGTCTATCAGAAGTAGAGACAGACGAAAGTTCTTTCTCTATTTCAAATAGGCGGCCATTTTAGAAATATTTTCTATGAATGGGTGATTAGCATGCCGATCAGCATACTCACCCATTCAGTTTAGGAAGCGCCTAATGCACCCGCCACCCGCCAACACCACTGGAGAGGTGAGTAACCTCTCCGAGGACTTTTAGGGTGAGGGTTAGGGTTAGAGCCATGGAAGGGGAGGGTTAGGGTTGGTTCAAGCTGTGGGGAAAGGAGGGTTAGGGTCAGGCTGCGGGTAAGGAAAGGTTAGGGGTAATAGAAGGGGTGGTTTAGGATTAGGGAGAGGGTTGGGGTTAGAGTCTTCACTTACCTTTCGGAGCAACGTGTTCGGTGCTCCGCTGATCGATTGCTTTGCCTCTTAAGGCAGAAGCAATCGATTTCCCAGTTCGGAACTGGCTGGGAGAGAATGACCCTATCGAAATATGGCCGTTCTCGATGGGGACCCACACCCTGCTGTACCCCCCTATCAGAAGTGTCGTTTGTCGGACATCTGGATTAAGCACATTGCATTCTATTCAGGCGTGTACAGAACGCAGAATCAGATTATGTACGATCCGAATACACGAAAGTAAGCACATTGACTGAAGTATGGATCCGGGCCAACATTCTTCATTCTATGCACAAAGCTATGGGCTGTAAATAGCCACCTGCTCTGGGATGCTGGGATGCTGAACTAGTTAGCTAGATGTAACACTGTTTAGCTAGTGTGTAGGTCTCCAGGGGAATTGCTGTATGATGTCCGAATTGATTTTGCCATCCTGATGGAATAAAAGCACCTTTGTTTTATGACAATCTGCTGTCTCCAGTATCCTGTGTAGTGCTCAGCATTCATACATGGAGTGCTGAGTGCTGTTTTAAGCTGTCAGCCTCCAACAGTTTCTATCAGGCAGTGGTCCCGCCCAGCTCTGCTTAGTCCCGCCCATACAAACTCGGGCACTGCCTACTTGCTATGGGGCCCAAGTCTGTCATCTTCCGCCCCTATACACAATAGTCATGTCATAACAAACACTGTATTTCCATTTCTTTGATTGAATATTAGACAAATTCCACAAAGAAAACTGTGTGTGTGTGTGTGTGTGTGTGTGTGTGTGACATTGTCACTAGCCTCCCATTAGCCACCATTCCATTAATTTCCCAATATTCTAGGTCCAATGACCATATTCCCCAACCCCCACCTTTTTGTATTTCAAAAGGTAATTTATTTCCATTTGTACACACTGGGCCTGATTCAGACTTAAGAAGGAGCTTGAAAATAAAAGAGGAAAGTTATTCCTGGGCAAAACCATGTTGATTGCGGGGGAGTCATATTTCATCTGTTGCAAACAGTATTAGAGTTGAAAGGTGATGTTTCCTATCTTAAGTCTAAATAACAGTGTGATAGTAAAGCTGGTCAGTATCTGTGTGCAGTAAGCAATTCAAAGATATATCCCTGCATGCAAAGAATACAATTACCTTGACTCCCCCTGAAATCAACATGGTTTAGCCCAGGAGTAACTTACCTCTCTTAGGCCCGTATTCAGTAAACCGTCTTCTGGCGCCGTCCGTCCTTAACTAGCCGATTAACATTACTGGGCATGTGTAGTAATTACTGGACGCTATTTACATAGCGTTTTGTTTCTTTAAGACTGCGTGCATGCAATCAACGTAGCGAACCGCTGCGTAAATAGCGTACAATAATACTACTACGAGGTCTGAATACGGGCCTTAATTTCAAGCCCCTTCTTAAGTCTGGATCCAGCCCATTGTTTTTGGCCTAAAGTTGGATTTACCATTTTAACCCACACTCTGACAGTAGAGCTCAAGCTTCCATTCATTGCCTAGCGGCATTTTGCAATTTAGGATGCATATAATGATTTTAATTTAGATTTTACATTTTTAGAACCTGAAACAGTCCATTAAATGATTGTAGGGGTTGTGAATTATTTGAAGGTGGACGGAAGCTGCACAACACGTTCTCTAATTTTCCTACTTTCCTAAACCCGTGGACATACGAGCACCCGAAGATATGGTCCATTCTTTGTATGGCGGAATAAAACTAAGCTGTTTCATGCTATGTATCCATTGCACTTTGCAACAGTCATCAGTAGACGAGAATAGGCAGTTCCTACTTTCCAGTGTCCAGGGCTTAAAGCTATTTCTGCTACAACACAGGAGATTCAATTAGTGAATCGGTTTAAGTCAATCCCACTGATTGATTCACTAATTGAATCACTTGCTTTTATAAAGATATCTTTAAATGGTGATCAAGAGCAAAACGTAATTCCTTGCTTAGGCATTCAACTCTTCTGGGTACGGTCTTTCTAATACTATTACATAAGTGAAAGGGGATTATAACATTTTGCAGTCAAGATAATACACGTTTCCAGCTTGTAATACAGCCACTCTAGGTGTTGTGGAACTACATTTCCCAGCATGCTTCAAGTGCATTGGCCTAACTGTTAGTTGGCAAAGCATGTTAGTAAGACAGACCCTCTAACATGACCCATTCCATTACGTACAATTGACTCCGCTCCTGAACTTCCAACTGTCACTTACCTGGTTTAAATGAATTAACTGATATTTAAAAAACTATTTGCCACTCCAAAAAGGAGGATACCATAGTAACTACCAGTTGGAAACTGAGGAGCAGAGTATTTTGTACCTAATGGAATGGGTCATGTTGGAGGGTATGGTAAGAAGCTGCTTCATGTTGTTTATGCCTGTTGTAAATGATTAATAAGGGGTTCTAAAATCCCACTGAGTTGTAAAATATGGCATAGTTGGTGTAAGGCAAGAGGGAGATAGCAGCGTGTAGTCCAAGTAATTGTTCTCTGGTACCCTGCTCAAAACGGGTGAAAAGCACCATTTTTCTTGGGCTTTTATCATGTGGTTATTATGACTACAACATTTACACATTAAGATGACTTGAGTTTTTGTCCATGTTCCCTAATGCCACCAGATTCTAGCTTACATTCTCTAGTATGTAATAGGAGAGCTAAAATCTGATTGGTTGCTATAAGCAACATCTCCACTTTTCCAAACCCGCAGCTTAGTAAATTTGGCCCTGAGAGTTTGGCATATTGCAGGTCAACCTCTACGGTTCCCATGCATGAATATTGTACATATAGCCTGATTCAGTGTCAGTGGCAGATTGGCCATAGGACTTACAGGGAGGCCCATGTACTTTGGAAGCCACCCAACAGGGTTTTAACGTAACTATGATGTTGTTAGCAATGGGTGGCGGTCACTAGGATGCTCTCTGGTTTGGGAGGTTGCCAATGGGATGCTCTCTGTATTAGGTGGTGGCCTCTCTCTGAATTGCACAGCAGTCATTATACATCTATTGTATTATGAAATACTAGCCAATAGAGGTTGTATTTAATTACAACTCTTTTATATAACACTTGTTCTTGTGCATAATTTGCTATACATAACCCCACCCACATTATATATTTGGAATGCACTTATTAGGTTTCTTTATACTCTTATAATCAGCGGTCAGATAGAAGCACTTAAAACAGGTGCAACTGCAAATGTGGGTCTACGTAAAGAAAATGTATTTGTCGAAATGTTTTATTTCCAAATAAAGGTTTTCAAAATACAGATGTATCGTATTTCCGACATTTCTAAATCGATATAGTTATAATGAAAGGATTGGTTATTTACCAATTTGTGGATGGTTTGGAAAAACAGTAATTTCGCATATTAGCAATTTCGAAATAGAGATGTATCGAATTAGTAACATTTATAAATCAATTTCATTATTATTCAAGAATTTCTGAAAGCGTTAATTCTAAGTGAAAAACCTTCTAATTTGAAAGAATTCAATATAAAAACAGTTATAAATATGGACCTGTATAAATAAAGCCTTATCTCCCTAAAAACATATCTAAATAAAAATCATTTGAATTAAAGAGGTTTTCGAAATAGAATATTTCGAAACATAGATTTCTAAATTAGTACTTTCTAAATATACATTTTTTATGGGGACTCACACCGGGACTGGTGTAAGTGTAAAATGTAGGAGATGTTCAAGCATTAATTGGCCCTATTTTTAGTTTAAACACAGCACATTATAAATATTAAATATTATATAATATTTTTATAAATTATTTAGGAGTTTTATTTTATTGTGAAGATAAAATATTTTTTCAAATCCCTTTGAAACATGTAAATTTGTACTCACTGCTACATTACACCTCGCAGTCTCTACCTATACATATCCATTTGCATGTTTCAATAGCACAATAAAGCGGCGTTTTACAGACAACATTACGCATTCACGTCAGTCCCTGTCCTTCTTGGAGCTACATACTAAGGTCCCTAACACACACACTATGGTTCACACAGATAAGGCCTAGTCCATTGAACTTGTCCAAGACCTCAGCAAGTGCTTCTCACTGAGCCACCGTGCTGCTAGAGTCAGAATTCAGGAGTTCAGGTCAAGTCTTAGGTTACCCAAAAGCAGGAGCAATTTTTTCTGCTTGGAGAGAAGGTCCTATAACAGCAAGATGGACAGGATCTATATGTCTCCTCCTTCAGTAGCAATAGATCACTGTTTATAGTGATTTAATGCACACTGGCATTTCACCTATTTAGTGACTTTCCCAGCCCATCAAAGTTGTGTCAACCTATTATTCATTGCACAGAAGCATCCTCATGGCATCCTCATCCCCCTGTTGTCTCATTTTACACCCCCCAGGATCTTAGCACAACCATGAATACTGAAATAAGTACTTCTGGGCAAATAATTACATTAGACCTTGAATAAAGTAGGCAATTACACTGCTGGGGCATTACTGTGTGTGTAACCATAACACTAAAATAATTGTGACAATAATAAAATAAACTATTTTTACATAAATTCTGCCTGGTTCCACTCTAGGTAATACGTATAAAAATATACTGGTTTACATTTATTTACCAAAATAAAGTAATTTTGGTCCCAGTCTGTTGAACAGGCTACAAAAATAGTTATTCCTTTTTAAAATGATGTACTACAATAAGTGAAATCTTGTCTTCTCCTGTAGGAAACCCTCTGGTCATTACGTGGATGCAATAAATACTGCCATTTTCACGCATTACTTTGATATTTGAAAAATGTATTCACATTTTTCTTGTAGTAGCTAGTACGACTAAAAAAATATGACATTTTCTAAAGGGTGTAAAAAGGTGGAGCATAAGGTTTTCCTAAATATGTTCATTTTAAATATATTTCTATTACATTTGGTGCTATTAAACACAATTTTGTTGCAGATTCATAAACTTGTTAAAATACTGCATATAATACCTTTACAGGTTGGGTTCAGGGAATAAGGGGTCAGTCAAAATAAATTAAAATAATGTAAAAAAAATGTGTGTGTATATATATATATGTGTGTGTGTATATATATATATATATGTGTGTGTGTGTATATATATATATACATATGTGTGTGTGTGTGTGTGTGTATATATAACCCAAAACAAAATAAATTGAGAAGTATGGAGATAAAAAATGGAGATAAATGAAAACAAGACTTTAAAACAAAGGTTAGTTACATCTTACTTATTTAATTTTGTTTGTTTCATAAAAGCCACTGTTATATTTAGGTAATAGCTGAGCTGTTTTAAAATGTGTACTTTACACATATATACTAATAATAACAACATATTCTTACTAATCATGTTATTCCAGTGAATCAAACATTTCAATGGAGAACCCCTCAAAAGCTAGAGTATATACACTGTGTATAATACAAAATAATACACTATATAAAATCTGTATAATGCACATTTTCAAACCTACATTGTATACAATGGCTGCACTGTATAGACTTCTAAAAATATATCCTTATTGGGTGAGTACACATGAAATTATATATATATATATATATATATACACATATACAATAATTTTGAGGCACATTATATACATATTCCAGCCTCCAAGATATTGTATTAAATATGCCATCTGGGATTGCACTTGGTTAGAATACAATTACCCCCTTCCAACATTGTACAAGCGCCCCAAGTACCACCTATCTTTAATATATACAACCTATGTTGTATACATAAAAGACGTATTAAATCATCTATAATACATGTAGTCTACATCCAATTCTACATAACCACCAGTCACCATACTCCACTACCTCATATTACAAACATAAACTTGCCGTGCTTAATATTAATAACTTATTGTTGTTATACTATGTGTAGGGATAAAATATGACCCACATAACATTTATAAGAAATATTAAATATAATGTAACCAGATTGCAAAAAATACATATATTTTTTTCAAATTACTATACATTTCATATAGCCACAAGCACCACTCCTATGCCTCCAAAATACACATTAGACCGTCATTGTATAATAGCCATGCCTTAAAGCACACCATAATCGTACACTTTAATACCATGAGGTATAATTTGGAGGGCTGGGGTAAAGGAGAGGGTCCAAAAGTAGGATCATGGAGACAATCAATGCAAAATATCACACATGATTTGCAAATAAATCTATACTGTATGCTGTGCTCCCTGCCCATATAATAACATATATAGCAGCATCTATATTCTGCACCCACTATGCAGGACCCCCAAAGCACCCCCACCCCCCATCGGGCGCGTGCTGAGCGCATGCAACAGACGCTGCTGAGAGACGCATTATGCAGAGTGCGCCGCTTAATATGCAGAGAGACATTACCGCTTCCTTCCATCGGTGGGCGCATCTCCTTCCAACCTGAATAGAAGTCACTATGGCAACGGGTGGAAGGGAGAGGGCGCCGACCCTCACATTGCACGCTGTTACCCGCTCGCTCAGGTCCTTTGTAAGCAGAGCTTAGTGAGAGGTAGGCAACCTGTGGCTCCCCAGTAGTTGTGGAACTACAAGCCCCAGCATGCCCTGTTGAAATGCTGTGTCTTGTAGTTCCAAGTTGCCCATCAAGGACACCTATTTCACCTCAGTAATTACCTCACCAGGGATTTGAAGGTAAAATATTTACCTAGATGTCCCTTCCTATGTGTCTGGAGGGGGTATTTCTGCCAGACTTGCATTTCTTTCTCTGGGGTTAAGGGTTATTATAATAATTCACTTGTGGTCCAGGACCGTTCTAACTTTATGGTTAATTTAAATTTTAGCAAAATTGCACCAGGAAAAGCTGTATTTCAATCAATGGGTCCTGTCCTCCTTTTTAAATACTCAACTTGAATTCTTTGTAGATTTTAAATTTGCCTCCACCTACATCTAAACATGGCTTTGTTCAGGTGCATCTTTGCCCCTTCTGTAATTTTCACCTTGAACCCTAAAATAAAATGATGACTCTGATTCCAAACAAATGTAAACATTAAATTATTTGCATCCCCTCAAATTTTGTGCCCTGGGTGGCAAACCCTATCACACACCCCTAATAAGTTATTTGCCTACTGTCATTTATTAACAGGTTTTTATATAGTACTATCAGATGACACAGTGCTTTACAGAGAATATTTCACATTCACATCACTCCCTGTCTCATTGGTGCTACATTCTATGTTCCCTATCACAGACATGGGTTATTTTACTCAGCAGTCAATTAACCTACCAGTATGTTTTTGGAGTGTAGAAGGAAACTGGAGCACCCAGAGGACACCCACACAGACACAGGGAGAACATACAAACTCCACACTGATAAGGCCTAAGTCCAGGAATCAAACTTACAACCTCAGCGCTGTGAAACACAAGTGCTACTCTCTGAGCCATCTTGCTGACCCAAGTGATATCTGTGCCCTGACCATGCCCACATATTATTGACCAACCTCACGACATTGGTCCTGCCCACTTCAGTGGGCCTTTGATCATTTTCAGTCCAAGGCCCACGTTCAGCCTCCCCAGTATCTCCCATTCATGTGCTTTCCTTTGCTCACCTTTGCTGTTTACCTCTTGCCTATTTACGCTGCGTGGGCTCTGTCTTCTTCCTGTCCACATCACTTGCATGCAGGAAGTCCTTGCTATCAGCCGTCACGCAGGACACATAACAGCTGATAGCAAACCCCAGCAGCTGAAACGGGGTTTGCAATCAACTGCTCTGCGTAACTGCTGCAATGGCTGACAGCAGGAACCTCTTTTCAGACGTGCGTAGCAGAAGGGAGTAGGGGGATAAGCACCTCCCAAGCCTGGTGCTGAATTGTGCCACATCACCCCACGGACCGCATCACGCCGGCCCTGGTGCTGGTTTTTTTCCAGACCGATGGGGCCTTCAATCTTTATAATAGAAGCCAAAAATTACAGCTACCTCTGCACTATCGCCTGGTTACTATTAATAAATCTTGCTTGCAAAAATGTAATAGATCATTTGCTGCCATTAATAATCACTCTATAATCATGAAGATCATTAAGTTCAATAACAACAGATAATTTTTTTTATATTTGATGTATTTCTTTACAATTACTGCACATGGGAAATAATGGTGGAAAGAAACACATGCTCAATGGATAACACATGACACGCCTCCTCTAACTGACCACTAGCCACGCCTCCAACAGCTGAGCACTAGGTATACCTCCTCCAGCCTAGTACAAACCACGCCCCCTCTGTACTTTGCCACACCTCCCCTGACTGAGCACAAGCCACACCCCCTCTGTACTTTGCCATGCCTACTCAGAGCACAAGCCACGCCTCCTCAGAATGGAGCCCTCTGTGACATCACAAATCTTTATGAAGGAATGCTGATGTATAGACAAGAGACTACTACAGTCAAGGGGAGCTCAGTAGACAACTAAGAGTCTCCTATCATCCAGATCACAAACTGGCCATGTAAGTATGTTATTTCTTTTTTTTCATTGTTGCATGTAACATAAAATTACTGTAAGTATATCCCTTATATAAGTAGAAAGGAATATGCTGTCTACATTATTATGATAACTTAGACACTTCTTTTTTAGAATAATAAAAGTCTATTGTTTTATTATGTGGCTGAAATGTAAATCAGGTTTCATCACACTTTATTCTCTTTGTACATATATGTTTGCACAGGTAAGGGCACCAGGAAGGAGACAGCCTGTATTAATATGTTGATGGTTACTGCTAATGTCACCTATAGTTTACTTTATACTTTGAAATCTAGTAATAAGATCCAGACTACCACTTGCACTTTACTTGAATTTTTGGATTCTTGTGGCCAGATTTACTAAGCTACGGGAAAGGAAAAGTGGAGATGTTGCCCATAGCAACCAATCAGATTCTAGCTTTCACTTTCCCATTACATACTAGAAAATGGCAGCTAGAATCTGATTGGTTGCTATGGACAACATCTACACTTTTCCTTTCCCACAGCTTAGTAAATCTGGCCCTTGGACTCTCTCCTATATGTATATATGATAATATAGATCAATATACAAGCAAAAATGTGTTATTGACAATGAAATAATGATTTCTATTAGAAATTAATGAAAATTTACCTGATCAGATTGTGTTGTGAGCTGCTACAAATTTTTTTTTTTTAACGGTATATAGCAGTATTTAGTTATATACAGGTAAATTACAAACCTGACATTTTATATACCAAGACTTATCCCATTGTATTGTAAACTAATATGGTCAGGTTGCCCAACTCCAATATATCTGAAAAAAATAATTGTATCTATTTGATCCAGGCTCAAAACTGCATATTAAAATATTATAGGAGCATCTATATGGAGAGGGATGGCCAGGAATGTCCACAAGGAGAGGGACGGACAGGAGTGTCCACAAGGAGAGGGACGGGCAGGAGTGTCCATGAGAAAAGGCATGGCCAGGAGTGTCCATGAGGAGAGAGACGACCAGGAGCGTCCATGAAGAGAGCAATGGCCAGGAGGGTCCATGAGGGGAGTAATGGTCAGGAGCTTCCATGAGAAATGGCACAGTCAGGAGCATCCAAGAGGAGAGCAATGGGCAGGAGCGTCCTTGAGGAGAGCAATGGGCAGGAGCGTCCTTGAGGAGAGCACTGGTCAGGAGCGTCCAAGAGGAGAGAATTGGCCAGGAGCGTCCAAGAGGAGAGCAATGGGAAGGAGCGTCCATGAGGAGAGCATTGGCCAGGAGCGTCCAAGAGGAGAGCACTGGCCAGGAGCGTCCATGAGGAGAGGCATGGCCTGGAGCGACCGCAAGGAGAGGCATGGCCTGGAGCGACCGCAAGGAGAGGCATAGTCAGGAGCATGGATCTAAGAAGAGAATTGAGTGCCTCTTAACATCCAGATTAGAAACTGGGCATGTAAGTGTTTTATATCCATTTCTTTCAGTGTTACATGTAACTTAGACTTTCTGTAAATAGGAATTTGTGGGGAGGGTAGGAGCGCACGTGAGGGATTATAGTTGTAGTAAAATAATGAAATATCTGCATCTCTTGCCAGGAGAAGAGAGGCCCATCCAGAAACAAATGAGAGAAGAGGCACTGTCAGGATCGGCCACTAGGAGAAGCACGGCTCTTAGCAACAGTTACTCGGCATGTAAGTATTCTACTGTTTTTCTTTTTCTGAATTGTAACACAGAATTTCTATCATTAGGGATTTGGAGATGCATCTACAGAAGAAGACGTGAGAAGAGACACGGCCAGGAGAAGACATGAGGAGAGACACGGGCAGGAGAAGATGTGAGTAGAGACACAGCTGGGAGAAGATGTGAGGAGAAGCACGGACGTGGGGAGAGGCACGGCCAGGAGAAGACGTGAGGAGAGACGCCACCAGGAGAAGATGTGAGGAGAGGCACACAAGCAGTGTGTAGGGGAGGCATGGTTCACAGCAGAGAATTGAGAGCCTCCTAACATCTACATCAGAAATTGGGCATGTAAGAATTCCATTTCCTTCTCTTTTAGTGTTACATGTTACACAGAATTCATGAAAATTTGTAATTTGTGAAGAGGTGAGGAGAGGCACGGCCCGGAGCGGACACAAGAGAGTATATCCATAGTAAAATAATGAAAGTTCTGCATCGCTTTCCAGGAATGAACGCAAGGAAAGGATTGGTCAGATGCAGAGGCGAGGAGAGGCATGGCCAAATGCAGAGGCGAGGAGAGGCACGGCCAGGAGTGCCAGCAAGGATAGGCCCAGCAAGGAGTGTCTGAGAGGAAAGGAACGGCCTGGAGTGTCTGAGAGGAAAGGAACGGCCTGGAGTGTCTGAGAGGAGAGGCACGGCCAGGAGTGTCTGAGAGGAAAGGAACGGCCAGGAGTGTCTGAGAGGAGAGACACGGCCAGGAGTGTCTGAGAGGAGAGGCATGACCAGTAGCAGCCACAGCAGTTTGGGTTACCGCTTTCAGGAAAGCTATGAACAAAGGCGCGGGCAGAAGCGGCTGCTATTTGGATTTCCTGGGAAATAATTGTATTGGGAATAAACAAAGCTTGAGAAATACCTATTGATATTGCTCCTCAATATTGTTTTCAGATAAAAAAAAATAACTCTGTGTGATTGTTATTTATAATAAGCTGCCCAGACTCAACACAGTTATTAAACGAGGAACAGCTGACTGATCTATAAAGTTACACCAACGAAAGTGTTAGTTAAACTGTGTCTAATAAGGCACCAACCACATCAGCTGCCCCATCAAAGCCAGAAATTACCCACAGCTTCATACTGGTCCATATGGTCAAAATCCCAGAGATGTCTATAAGGAGAACACAAAGCAATGCCCAGGAATCCTCATGGCCCTGAGCAGGGCCACCATCAGAAATTGTGGGGCCCGGAACTGCCAAAATAGACAGC
>WWET01000353.1:310031-327929 GCA_011038615.1 Limnodynastes dumerilii
CAGTGTTCCCCAACCTCAGTCCTCAGGGACTACTAACAGTCCATATTTTCTAGGTTTCCTTAAAGAATCACAAGTGATATAATGAGCAGCACCTGTGGAGCTTTTATAATGTGACAGTTAGTAATGAACACATCTGTGCTCCAGCAGTGAGACCTGGAAAACATGCACTGTTAGTGGTCCCTGAGGACCGAGGTTGGGGAACACTGATGTAGACGCAGAGCCACAACTCAAATATATTTTCAGGGTGTTTGTTGTTCTTTACATATTACAGTAATTTTAAGGTTCAAGATACTTTTTTTTATTTTGTCCTCAGCAACCTTGCCCAGTTGTCCTGACTACCACCAGACAGTGGTCCATGTACTACCTGTGGTACTAGAACCACTGGTTAAGAACCCCTGGCCTAGAGTCTCTATATAAGGCCAACTAAAGGGTGGAGCTTAACATCACCAGGCCCCAAAATTTGGAGCAGCAACAATAATGTTTCTCTCAGAGCAGCCATAAAGTGCATGAGTATAGGAGTGCCTTGGGTGTGGGCCTCTAAGTAGAGTAACAACCGTGGGTGCAGAGGGGGCAGCCACATCTACAGCAGCCATATTTACAGTAGATATGTCAGTACGAGATGGCAATAGGGGGTGGGGCTTGATAATGTGATTTAATGCAAATCACTGCCTGAAGTTCTGTCCCCTGACTATAAATGCTGTGATCCATAGCGTTACTAAGGATGGGGAGGGGCTTAATGACAAAATCCCCATCCATCCTTAGTAATGCTAGGGATCACAGCATATTTAGGCAGATGGGCTGGACTTACATGAAATCACATCTGATTTCTGCACCATGTTTACATCATGTTTTTTACGTGACTTTAATCAGTGTGCTGTAGTCCTCATAAAAAATAAAGCAATCCAGAGCGGGATACGTTTGTTGGTCTGAACGGACGTATTTTCAGGCATTGTTCAAAAAGCTTTATAAATAGATATTTGTTATTGAGAACAAACCTATTCCCCTGTTCCCGATAGCTACAGGCTGTGGCGGGTAGATTAGGGTTATCACACATTTATAGCTCAGTCAGTCTAACACTGGCCATCAAAACATTGCTGTCAACCTTATGGCACCTAAATCAGTGGTTACCTACCCTTGGGTTAGGGAAAGCACAGACAACCTTGCGGTGCTAATGGTGTAGTGAAACTTCAAGTCCCATAATACTTTGCCAGGTGTCATCAATATTTAGGCTGTTGGAACATGCTGGGAGATTTAGTTTAGCCACATCTGGAGTGCCAAAGGTGCACACCCTCCAACATATTTTAATGGAAAATTGGTACACCTTGGGCCATGGCTTGTCCCATGAAGGGGCGTGGTTTTAATCTGCTCTCATTTGCATGTATGATAAAGTGTGAAATCTCATTGTACACCTTATCATATGAGCCGGTTGCATTCTCCAGAACGAAAATCTGAATTGCGAAAAAGGTTCTTTGAATACTTACCATTTTATACTTTTTATTTCAGAATGGGTGAGCATGCCGTTCGGCATACTTCACCCATTCACCTTCGGAAAGACGATATCACTCCACCGCACCTCTTCCGCCACTATCGCCGAACCAAGGGACAGGTGAGTAAACTCTCTGTGCGTGGGAGGGAGGGTTAGGGTCAGGCTGCAGGGGAGGGAGGGATAGGGTCAGGGTTTCGTAGCACCAAAAGCTCGGTGCTCCGTGGATCGATTGCAGTGCCTATTGCATATGCAATTGAAATCCCAGCCAGTTCGCAACTGGCTGGGAGGAAACAACACTTTTAAAAATTGGGCCATTCTAACCGGAGACCCACACCCATATGAGCTAAGAAATCACAGCAGAGGGTCTTGTCACTATAGTATCACAGGAGAGGGTCCTGTCACTATAGTATCACAGGAGAGGGTCCTGTCACTTTAGCAGAGCTGTAGGAGTCTGTCCCCGCAGCTCTGCTATAGATATCAGATGTTGCAAGACTGCAAAGTGAGTATAGGGAGGAGGGAACTGCTGGGTCAGAATCCGATACAAGAGCCCTTTTAACCGGTAGAGACCATTAAAAAAACGGTACTGTGTCTGCTAAATAGGTACAGTTGGAGGGTATGAAGGCCCTAAAGTACCCAATGGGCCCTAGTAAGCAGCTTAGGTTACCTAATACCTCCCCATCTTCCTACCTGTGTCTCTTGATAATTCAGCCCCTCCCACTTAGCATGTTAGCTCCTATGAGCAGGGTCTCCTCCCTCTTGTCATCACCCCTCTACCTTGTCCTTTTTCTCTCTACTGTCTATTTCTCTCCTTACTCATCTGCTCCTACACACATCTCCTGGATCTTTATCTTGCATACATATTGTTCTGCTATTTTTGCACTGTATTTTATTTTTGCATTGCACTTATACTGTATTCCTTATTTATTTGAACTTGTACCGTCTGTTAATTGTGTTGTATATTTAACTATTGGCTTTGCACGGCGCTGCGGATACCGTGTGGCGCATTATAAATAAACATTAATAATAATAGGTGATCCAGCTCTAATAATTTCCCAGGCTGAGAATAAAAATAAATGTGGCACTGTGTATTTAACAATGTTTAAAGAATATTATTTGACTAGAGCCAGTCTGAAAATAAGAGGAAAACAGATGGAAAGTTACACCTGGGAAAAACCATGTTGAATGTCATAGGAAGCAAATGAATTCTATTCTTTGGATGCAGGGAGACTACTTTGCTTCTGCTTATTGTACATAGATGCTGATTTACTTTTGTTTAGACCTGGGCTTGTCTTAACTTTAATACTGTTTGCAAAAGATGGCATTTGGCTCCACTGAAATCTAACATGGTTTTGCCCAGGTGTAACTTTCCACCTGTTTTCTACTTATTTTAAAACTCTGGAGCCGGCCCTTTCTGCCTGAGCTTATCATGAATGTTCTACACTCTACATTCAAAAATATGACTTCTCTAAAAATTAGAAGTTATAGCTATAGAATGATGGACCGTTATGTTCATAGAGAAATAAACCGGATATACATATATTCTGAATATAAAGCTATAACAAGCTCTGGTATTATTTGCAACTGATTATCTTGCATAGTAGAGGTTATGGCACACTGCTGTGCTGTGTGTCTGCTTCTCCTAGAGACATTTTACATGGACAGTTCTGTATACCACACCATGCACTCCTGTACCAACAATGCCTGTGCTGCTGTTATTTATTCTAGTTATCTGACTTTATATCCCATAATCCTCCAGTTGCTTTGGATCAGTGTGTTTTGTCATTTTGTGTGATTTTACCTGTTCTCACTACACACTGATCCTCTTTTATTTCTTTCAAATTCAGACAATCCCCTGGGAGATAAAGGAAACTCTTCAAGATTTGTTTTTTTATTGACTGCTGTTTGCAGACCATATACTGTGTATGTGACCACTCTGCCAGGTATGTATGTGTCTATGTGTGTTTCTCATGAACAGACACAGCTGGTTACTCATGACTGTCATCGTCTGCCTTTATAGTATTATATATTTGGTATCACATTTGTTCAAACTCTGGTATGTGGAGGGTTTGTCATTTTATTTAGGAAGTCACAATGATACATGCGTGTATAATAATGACCAATTAACATGTCACGATAACGACTTCTAATTACTAGAGAACATTTCAGATTTTTAAAAAAACCTTTTTCAATGATTTAATATAATTATTTTTATTTAGTTTTCATTATAGACTTTATTTTCCTGGTTCTATTTTCTCTTTCTGTTTTTAATACAGTTAAATTATAACTAGAAATTATAATTAGAAATAATATGGAATTATCTATACACATAACAAATGATAAATAATCAAATTTACGATTCTATAGTAATATGTCTATTGATCCGGTCATGTTGGGGGTGTATTGTCCTATGTGTGTATATGATGTAATAGAATTGTGTTATGATCATGTCCAGTGGTCAGGTCATATTGGGAATGTAGTTTCTTATGTGTGTATATGATGTAATAGAATTGTATTGTGAGCAAGTCCAGTGGTCAGGTCATGCTGGGAATGTAATATCCAATGTGTGCGTATGATGTAATAGAATTCTAGTGGTTAGTAGTTGTAGGTTATAGTGTGCTATGTATGTACATTTTATTATTTTTATTTTGTTAATAGGTTTTTATATAGTGCCATCAGATTACATAGTGCTTTACAATTTTAACAATCATTATAACAAGACTGGGTGGTAACAGGCAGACTGGGTGGGGATTGATACATAAGGGAAAGAATTAGATTATGATCATGTTCAGGTTACTTGTTTGTTTGTGTATTTATTTATTAACAGGTTTTTATATAGAGGAAATCATATTCTGTGTTGCTTTGCAATTTGAAACAATCATTATAAAACAAGCCTGGGCAGTAACAGACACATTACATGGGTAAGAGGGCCGGCTAACAAGCTTACACTATATAGGACATTGGGAATTGCGGTTACCCATACCCCGCTTTGCGACATAGAGACAGCTGAAAGTTACTTTTCGTCTGTCTCTATTTTGAATAGGGGGCCATTTCAGAATTTTTTTAAATGAATGAGTGAGTATACCATAGAAGGGGAGGGTTAGGGTCAGGCTGTGGGGAGGGGTGTTTTAGAGTTAGGCTAAAGAGAAGGGAGTATTAGGGTCAGGCTAGGGAGAAGAGAGGGTTAGGATTAGGCTGCGGGGTAGGGAGGGTTAGGGTAATGGAAGGGGAGGGTCCGGGTTAGAATTAGGGGATGGATTGGCGTTAGTTTAGCCATTCACCTTTCAGCTCACCGTGTTCGGTGCTCCAGGGATTGATTGCTATGCCTCTTCGAGGCATACGCAATCGATATCCCAGCCAGTTTGAAACTGGCTGGGAGAGAACGACCCTATCAAAATAGGGATGTTCTTTGTGGGGACCCAAACCCGGGGATTGATACATAAGGGGAAATTTTCTATATCACACAATGGAGCAGCCAAGTTGTATGGTAAAAGTGCTAAATTCTCTGTATCAGCCAGTCACACAGCAGTGTTAGTAGCAGAACGGAGGGTAATTTTAGTATGGGGAGAGAAAGTGTATTGTATGACGATGTCCAGGAGACAGGCGATGTTGGAGGTGTAGTGTTGTGTATATGATGGACTAGAATTGTATTATGATCATGAACAGAGCTCATAACATGTTAGCAGGAGTGTAGTGTCCTTTATGCTATAAGTAAATCCATCTTAGAGAGGCTGGAGCTTTGGGTCATAAGAACAATGAGCTAGATAATATGGACTTTTGTAATAGTTTTGTAACCTATAACAAAAGCAAATCTGAAGGATTAGCCATCGTCTCTCTAAATGTAAGAGGGAAAAAGAGATTACCGGCATCCCCCACCTCACAATAGACCTAATGACACATTTATTTCAGAAAGAGGTAACATTTCAAAGGGCAATGACTAGCCAAGGTCAGGCCGGTCAGGGCACATGTTCACCAGCGTTCATTTTCATTTTGTTTTTCTGCTACTTGGTCTTATAGGAATGCATTGTGATCTATAGTTATAGAATACTGTCTGTTCAGATCGGTTCTCAATCATAACTATTGATTAAACTGAGTCAGCGCTACTCCTGTATACTTCACAGCGGTTTCTTAGAAAAATAAATACTTGCTTTGCTTTGCTTCATTGTGTCTGTGTCATTTAAACTATTGCAGGGACAAAGGGTCTGATCCAGAGCTACGCTGCGCCGTGGTTCGTATTTATGGGCAGCGTGGCTCTAATGCACTCCCCCATCACTTTCCCTGTGGCCGGCGTAATTACACACTGTTACGCTGGCTGAAGGCTACCCTAACTTCAGCCGGCGTAACAGAGTGTAATTATGCCGGCCCCATGAACATAACACCTTAACCCTGCCCCTTAATCCTAATTTTAATGTCTCCGCCCTTCCTTCATAACTACGCTGTAGTTACGGAAGCATGATCCTGCACAAAGTTTTATTTTTCTTTACATTGCATTGCTCAGATCGGCAGAAATCCGACGTAACTACCACGGTGGCCATAGCTCTGGATCAGGCCCAAAGATCATAAAATGTAACCACTATTAAGAAATACTTCATCTTTTCTCATATGTTCATGTAAGAAAAACCCAGCACCTATTGTCCTGTATACTGTAATCTTATGGACAGAGCCCTCTTATCTCTTCATCTTTGTGTGTAAACCAGAATGTAGTAATAACTTTCTGAAATATACTAGATACAGTAAATGATAGGTAGAATGGGATTGGTTGCCACGGACAACTGCTTTTTAGAAGCTTTAGTAAATAAATTCCCTTGCTTTCTTTATTACTTTGCTTTACTGCCTATACTGACCTTACATCAATAAATGCTAACAAATGATAAAAGAAAAAATAATTGTCTTACATTATTGGCCATTTCATACTTATAAAGGTTCCCTGCAGTGTCCTCCTACAACTGCTTGAAAGGAGTCCGCCTAGCATAAGATCCCTCAACCATGACTAATGCCTTATCTCAAATATCTTTAGTTTGGACATGTTCCTGAATCTATTACCCATGATCCTCGGGTCATGTTGGAGAGTGTATTGCACATGTTCCTGGACTCCAGTATTTTTAACATTATTGATTTGTTGAAAACACGTACGTAAAGATGTAATAACGGACCCTTGTTTAAATGAGTCATATGGACTCTCCAAGGATTTTACGGTGATGTCAGCATTAAAAACTGAGGGGGGTTCAGTCCCTTAATGCATTATACACACATGAACCACCTTGGTGCTGACACAGAGGTTGAAAGCAAAGCTGGGCACATACAACATCCTTTTTTTTTACCCATCATCCCAATCACGATAAATTAGTGTTTGGAACACGAGCGGAAGGTTACTTGAGGCCTATGGTATCTGAGTCTGGATAGGTGGGGCTAGGCGGAGTCAGGTGAGACTGGAGCCGGAGCCGTGCAGGGTCACTTATAGCAGCTGTCACAGTTTAAAACAGAGCTCGGCGCTCCATGTATGAGTGCCAAGCGCTGCTCGCTATATCCTTATAGAGCGCACTCATACATGGAGTGCCCAGTACTGTTTTAAGCTGTCAGCCTATGACAGCTTGCTTACAGTGCAGGGTGAACCTCTCTCCTCCTCCCCTCTGGGCCCCGTAACAGTCACACCCCTTGCTCCCCGCTGTAGTTAATACCCTTCCTCGATCACATTGTATTGTGTGATTTGATTTTTACAACTCCCCTAATTTTACAGATCAGTATCATACCAATTCCCACCGATTCTGCGTTGACTTCTGCGTTAAGGTGTTAACTTTAACCTATACTTCAGAGTTTGCACAGTTAGGGGCTGATTCAGAGTTTGGGAGTAAGGGCAAAACAAGTGCAAGTATACTGCTTGGCTAAAGCATTTTGCAATGTAAGGGGGGGCTAATTAATTTTAATTCTTGCAGGTAAAATACTTTATTTTTGTACATAGAACACAAATGCCTCATAGCTTTATGTTTAATCTATAAATTACAGCTGAGCTAAGAATTGTAATTCTGGTTTTAAAATGTAAATTTGTCTCCCCTTGCAGTTCAACATGGTATTGCTCAGGGCTGCACTTGCGCATAAAAATAGGTGTAAGTGCAACTCTGAATCAGCCCCTTTAAAATTACCTCCCCTGCAGGTCAGTATGGTTTGTACAGGCTTTTTTCTGCTCCTGTCTTTGATGTTACTCACAAAACCTGGATTCAGACTCATTAGATGAAAGGAGAAATTAAACACTAATAGGGTTAAGATTTTATAATGCAAAAAATGTGTAAGCAAAGATTATAAGAAATCATCAGTGCAGTGCCTGCAGAAGCCTCATAGGCTTTGGCGACGCTTCATTCAGAATTGAATTTGTTCTTCATAGCTCTTACATGCGAGAGCCCCGGCTTTATAAAATCCATCGGTGAACAGGGGCATGTAATGCACATAGTGTTTGTATTGGGGATTGGCTGTCCTTTTTTTTATTTATTTTTTACATTTAAACAGCACAAATCAATTTGAGTGAACGTGATCTAATCTTGGGTGGAGAACATGCATTGCCTCCTGACTTTGTTTTATATTGTTGATAACACTAGTATAATCCTACCCTAAACTTGTATTATCAGAATGGTGCACACCACACGACATAACAAGGATTCTGAATTAAACGCCTTCCTGATCTGCACTATGCTGCACCATCAGATTACAGTGCCACTGGCCAATCAGCAATCAGCCGCTTATCGAGACTCATTTGAGACTTGAATCATACCTTGCTGAGGTCTGCTGGAAAAGCAAATGGATGCTGCCTTTAATTTGTATTTCCATCACTTTCCCAGTAAATAACGAAAGATTTCAACTATGGTTCAAAAGGTATGATAGTAAGGAATACTACATGTTTTAAAAGCAATAAAGATTAACTTTTTTCAGGGTAAAACTTCCCTTTAAGAACACAGCAGGAGATACTCACTCTTAGAGGAGCCAGCAATCTGTAGTTCAGTCTGTTGTGGGGAAACATTAGGAGATTCATTTGGCTACTTATCACCGACGTTGCTGTCAAACTGCATGAGACCACACTACACCTTGCTAAGGGGAAAGCTTAACCACCTTTCAGCTAAAACATTAATTAAAAAGCATTAATAACGCACAGAAAGGTCCCTGGTCTGTTCAATAAGTGACCACCTGGTTATCCAGCCTGGCTGGATGAAGGGGAATCTCCCGCAGGGACATATCTCTGCCTAGCTCAAATGAAGAACAGCCTTATTAAACCCTGGGAGATTGCCTGGAAGCCTCACACACGCGGGACATCACAAATTAACCCCTGTGCCGACAGACAATGCAGCCCACTAAGGAGCTAGGCCGGAAACTTCCCCAGTCATTTTACCTCCTATATCATTTGGTTTTTGGGAAAAATATTAATGGAAAACTAATTATAAAATATTCTTGCAAGGATCAATGGAATAAATTTAAGCAGAACTGTGGGTGTTAAATTGGTTTTTCACTTAACATTACCATTTACCATTAAATGGTACTATTACCATTACCATTTATTTTAGAAATATAGACCAAATAGGTGTGTGTGTGTACATAAATATATGTCCTGATGAGCATGATATATGTGTACACACTTACACAATTTAAAGTCAGATCTGATTGTCAGCTCTTTTTACCATCTCATCTGGTATAGGGGTCTATTTATGTAGGGTTTCAGTTTTTAATGAGCATAGCCGTTTCGTTCATATAATTTACTAAAACCTACCTAACTGGCAAGGTCCCACGATGATCTTCGTGGGCATCGCAGAACATTTCATTCATACGTCATATGAATGAAGTCCTGTGAATGCGCAAAGACTCCACTGAAAATTTCAAGTCCCAGTATGAAAAATACTGCGCATGAGATGTCTTCATATCGGGAATCTGAAATCGTCAGTTTGATGCGTCTCCCTGACAGGTAAGTTTTGCTTTTTTCTTTTTTACAATTATTAATGTATTAAATGTATATATTTTTATATAAAAAATGAAATAAAAAAAGCTAACATTTTTAAATTAATTTTTTTTTAACATTTCTACATATAGGTTTATTCCAGCGGTCTCCCCATATTTGCCCCCCTTTTCCTCCCCCCTAATAACAGCTATTAGGGTGAGGAAAAGAGGGGTATATGGGGACATCGCTAAATTACTTACCCCTAACGACAGCCTGAGCTGGTGTTAGTTTTATGCCGGGAACAGTGTGTAAAACTCCGCTTCCAGTCTTTGTAAATATAACGAAGTGTTGACCTGCTCTGAAAAGAACGGGCCAGTGGGGTGATGTGTTCTTTACATGCATCGCCATAGAAACTGTAGTTTTCCCTGGCGATCCACGTTTTTTTAAATATATTTTACTTCATTTTCCTACAAAAACGGGCATTATCGCAGGAAAATAATCTTAGTAAATAGAACCCGTAACTCCATCAATTAAATGATGGGATGTGCCTTGGGACCATAAAAATTGATTGTGGGAGTGTAAACACTAATACGATAAAAAAATAAAAATAATTTATCTTGTGATCATAATCGAATAAAAAAATAAAAACATACTGTGGTGCGTATCCAGCAACTAAATATTGGTTTAGGACGAGGCCTTTGATAGAACAAATTAGGTAGCTGCTTTTGAAGAAGTGCAGTGTAGTACGATTGACATCCAAAAGAAGCTTCCATTGTGCTTCCTGGCAGCAGATGTTAATGGGGGGGGCCTTCTGTCAGACTGGGCTTCTTCCATTTCAGACATAATGTAGAAAGTATATGGTAAATGCTTAGACGACCAGTAGGTGAAGAAAGAGGCTTGTGGCTTAATTATAATTGTATTGCACTAGCAGCAGAAACGCAATTCGTTAAGATATGTCTGCTATAAACAGGGGGTATGGCAATAGTCCTGAGGTTCTAAGATTTGCTTTTAAAATATCAGCAGTAAATATCATTGTATATGCCAGGGTTCAACAAATACCAATCACCATGGTCACCACATTCTTTCCGACATTTTATTATCTGAGAGAACGATGGTGACCTCATAGACTTTCTAACAACCCAGGTCTTAAGGCTTTTGCTTTGCTTTCTTTATGTTTTGAGTTCACACCCTCATTAATACTGTAGTGAATATATGGGCCAGATCCTGAATTTGTGAAATTCATTCTCCATGTGTGGGTCAGGCCCACGGACATGTGTACAAAATACACATGGTAGGTGGGAATAGGTATGGCTATTGTACACTAAAGGACATGGCTAAGCCCTTTACGTACAATCCCGTATTCCGTCCGCACAGTGTTACGTAGGGTCCAGAATCTCTTCCACACACAGGAGCGTGGGGGATTGCCCTGTTCTCATACGTGTGGAATTTGAGCCTCTGTTGTGGAGGGTAATGTACAGAATCTGCACTTAAAGTCCAAATATGGCCCGATATTCTCCTGTTTAAATGGTGCAATTTGGAGCATTGTATACCAGCCAGTATTCTATTGAGAATATATTATACACCCATACATATAATAAATACACTTGCATGATTATGTATTAAAATTCTTTATCAAAATAATCTGGTTCGTAAATTTCTGGCCTTGTTTCCTACATTCCAAAGAAATTCATTGAACCTTGCTATACACAATACTACATTTCTCTGTTATCCATAGTGTGAAGACCTGATTAATCATTCATTTTTACATGTCAATGGAGAAAATGATAAAAATGATTAGCAAGGTATGAACAACAGTAACAACTTTGTTGGTTTCGTTTTTCCAACCCAGCCCTCTCCATAGCCAAAAAAAACGTCAGTTGATGCACAAAAGGAGCAATCTACATGGTGGGAAAAAAAAAAAAGATATTTTTCTTTATTTTAATTTATAGATTTCAAAAACAAAATGCCTTAATGCCCAGGACTAAGCATCTTCAGAACACCACAAACATGTTTAATTAAATTCATAATTAAAGTTCATTGAAGGCTTTTTTCATTTTACACATCTACCGTGAACAGGAGTCTGTGACAATAGGGATAGGGAGTTTAAACATAAGTAAAGGGGTTGTAAGGTGCCCCAAACGCATTTAGACTACAAGGGTGATCAGTGACTTCTCAGCGTAAGCAGTTTCTATAATAAACGTTACCTAGAACAAATTGGGTTTATTTTCATTCCACCTTAGTCCAATCTGCGCAGTTTATCATTTCTGATGATTGCACCTAACTTTCCCCGTTTAATCCAGTTTCATACGCAATAAACAGTATAACGTAGCATGCAGGAGATGGGGTTTGCTGGCCTCCAACTGCATAGTTTCCACGCAAGTTCTTTTTCTTTGCATGTTTTATTATTACATTATTCTTGAGTGTTAAAATGCTATTACAAATAACAATTGAAACCAAGGGTGAACAAACAATATATTTATTTACAAGTCACATTAAGAAATTTTTTTTGTATTACAAAAACATTTACAAAGCTTTCCCTGAAAGCTTTATATTTACACAATTAAAAAAAATCCCTTTGTTGGGATTCAGTACAAAGAGCAAGGAATAATGGTGGAGGTGGTGGTCCAATAACAAAACAAGGTAAAAGGATCCATTTATCCCATTCCTTTACAAATATGTACATTTCCTAACGCATTGCAATGGTACAGTTACATCCGGACAATTAGCAGCCCAGAGTTACCTGTCTAGTCAGGAAGAAAGTGTACTTGTTGTGAGAACACATTAAAGATCCTCATTTTGACATCAGAACAGTTAGTCATGGCCATGCCAACTGATTGGTAGATAATATTGCACACAAAATAGTGGTCTCCAATGTGAGGAGTCAACAAGTACACTCTCCAGAGCCCTACAAGGGCACTGAATGACCATCATCGTGGTGGCTACATCCAGGGGATACTGGTATAAAGCCACGAGGTAGTGTCTGCACATACCATACAGGAAACTTCAGAATGTACCAAAGTATCAGAGACAAACTGGAATACAGAACAATTCAAATGTCATTTTACTATCATCTCTTCTCCTTGTGTTATCTTCTTTCTACATAGTCCTTTCATTTTACATGTTCTGAAATATTTATTTTATCCAATAAATCTAGACATCTCAAAAAAACAAAAACTCTGTAGAGGGCACAGAAAATATTTAAAGTTGTAAAAATTGCAAGTCTCTGCAGAATTTACCTTTGTAAAATTAGGAAGTTTAAAGAAATAAAACAAAAAAAACACATCCAGTGCTACACAATGCGGAAAGGCAAAAACCCCTCCTGCCCACTTTGCACTGGGAAAATTTAACAGATCCTATACATAAGTGGGAAGCAATCATGTCAGTCCGGCGTCTGCTCACTGAACAATAACTTGCAGACAACAGGTGACATGGCTGCTATGGAGCGTTCTGCCTATTCACATCAAACTAAACAGAAAAAAAAAAATGCCCTCCCTAAATAAAGTGAAGGAAAACGATCAGAGACCCAGCTGAAGCTCTTTAAATAATCTGTATCCTGGTGACCAGCAGGCACAGTAACTCTACCTTTGTGCTCAGGGCACAAAACAGTCAGGTTAAAAGACTCAAGCAGATTGCTGAGAAACATTCTCCAGCAGCAGTCTGCGTCCTTCCTCGTAATCATCCTCATCGACGTTCACAAGCAGCTGTATGGTCTCCTGGCCTACAGCTTCTTTTAGGGAGTCTGTAATGAAAACGCCCTTCAGAGCTTCCAGCAAGGAGCCGTTCATGTAGTCCGTCCAGAAGGCATCGAGATAGGACAGTTCTGTAAACTTTATGTCACAGATGATTGAGCCGAGATCCCTGGATTTTAGCACAGTGTTGGACTGGCTAAAGAGGTCAAACTGTTTCTCCAGAGGGTCCTGCTTCACAGACAGCACATTCTGGTTCAATATGGAGTCATGCTGGCAGTATTCTGCTCGGACGCGCAATCGGATTCCTGAAAGAGGAGGAAGGTGAAGGGGAGAGGGGGGAGACAAAGAAACAGGAGCCATTAACATTAAACCACATACTTAAATGCTAAACAAGTGACATGCAAGATAACTTTAGAAAATTTACCCTTCAAGATATGAAGGACCAGCAAAGCTAGAGATGCTCTAAAGCACTGAGCACATTGCAGTAACTAGTTACATACGACTGGTTTTAAAAAGAAAAAGATGAATATCTATTCCCACACTGAACGACTGACCACAATAAAACATGGTCTCTAACATCCCACATTTACTCTCTTGTGGCAACTCTGAATTTTAGCAATAGTTGCAACATTGAATGGTTTTAAAAGATAAATAAAATAGCTTTTACTGGATTTTTTAAATGACATTTCAAATTATGAAAATAATCAGAACAATAAGCTCTGACCAAAATCCATACAACTTAAAGGATAATTCCATCTTTAATTAGTTTCTACAGCACACAATAAACAGGTAGTTGGGTTTTTTTTCTCGTTATTCAATGACTTTTAGGAGCACATATGAATAAATTCTCTGGATGTATAGTTTCAACATGTGGTTGCAACGAAAATGACAGTAACTGGGGCCAAATTCAATTAATCCATTGCAAAGAAGCCTACAATAGTAAGTGTAAATGCAATATATCGGTCCTGTGCTTTGTACGTAGTATGGGTCTATCAGATAAAGATAGGGCATAGGACTAAATATCTGCAATGACTGTTACACAGTATTAAGAGGTGGCGCACACAGTTCCAAAGCTGTACATCAGTGGGAACCAAATCAATAGGAAGTATCACTGATCTCCTACACCAAGGCTCCCCTGTATATTTAAACACTCAAAGGAAGTGGAATTATCCTTTAAACAAGTGAACGAATATGTTGTTACATACGCTTACAAGTGATTTTTTTCCTCTTTATTTTTTCTCTTTTCTTGCGGATGATCAACCTGCAGAAGTATTTAACCAACAATGCAAAATAGAACGTTTTGGTTGTCTCCACATAAAAATGACAACTCATTAAAGAGAGTAGGAACCCAGAACATTAAATTGCCAACTGTGCTAATAAAGGAGGCAAACACCAGGTGTCACTTATAATTTGAAGGTTTGACAATCAATTGGACAAACGTCCCTTAGAGTAAATAACTTTAAACATTTATTTCAATAAGTTACAATTGATGTGGCTCGAACAAATGAAGTGTACACCAAAAGGCGAAAAACTCCATATTTTCTGCCCATGGATTGGTTTATATTAAATGCATATTTTGAAAGTGATTACAGAAATGGTATTATTCCTCTTGTACAACACTCCATAGGGACATTCACCACACACTCACATTATCTTACAGCAGGTTTACTGCCTCTTAGCAATTTACTCAGCATTTGAAAAGCATTATGAATCCAGAGTTGCAAAGCTACAATCTTACTTTATAAATGGTAAATGTTGTTCTCTGTTCATTGTAAAAAATGTTGTTTTTGTTTTTAAATGTTTCAATTTGATCATACATATTGTGGTTTAAACAGCTTAGGAAAGCAAGGACTACTGTATGAAAACTCATTTTACAGGTGATTAAGACGTTTGTAAGATTGGAGTCAATTGAAGTGGTGCAGTTTCAGATCTGGTTTGTGGGACACAAGATACTAGTTTTACGTTTGAACCACTTCTTCCCTAAGTAAATAAACCTTATCAACATTCCTGGACAAGTAGAGGGGTTAGGCTTATTTGGATATCACAATTACAAAATATGAGGGGGTATTTGTCTTACTTTACAATGCAGCTCACCACAGAGAACAGCCCTTTCAGAGTAGTTATGACTACATAAATCACTATTGTTTCTGTAAGTTACATACAGCTCTTGGATGCAATTAGCATATTCAATCTACACAGAAGAATGGAAAATATTTATTGCCAATTACATTAATCAATTACTTGGTCTTTACATACTGCACCCACAATACTGTGTTAAGACTCCAATTGCAGCATTGAAAGGTCTTGCCTGTCTGTGGTTGTAAATCCTGTGTGTTCTGCTATCAAACACAAGTCCATAGGACTCAAACACACGAGGATCCTTCAATTATAAATTCATTCATTGTTCCCACATATAAATAAAATTAACAGCAAAGGACAAAAAGTTTACCATGCCTTACACATCATTTAAAGACAATTAAGTGTTAACAATTGCCTTGACTGCTTGTCAGCATTCAAACTGGTGACCCAGAGCAAAGATTTATTGATGTGAAAAGGGGAGGCAAGTCCTTTGATTACAGCATCCCCGTATCCTAATTACAGAAAACTGACTGCATTCTGTAAACAAAGCCGCCAGGATGATGCAGTCTGTTACATTACGAGAGTCTAGTAATACCACTGTATGATATATTGCTTCAGTTTGACAGATGGTCGTATGTGATCTGTGGCAGCAGCTACATCTTTGTTGCCTTGTTGGTATTACGTGAATTACCACTACACTGCAATTGTATTCAATCTAGTTTTTAGCATAAGGTACGTATGTACAATCATACAGCTTTATGCATTGGTCTTGTCACCAGTCTGAGCCTTCTAGAAGTGCCACTATATTGCAGTCTCTTACCCTTTTCTTGTCCTTGCCCAAAATTATCTCTGAAAACCTTTGTTACACAAGATGGTACAATAATTACTCTTTATTTACAACACCACAAATAAAAGAAAGCCTGAGGCAGTTGACTTTAGGACTTGGTAACACAATGAGTCCATGGTGAAATAATTAACGTATTTGATGAGTGGAGCAGCTTGTATAGTACAGCGCAGACTGAAGCAGAAACAAACAAGCTTGTATTTTTGCTCCCACGTTTACCATTGAGTTGCAGTGCCAGGCTGTCAGAGCAGCTTTTAAAGGGTTTTTTCCATTGGCGGTCTTAACTGTGAACCGAGAGAGACAGATTGAGCTTTTGACAAAAACACAGAACATTTCTAAGTAGCAAGTTATTCACTTTCACGACAAAAAAAAGGTTTTTCTTGTTAACTTCTTTTTTTTCTAGCAAGATCTTTGTTAAAAAAATAATAAAAAATATGACTACAGTGAAAAAATATTTTTGCAGCAGCAGATATCAGACGATAAAAGATCTGTCAGCGAACAGCTTGTCTGTACATCAGACAGACAGGAGGGTAGGAACCCTAACAAGGTCACAGTTGGGAATCCTGCAGTGTAAATTTACAAAAAAAGTTTGTTGAAGCATCATGTTATAGCCATTGCTTCCACGGTTATGGAGAAATCCTTAGCAGCCCTGTGGTGTGTGTGTGTCAAAATGTGTTTTTTGTTGTTGTTTTCTTTTAACTAACACACAGAGATAACATGGGCTGTAATTGTTGGAAATTGCAGGCATTAAGATCAGGTTCCAACTAGATTGTAAAGAACTGGAGTCCTATGATACAATAGGACCTTTTATTTCTGGTATCTGCAGCAAATGAACAAGTCTAGCAAGGAATCTGTACTTTCAAGATCAATGGTCAATACAATATAACATTACTTTTGTTTTTTTTAATGGTTCTAACATAAACAGCGGTCATACTACCAAATCTATGTAAAAATGTCAGGGGCTTTAAGCTGTAGTTAAAAAAAAAAAAAAAAAACATTTATCAGCTGCAGCATTCACATGAACATTGAAGGGGAAACAAAGAACTATAATCTTCATTCTCCCAACCCAAATGTTTAAAAAGAGGTTATCTATAAGATTCTAGTATTCGGATCCTGTATCTGCATGCAGAGAAGATGTGACAGTGACGATCACTTCGTACTGATGTCTAGGGAATGCTATCTGCCGCAACTTGCTGTCATTTATAGCAGGCATACATTTACCTTTTGTTATCGTACACTGGTATTTTTGAAGGGTAGAGCCCATGATCATTTCTTTAACAGAGAGATTTTCTCTCTTAAGCATCAACCTTTGCTCAGTAAACCTGGAATTTAAATTTTAGAGAAAGTCGACTGAAGACAATAGCAACATAACACCATGACATTTCAGAGGATACGTTAAGGAGGAGCACTGGAAAATAGGGACAGGAACACCTTAAGGGATCATGTACGTTTAAATTCTGTACACTTCTATCAGCACCTGCCACAATGCAATTCGTAGCAGAAACCATAAAAAACTGTCTACTTCTAAAACAATGTCTGCAAAGCAGAGTGGAACAAATTATTTTAGATTAAAAAAAATATATATGAATAAATAAAAATGGAGAAATAGTACTTTAATAGGCCCATAACCAACCCTCTGCAAGTAAAAAGTGTCACTGTTATTTTGAACTGTGATTGACAGAAGGGAACACTTAATGATCGTTGTCTCATGTTGAGAAAAATTTGATATGGAGACATTTATATTATAACTTATTGCTCCTGAACCTATTTTTCTAATCATGTCCCACATCAAAATTATTTGCCCTGACCAGAAAATAAATAAATAAATAAAAGACTGCCACTAGTAGCAATATCTGCTACAATTGGGGGGGGGGGGGGGGGGTAGTGG
>WWET01000353.1:336448-348598 GCA_011038615.1 Limnodynastes dumerilii
CGAGCTAGGGATATCGGGATCGAGGACATTCACGGCACTTAGCCCCTCAAGGCTTACTTTAATTAGTTGCCTCTCCTCACCAGCCGCATAGCCTAACCAAGTGGTGATTAAACTACAGCGCTTTCACCATTAAAATTTGGACCATCATATTGGGAGTCTCTATACCACTATAGCCCCTTTAATTTGTGGTAACCTGAGACTTTTTATTATAGCTGTACCTACTTCAGGGTTGCCGACTTTCAATAGCTTCCCTCCGGAAAAGAAGCTATAGATGTATGCAGGGCAGGGCTTAATGATGCAAATTTTTATGCAAATCGCATCAATAAGCCTCACCCCTGACTATTATTTACCATTTTTAGCTTTATTAGGGATGGGGGTGGGGCTTGATGATGCAAATTGTGTCATCAAGTCCCTCCCTGTCCCTAGCAACACTGGCATACTAGTGTTGCCAGGCAGGGCGGCAGGACTTGAGGCCGTGGCTTCCATGAAACCACCGGCCTCAAGTCCCTTGCGGAAGATTTGCCGGCTCTCTGCACCTATTTAGCCTCAGAACTTTGGGGTAATCAGAGAAAATTTCAGCCTATTAAGGAAATACATGTATGCCCACCTACCTGCAACTGGTGAATATGGCGTGTAACGGGTGTTTTTAGGGTTATGCACTCAAGTTTTAAACTTTGCTTACCTATATAGAGGAGTTTGGAAATGATTCACTCTCTTGGTGAAAAATGATCAACATCATAAATCATAATAACAGTATTTTTGTGAACATAAATTCACCCAGCCATCCACTTTACTTCCTGGACAAACTTACAAAATGCAGCAAGTACTCCGGGATTGCCAACTCTTCCGGAATATCCACGAGACTCACGAAATTCGGGCAATTGCCTTGAGGCCATCATTTAATACAAACCACAGCAAGACCCATCTCCTCCTACTAGCACAGAGTAAGACCAATCTAGAATGTACTCTTTGGGCTAGATTTACTAAACTGCTGAAAAGAATAAATGGAGATGTTGCCCATAGCAACCACTCAGATTCTAGAGCTCACTTTCCTATTACATACTATAGAAAGTCAGCTAGAATCTGATTGGTTGCTATGGGCAACATCTCCACTTTTCTGCAGTTTAGTAAATTTAGCCCTTTATCACCTGGACTAGCCATATCATGGCTGTAAATATGAATATATTACCCAGGCTTATTCCAAGCACTTCCAACCCTTGTCCGCCCTAAAAACTTTAAATCACTATAGAGGCAGGTCGTGCTAGAGTAACTCTAGGGGATAGATTTACTCAGGGTTGCCGACTTTTCAAAGCTTCCCGAAGGGAAGAGATAGAGGCCGGGTGGCAGGACTTAATGAAGTGATTTATTCAAGTTGTTTCTTGAAGCCCCACCCCCTAATAAAACACATATAAATGTGGCTATATATATATATATATATATATATATTTTATTTATTTTTATTATTATTATTTATTAAAAAAAAAATTTATTAATTTTTTTTATTATTATTATTATTATTATTATTTATTTTACTTTACCCAATATATATACATAGTTTGGGCCATATTCAGAGATCCGTTTTCAGATCGGACCGCAAGAATACGCACGGCTGGTGCAGGCCAAACCCCCTCACATGCATGACACTCCCCTCTCTCTGCCGTGCTGACGGTGACTTCTGTCTCTATAGACCACTTGTAACTTTCCGTGTGCAGTCCCTTGCGTATGTGTCCTCCGTACGTGCGATTCATTATAGTTGCGCCAACTTCCCTTCATTTAAATACCTTCCCCCGCCCTTTTTTATTTAAATTTTCCTGTGTGTATTTTTGCGGCGCATATCCATCCATATGTACCCAAATGCGATTCACAAGTCTGTCCGTGAGGCACTTCCACGTGTATAGTCTACATGAACTATATAAATAAAGTGACTACGCATGCGCAGTTGAAACGTATTTAAAAATATGCACAGAACTCGTCGTGAACACGGTTCTCTGAATACGGCCCTATATATATTACCTCATATCAGTTAAATGAATATTATATTAACCCTTGCTTTCCTCCCCCCCCCCCCCCCCCCGCCACCACATCTAATCAGCCTTATAGCACACTTTAGTAAATCCCCAGATTCGTAGTTTAAAGACTTACCTGTGCTGAATCTTCTCTACAGACTGATCCCTTGCTGGCAGCTAACAAGAAAATAAATCCTGTGGCTCTCTGGTCATGACACCACGCGAGCTGTACAGATCACAGAGCACAGCTGCTTAGGGCTCCGTGACGGAACCCTAAGAATAAAAAAAATCGTTAAGGGGCTACCTCTGCAGTGAAAGAGGATGGATGTCAGTGGTTGACATCCTCATAAGCCCAAATTGCAGCCGTTGGAATATGAAGGTGGCTGCGACACACTGTGCTTAAGAGGAAGATGTCAGTAACTGACTTCGATTCTCCGTCACTGCAGCGGGAGTTTGTGGGGGCCCCTTTGTCTGTGGGGGCCCGGTGGGTAATCCGGCCTGATGGTATGTAATAGGAAAGCAGGCCTCTTTGGACTTTAAATGCTACTTCCTTCCACCACCTAGCTCTGGCCACACATAAAGTGACACTCACTCAAATTTAGCTCCATTTTACTCCTATTTTGTCTGTCCAAATCAGCCTGTTCTGCATCTACTTATCCCACTGCTGCCCATAATCTGTCCATCTGGGACTGGGCTAGATCCCACTAAACTTGTCCCTATTATCATGACCTATCACTCCATTCCCACACAATCCTAGCTTTTCCCCTGGGTTGCAACTCACATGACTTCTGCCCCCAATGAAGAAAGCACCAATCAATGTTTCCATAGTGTTGACATCTGTTCTCTTAATCATCTGCTCTGTAAACCAGTAGAAATGATGCAGTTTTGTTAAGGCATATAGTTTTCCAGATTTTAATGTTTTCAGCTTACGTGTGAATGCCTTTGTTTTGCTCTAGCTCTCCCATCCTGGAGCTTATGTATAGGGTTACATTCTGAGCATGTGCAATGCAAAATAAAATAGCATCTCAGGAATCAGGACCACTGAGCTGTCCATAACTGCAAGTTAGACTTTTAGAAGCCTTGTAACAGGTGTGGCTTAGTCACTATTGTGTTATGCAGATGGATGGATAGGGACTGAGCCAGCGGAATGCGCATGCGTCGGACGTGAGATTCAGAGTTGCAAGTTTCAGTTGAAACACAGAACTCTGGATAGGACGTAGGGAAAAAGCGCAGACATTTAACCCCATGCAGGCGGAGCCATAAGCAGAGGCTGAGGGTTGCACTGCCGCTGCCTTTGTCTCCTATGTATTTATTGGTGTTTTTTAGATGTTGCATTTGCAGCATGGAAACACCCCTTTAAATTATGTTTACGTCATTTACAGCAATGCCAAAGCATAGTAGCGGCATTCTGCTGCCATTCTGCCATAACAAATATAATATGCATTTATTCAGCAGAAAAATATTGAAATATTCATTCATTCATTAATTTATAGATTTCAATATGATAATTTTTCCAATGTGTAGATCAATGTTTTTTGTTTTTTTCAAATATGGCCATTTCCCCATTAAAAATGACCTTTGCATATGACTTATGACGTCCGTTTCCGCACCTAACTCACCCGTCCTACCCCTCAACCCGCCCCCGCTTTTATGAACCTTAAGGCACTTAAGAGTGCCATAGGGCCTTCTTAAGTAATCATGCGTGTTTTCCTTCTTAAGAAGGAAAATACACACAGATAATACCTCCCCCCACCCTCCCTGGCTGATCTAAATCCCTACCCCACCCACATCTTCCTAAATCCTCCCCGAGGCTGCCTTGGCACGCCTCCTTCTATCTAACCTACGTTGTCAATCTACGTACCTTAGATATACGTAGATTGTGTAAATGACCAACTATGCAAGCTTGTCACTCCCCGGTTAGAATGTCCCATTTGTGAAATAGGGATATCTGAAAGTTTATTTTCGGATGTCCCTATTTCGAAGGGTTACGATTTTCTCCTTTTTTTTTTTTTTTTTTTTTTTTTTTTTTTTTTTTTTTTTTTTTTTTGAATGGGTGAGTATGCCGTTCAGCATACTCACTCATTCACATTCGGAAAGAGCAGATCACTCCGCCGCCGCTCGCCGGACCGAGAGATAGGTGAGTAAACTCTTTAGTCACCTGTCAGGCTGCAAGGGAGGGAAGGTTAGGCTCAGGCTGCGGGAGATGGTGAGTTAGGCTCAGGCTGCAAGTAAGGGAGGGTTAGGGTCAGGCTGCCAGGAAGGAGGGTTAGGGTAAGAATTAGGGGAAGTAGTGGGGGGACTTTTTTTAACACTTTTCAGAGCACCGAGAGTTTGGTGCTCCGTGGATCGATTGCAATGCCTCCTCGTGAATTGTGAATCCGATCCCAGGTCCATAACCTGCTCCATTACTGGAACAGCAAAAAGCCAACATACATAAGCACATCTGTCTGTTTACAGGTACTTTCAAGGTACTTTCTTTAATTTTTGCACTGTACAGAAGAAGGAAAGTAAAATAATGTCTGGGGCTCAGCATAATGAGTTTGCCACTTGTGCCTTAAATACATGATCTCCCCTCTGATTTATATAGGCCATTTATATAGGAGCTCTTAGGACAATTTTACACTGACTGTGCACCATTTTTGCCCTATGGCCTAGTTTGCTTCTTTATTTTTAAATAATCAAGTTGCAGCTTAAGCAGTTTCTAAACATTATTGATTTTTTTTTTTTTTAAGTCTTGATGAATTATACATTAAAGATTATTTATTATGTAATTTATCATGCATTTAGCTTTTTATTTGATGATGAATTTGTGTAATATATTTTTATCATGGTCCCTCTCAATTTGTCAATTATTTAATCAGAATATTATCATGTTAAACTTCATTGAGTGATTTTACCCTGTGATTTACTATTATACATCTTCCGGTATTAGGCATATTAGATATGTTTCATGATGACCTGTGTGTGTGTGTTTATGTTATGTTACATTGTTTTAATAAATTGTATAATGTCAACTTTATTTGCTTGTAACATATTATGTCAACATTACCTTTATTCTCAATCCTTAAAGATGTTGAATAATATTCCTATTTTTCTGTTTCTTGGGTACAAGTTCTCAGGGCTGACCAAAGATAGATGGAAGGCAGAGAAAACACGTTATGGTGGCCTATTCAACACTTATGTCTGCATTCTGTGCAGCATTTCCAAGGTCAGTGCTTTTACAAATGACTGATAAACAGTTCTTTTAATATAAACAGTACAGTAAAACAATCCAGCCTAGAGCTAATTATGTGACCTGTAGACACTGGAAGCACCAGATACAAGACTGACTCCCCATCACAGTAACTTATGGGAGACAATGGGAACACACAGTCACCCTGCAAACTTTAAATTTGTGCCCTTCTGTTCTGGGGAGTGCACGCCCTCTGCACTCCCGCTCTCGGTAGTAAATCTGGATACTTACGTGTCCAGATTCCTACCCTAACATTTACGATCAGATATGCGGCCCTTAGGGCGTCGTAAGAAGATGGAATGACATGTACATAATTCCCCTGTCTGCCGTTAGCGAGGATCTATCCCCTAGTCTCTGCTATACAATTCCCACTTCATCCAAAAACCACTGCAAAATACAGACTATATATCTTATAATTTATGTGTCCCCAGCTCTCCAGTATTCCCAATTCACGTCTCTTCAGCCTCCCGATATTCCCCATCATGTATTTCCAGCTCCCAGTACTCCCCATCATGCCTTCCTGGCTCACAGTATTCCCCCATCATCTCTTTAACTACCAGTATTCCCAATTCATGTCTCTCCAGCCTCCCAATATTCCTCATCATGGGCCTGATTCAGAGATCCGTCTGCGATCTAAGTGACAGGTCGGAGCAGGTTACATCCCACTGAATAAACAGTCACTCCCCTTGCAAACAGCGGCCGGACCTAAAGTTAGACCTGCATTGACTTGCCCTATCTGGCCGCACTCACTTCCGACCTTATGTGTATTAGTTGCGTATAGTTAGGGTCCTAAGTCTGTAAGCGCGCCCACTTTCCCGCATCTCAATGCCTCCCCCCGCCCATTTCTATGCAAATCCTTCAGGTTGGTAGATTTTCGCTGGACTTAGTATCGCAATTGTTCCCGACCGATTCACAAGTCCGACCTTAAGGCATTTCCAACCCTATCTTCAATGTAGACGGCGTTGCACTATTACTACGCATGCGCAGTTTATGTAAAATCAATCCGACCCTAAATATACGCACCTAACTATCGTTAATATCGGATCTCTGACTCAGGCCCCTTATGTATAATGTGTCCCCACATCTAAATGTGGGTTGACTTAGGTTGAGTGAAGTTAAAATGATAGTGGGTCAGAAGTCTGCATCAGTCCCATCCACTTCGAAGCACACCCAGGCTCATAATGTACATATAGTCCATAATATGCATATACTGCTAAGGGTCTTTAAAGGGGACAAGCCTGAAGGAGGTTTGTTTTAGGGTACAATGATTCTACATTACCCCCTGTACCATCAGCTGTTTACCTGTTTTGTTTCATAAATTTCTATATCTATAATAGCATTTATCCTGTTTATACTGTATGTGCCAAATATTTTATTATTTGTATCTACAATTCTCTAAGGTGTGTCTGACTGTGTTGAGGACTCTTTTGCAACAAATCCTAAGTGTTCTTCTTTACACATTGTTGGGAGCTAAAGTGATGGTACTAAGTGTCAGGTGTTTGAGATGTGGAGAAAGCAGGAAATGGTAGAGCTGAAATAAGCTGGAGATGGCACTGCAGATGAAGAGACACATTATCTTCTGTGAGTGTATTGTTAAGAATGGAATCTATAGGCTAAGGAGGATGTTGCCATTGCTGCTTTAGTAACAGATGAGAAAGAACTAACAAACCTTAGAAACACGCAAGAGGGAAAGCAAAACAGATAAGGTGAGAAAAATCCCCTTTTGGTAGCGCAGAGCTTTGTCCGAGCGTACTTAAATTTCCACCGAAAAAGAATAGATTTTCAAAGCAAAATGGTGGCATCTTCAGACGACCAAAAATATGCTCCAGTCAAAGGATGTAAGACAGGAGCCAATACAGGAGTGCATTTGGAAGCAGGACACAAATTACTTTTTAATTTAATAAAAATATAATGGAAAAGAGGTAAAAGGCATATTAAAAAAACATCCCATAAAAAGAAAGAAGGGCAACTGTTACAACTGCCGTCTAATGGCGAGCTGTATGTGCCGGCTCCCGCCCAGTTCTGCCCGCTTACCTTGATTCCCGCAACGCGTCTGTGGGGATTCCCCTGCCGACATGCAGCATGGTTACAGCGTCCTAGTAACTACTCCACGTGCGCGCCGTCTTCTCTATTAGGCACGCATTCAGTCCCACTGCTGTTATGCGTTCCCTGTTTCAGGGGAACGCCTCCTGGGCTTGGGGGCAGGGTTTTGGGCTGTCCTATTACAGGACAGCAGCATGTATTTAAGCACCACACTTGTCATCATTCCGCGCCGGTTATAGAGTCTGTTTATCAGTTCTGTGACCTGCTACTTACTTTGTGTTCCTAGTGCTTTCAGCCTAGTGATCTGACCGTTGTTTGACCCACTTACCTGCCTTGATTCCTGCCTCAGTACCCTTGTGTTTCTTGCCCTGGTTCTCACCTATTATTGTACCTACCTTCCCTGCTGTACCTTTTTATCCCTTGAGTGCCTGTTTTATGCTACCTCTCTGGAGGTCCCGCTTTGTGAGTGTGTGCGTGCAAGTCCTAGTACGTCCTGTCCAGTCCCGTGAACACTCTTCAGTCCATCGTACCGTGTTCTGTGTTTCACGTAGTCTGTCGCAGTCCGGTCTCTTCTGGACTGGCTCTATTCCCGCTTACTTTTCTGCTCCCTTCCCCTCAGTCTGGTATCCACTCCGGGTTTCCTCTTCTCTTTCTCGAGTCTGGTTCAACGGGGCACGACCAGGTTATAGGGGCGCAGACAAACCCATCCCCACCATCAGGGGCTCTGGTGAAGACCACCCGATAACAAAGATCCCGGGCCCCGGTAGTCCACTTGGTCACTCCTTTCCTCTCTCCCGTGGCCCTCACCCAGGTAATTTCGGGGCGCCACACCAGTTCACCATCTTCTCTGCGACCACTCCAGTTCTTTACCAGGTAAACCCGGAGTGTCGTAACACCAGCCTTGCAGAGACAAAGGCCAGCCTCGCATAGACACAGGCCAGCCTCTCAGAGAAATGGACAAGCTGGTTAGAAGTTGAAGCGAGTTGGTTGGAAGTGGAAGCTGGCAGGTTTAATACGGTTTGCTCATGAAATTACATAAGTTCAGAAGACAGGTGAATATAAATAATGCAATAACAGTATTGACGGAACCGGTCTATTGGAACAGGTAGGCAAGATACAGTTCAAATAGACAGGCTTGGCAGGACCGGAGTATGCCGGACTGGAACAGGTAGGCAAGATACAAATCAAATAGACAGGCTTGACCGGACTGTACTATGCCGGACTGGAACAGGTAGGCAAGATACAGTTCAAATAAACAGGCTTGGCAGGACCGGACTATGCTGGACTGGAACAGGTGGGCAAGACACAGTTCAAATAGACAGGCTTGGCAGGACCGAACTATGCCGGACTGGAACAGATAGGCAAGACACAGTTCAAATAGACAGGCTTGGCAGGACTGAACTATGCCGGACTGGAACAGGTAGGCAAGACACAGTTCAAATAGACAGGCTTAGCAGGACTGGACTATGCCGGACTGGAACAGGTAGGCAAGACACAGTTCAAATAGACAGGCTTAGCAGGACCAGACTAAGCCGGACTGGAACAGGTAGGCAAGACACGATTCAATTAGACAGGCTTAGCAGAACCGGACTATGCCGGACTGAAACAGATAGGCAAGACACAGTTCAAATAGACAGGCTTGGCAGGACCGGACTATGCCGGACTGGAACAGGTAGGCAAGACACGATTCAATTAGACAGGCTTGGCAGGACCGGACTGGAACAGATGGGCAGGACACAGTTAAAATAGAACCAGACTTAACTTGTGTTGAGCTGAACCGGTAGCTGGGTTGCGGAGCTGAATTGCAAGGTAGCTGGAACCGGAGTTGGATTGTAAAGGAAGCTGGAACCGGAACCGGATTGCAAGGTAAACTGGTACCAGAGCTGGATTGTAAGGTAAGCTGGAACCAGAGCTGGATTGCAGGGTAAAATGGAACTGGAGCCGGATTGTAAAGGAAGCAGGAACCAGAACTGGATTTCAAGGTAAGCTGGAACCGGAGCTGGATTGCAAGGTAAACTTGAACCAGAGCTGGATTTCAAGGTAAAATGGAACCGGAGCCGGATTTCAAGGTAAACTGGAACCAGAGCTGGATTGCAAGGTAAGCTGGAACCGGAGCCAGATTGCAAGGTAAGCTCAAGGTCAGGAACAGGATCAGAATCAGGATCAGGACCTCCAGGCACCTAGAATGAACGAGTTGTTCTGGCAAGGAGTTGTCAGTGCACAGGGTTTAAATAGTGCGCCCTGTGCACCGATTGGCTGGAGGACTGAAGCAAGTGATTCCCATTGGTACTACTGGGTTATCTGACCTGAGGCAAGATAGCGATGTCCATGCACCAGAGCAGTGCTGGACGCCAGGATCCATGTGGGAGACGCCAGGCGTGGACTGCAGCAGCCGGGCTGGGTGAGCAAAGGAGGTTGTCACTATGCTGGTGACAGTCTCCGGGAGCCTGGGCCACAGGTCCGCTGGGAGAGGACTGCCGAGAGCCGGCTCCTAATGGGGTAAGTACGCCGCTGACTGTGATAAGACAAAGGCCAGCCTCACAAAAACAAAGGTCAGCCTTGCAGAAACAAAGGACCACCTCGCAGAAAAAAAGGCCAGTCTCGCAGAGACAAAGGCCAGCCTTGCAGAGACAAAGGCCAGCCTCGCAGAGACAAAGGCCAACCTCGCAGAGACAAAGGCCAACCTCGCAGAGACAAAGGCCAACCTCGCAGACACAAAGGCCAGCCTCGCAGAGACAAAGGCCAGCCTCGCAGAGACAAAGGAAAGTTTCACATCAGTGGTTGTTCCCGACATAAGAAATGTCTTTCAGAAGTAGAGACAGCTGAAAGTTCTTTTTCGGCTGTCTCTATTTCGAATTTCGACATGTCTCTGTTTTTAATCAGACATGCATGTACTAAGTTTATAGTGGCGAATAGTAAAACTGCAGGCAGACGGACCAGACAGGAGACCTATAAGTACTAAAAAATGCAGCCTATCTCCTTTCAGGCCCTCTTTTTTTTAAACTCCTGTAGTTTATTAAAAAAGTAAAGTCCCCTTCATTTTTTCAGCCAATAAGAGCTCTCTTTAGACTGATTGACAGTTGCTTGCCAGGACACTCCTGGGAAATTCATGGCACATGTGAAAGGGTCAGACCTGGGAATTTTCTGGGTTTGACTTTTTTTTTCGACCCTGTAATTCACCCAGGTAAAACCTGGATTTTTCAAGGGTGGTGATATGAAAGTGGTATTAGAAGCATCAGCATCTGATACCGCTTTCACATCACCACCCTTGAAAAACGTAGAATTTTCAACCTGGGTTGTTGCCGTGTCAAAAAAGTTACGTTATAAGTCCACCTGTAACCCAGGAAATACACGGGTCTGACTGTTTCACACGTGTCATGAATTTCCTGTGTCTGCCCTTGCAATCAACTGTCAATCAACCTCAAGAGGAGCTTTTATTAGCTGGAAAAAAATGAAGTAATCTAAAGGGGACTTAACATTTGGCATACAATGATGATGTAAGTATTGGGTGGCCATTTTAACGGCATAGTTTGCCATGATGGCTGACAAATCACTTGTGTGTTTTGTGGTTTATTTTGCTAGTTCAGCTGGTTATACATTGCACATTGCGACATGGAGAAGGGAAGGGCGCAGTTCATGCCAGAGAGGAAGAATAGTCAACATCAGTATTTGCACAGGAGGAGAGCGTGCATCAAGTCCACCATGATGTCCATTGTGAGATGCAGCACCCTCACTGACTGCAATAAAGTTCAAATTGTGAGTTAGTTTGTAAATGGCTACAATAATTAGATGTATAGAAAGGCAATGTATTCCTTCTGTCTGCTTGTGGTTGTGGGCAAATAGCGGTATCTTGTTGTTGTGAGGGTACAGTGTGTAGAGCTCTTATAAGAATCCAAATCTCATTGTTTCATCTCATTAAATAAAGGTAATTTCAAAAACTTTATTGTTTTCACATTAAAATTGTATTTTTTCGTCAGGACTAGTCCCTTCTAGTTCCTCTGGCCCTGCTATCCTACCTCCTACTTCCTTTGACTCGCATCTCATTCCTACTGAGTTTGAGTTTCTTCTCCCGGGTTGCACCTCCGGGGCCCACGACCTGCTAGGTTGCCTGCAGCCCAGGCTATCCCCACCATCAGGGGCTCTAGTGAAGACCTCGTCCTAGTTAGACAACACACCCTGGTTGTGTCTCCGGTAACACTTAAAAGTGGAAGGGCTTCTCATTGATCTCTAACCTGTCCTGCCCCTACCAGGGCCGGCACTATGTACTCCGCAGGGGGATGCAGCGCATCCAGGCGCAATTTTGGATAGGTGCCGCCGCTCATCCCCCAGCTTCACAGAGCTGACATTTAGCGAGATCTGTGACAACTGTGAGAGCCAGCACCGGTCCTCAATACAGCAGCACCAGCCTGTGCTGTAGGTAGATGCTAGATCCAAGTGGGCGAAAGGACCTCTGCTGATGTCTAGCCCATGTGACCAGTCACCTGATCAGAGGAGAAGTCAGTGTTTCCTCCGTTTTCCTGTCCCGGGTGTTACAGCTGCCTTCTAACGGCAAGCTGCACGCACTGCTCCTATCCCCATTACTATCTTACCTTGCTCTAGTGGATTCCCCTGCCGGCAGGCTCCTTAGCAGCCGCATCCATAGTTACCTCATGTGCAGCTTCTCTGTTAGCCACATGCTCTGCCTGCAGGGTTCTTATGCCTTCTGCTGCTTGTGTCACTTCCTGGGTTGGGACTGGGTTTGCTGGCCAATCACTGTGCAGCTGTCTCTATTTAGTCTCCCTCTCACTTCTCCCAGGTGCTGGTTATAGAGTCTGTTCCTCAGTTCTGTGACCTGCTTCTTACTGTGTGCCTAGTGCTTCCAGCCTAGTG
>WWET01000353.1:364218-377448 GCA_011038615.1 Limnodynastes dumerilii
CCCTAGAGTATGCAATTGTGTTCTCGTATTTAAAGCACTAGACAGATTTTATTTTGCATGGTTGGTGTGTAAAGCCGCTTGCAATCTATAGCTTTGTGCCTGAGGCTGTAGATGATAGTTTGACCTTGGAGAGGGCAACCTACATAGGATACAAGCCAGACACTTGATTTCAGAACTGGACTGGGATTAAAAAAAAAAAACAGCCCTGTCAAATAAAGCACACCCGCTGGATATGGAGAAAAAGTTTTCCTCTACCTAATGGTATCACAAAGGGCTCCGCCAGTCACAGAAGAACTCAGTAATGACCCAATAGTCTGAGTACAGAGCATCTGCCAGTGGAAGCGCTTGACTTCTTTTATTAAATGTAAATATAAAGCTGGGTACACACTTGCCCAATCCTCTTCATATGCAACTACCGACCAGACTGTTTACACAATCCTACAGCAGACTAGGATTGTAGATACAATGCCCAATCAATGACACACACTTGTCCAATGTTACAGCCTACCTACGCCCTGCATCTGCTGAAACCATCTGCTCAAACAATCCTGTTACCATACACACACTTCCAATGCCAGTGAGCAGACAGCCTGTCACTCACACACAAGGGCGGTGCTGCATGGCGTCAGAATCAGGAAAAAAATTGGATTAAGCAGTCGTGTAAGTGTCCACGCTAGTAAATTGGCCGTGTGATTAAGCAGGTTTCAAAATAATTTGATCTGACGAAGCAACCAGCATTGAATGTTCCAAGCAGGTGAGTGTCCACACACTTATCCAACAGGGCAGTCCGCGGTCAAAATGGACCCAAATTAGAAGTGTGTAACTGGCTTAAAGGGCATCCAGACAAGCCTACAGTATGGTTTATTACCCCCCTAGACTGCTTTGTCCATCCAGCAAATGGCAACATCATCAAGTTGCCAGTCTGGGCTGACTTTCTTTAGAAACATGGCTAGAGTCGCCAGCATTGCTAAACTAAGATGCCGTGTGCTATGATCTAGATATTAATAACACTTGTGTTGATGTCATATGTTTCCAGAACTATGCACACGAACTTCAACTGATGGCCAAAAACAGGCAATATGCATCTATGTCCGTTTCCAGGCCACTAGAGTAGCTACAACACAGTTGATTGACCCTCTATGACAAATACCAGCACCTCCAGATTTTATGAAACTACAGGTCCCACCAGCAGATCATTATAGCTGATACCTATTAAAGCAATATGGAACGTCTCATGTGTAGCACTTTCAAACACCGCATTCTGAGCACTTTTCTCCAACAAACAGTGTAAGCGACCATTTTGTTGGGTAAAAACTATTTTTTTATCTATAATTTTTCATGTACCAGTCATACACAAAGTGCTACAAAATGGCTTCCTACCCGCCGGGAACACTTGGAAAAAATATATTCATCACAGGTTATTGCAATTGGAAAATGTAGAAAAACCGTGTAAAAATGACTTCTCACGAATGGTACGTTATCCAATATATATCCGATCCAATAAAATTACTGGAAACATAATTTCTCTTTTTATAGACAAAGGCCAGAAGGCTATTACCTCTTACAATCTTTTTACTACATACAAGCGGTTCAAAAAAACAAAAACAAAAAGCACAAAAAAGGTTAATATTTGATGAAAATGCTGAAGTAAAAATTAAATAAAAATAAAGAAATCTAATCTCTTTTGGGGGGTTCTTTTTGCAGCCTTTTCTATATGTCATGCGTAGGGTTAATCTGCAGATGTCACATGCAGTAAGCACTGACATGCCTCAGATTTTTGCTATTATCATCTCTCAACTGGGACTAGTAACATTCAGCAGCTCTGCAATACTGCCATCTGCTGTGTCAGTTCGGTACTGCTGGTGTTCATATTTTGTCGACTGAAGCCATCCTTTGTAGTTTTTAGGAGTCGGGGAAAATCGTGAAATCAACACAGAGCTTTAATCAACATAGTTAATACTATATACTATTTAGATTTTATTATATGTGTAAAATTGTATCAGTAGTGCTGACGTGAATCAGCACTACTCACGTAAATTGATAAAAAAAACATCATCTGATTGCAAGAAGTGTATATATAATAATAATATATCCAGCCTTCTGTGTTAGGCAGCGGAGACTACTCCCCTTGAACGCAAGGACTTATGATATGTAGACCATACGTTAAGATTTCGGAGCTGTGCTCACTTAAAATGGTTTAGAAGTCTGGATTTAGCTTAACAAGCCCTATGATTAGCTTGTACCACAGAAAGAAAGTGAATGGGGGGAGGGGTTTAGGGAAATGAGTCATCAAATTGATGACTCACACTTTTGCTGGGGCAGACCCAGGTATAAATACCCAAGATATTGCCCAGTATGAATGGTGAGTAAAAAAAAGGGCGAGAGCTATGTTTTCATTACATTTCAAGACGTAGCGTATTTACTATGCACTCCCCTAGACACTCCCCTCATTCGTACTTTGGCCGTTTTACGTTTGCTGAACCCTACCTTAACTTTACGCTGCGTAAGTACTGATGTACGAACACGCCTAAGCACGCCCATACTGTACGATTTAAATGCTTCACCCCGCCTCCGAAGCGTAATTACGGGTGTCGCATGGTTGGAACGCCCCTCCGTGCATTGTTACGCTGCTGATACGTGACTGGGCAGTGCGCTCTGAGTTACGTTACATAACATCTGCCGTGCGCATACGTACTAAGTTCTGGATCCACCCCAGCATTATTATTGTCTTCTTGTGCTGAACTTCTCTCTCAACTGATCCAGATCTCAGTGTGTGTTCCGTACAAGGTCTGTGAGTCCACACATAAGAAGGAAGTTACCTCCCATGTCACTCCCCTCTCACATATGGAATTCTGGACATTTAAATGCCCAGAACCCTTCCTTAAGTGCATGCCCACTCACCATCATCTACACCCATTGGATGGGTCTCCTAGGGTACGGAACTCAGTTTTGTACACTAGCAGATCAATTGTGTTAAATCTGCACGGGACATGTGCACTGCGTTCCAGACATCCAACTTTTGCAAGGAGCTTATACAGAGATCTGGATCAGACCCAATGACTATTTTAAGGTTCTTCCCAGGTGATCAGCCCTCACAGCCTATTACAACTTGATTTTCTAACCCTCAACAACATCTTGTTTTACTGCTCAAAACTTAGCAGCCTGCTCCCTCGTGCCAGAGCAGACAGGTGTGCGTCCCGGCAATAAAGTGGTGACCACTGTCATTTTTTCATCTGTTTTCAATCATTTAGCATCGTTCCAGCAACTGCTGTGTATTCAGATATTACAATGGCTACACGTACTATTTTTGGCAGCCTAATCATAGTCCTAAATGGCAGACTAACCATATCCGTAACCAATTCGAAGAGAGTAACATTCGGCACTCAGAACGCTATCATATCGAATTTGGAACTTTGGCCCATTTTCAGAGTACCGGACATATAACATATACGTCCGGTGTTTAGCGATTTTTACTACTGCGCATGTGTAGTAATTTTTTAACGTAATCTACGTTATCTCTTTCTTACGTAGATTGTGTAAATGCGGTCTGAAAGACCGCTAAATCGCTATATGTTATACGTCCGGTACTCTGAATACGGGCCTTGCTCTCTTAAATCCATGCCGTAATAATATTTTTCTACTTTCGATTCCTCTCTGTACTGAAACAGCCGCTGTTCATCTTTCTGCGGTTTAACTTTCGAAATAGCGATTTCCCAACCGGCATCTACATCACAATCATACACGCAGGGCTAGATTTACTAACCTGCAGAAAATGAAAATTGGAAATTTTACCTACATCAGATTCTAGCTCTCACTTTCCTATTACATACAAGAGAATGTCAGCTAGAATCTGATTGGTTGCTATGGGCAACATCTCCACTTTTCTGCAGTTTAGTAAATCTGGCCCCCAGTCTTCTTACCCACCCTAAGTAAATCTCTTGTATTTGAGAGGCAGGGTCTTCACAATTCTCTCCCCCTCAACATGTCTCTTCTTCCCTGTTCCCTCTCAACTTCTTGGTTTCCTTGGGCCTGATCCAGACCTATGCCACCGTAACTACGAAGTACTCCCCTAGGCACTCTCCTCGGGCATCCGTATTTAAGCCGTCTTACGCCGACCAAACCCTACCCTAGCTTTTCTGAGTGTAACCGCGGGCGTCCGTAAGGTCCTTGTGTAGTTACGACGCTTAGCACACCCATACTGTACGATTTAAATGCCTCACCCTGCCCTTGAAGTGTAATTACGGATTTGATATGGCTGGCACGCCCCTTCGAGCGTTGTTACGAAGCTGGCACGCTCAAGGCCCATACGCTCAGAGTTTCGTTGCATAACATTGGCCCGCGCCTGCACAGTAAGTACAAATGGCCGCTTTTACGCTTACAAATAGAGTAAAAACACTCCCGGGCGTAGGTCTGGATCAGACCCCTTGACCCCGAATCCAGCATCTCACTGTTTCTTTTCCACCAATGCCTCTTCACTGTCACTTTCCCTTCTAATTTTCTCAGTCACACCTCTCTCCTCGGTTACCATCCCATTTCTCCTCTTCACCATGGATTCATAGATGTGAATGGAGATAAATAGGTATGGATACACATGTCTTCGCAGCTAAGTTTTTGATCCCTCCCCCATTTTCCCCATTCATAAAGGCACTTAAGAATGCCATAGGGCTTCCATAAGTGCCCGTGCGTATTATCCTTCTTAAGAAGGAAAATACGCATGGAGATCCCTTCCCCCGCCCATCCCGACTCATTTAAATCCCTCCTCCCCCACTCTTCTTTAAAAAATCACAAGTCTGCACTGGCACGCCTCCTCTTACTTAAAGAACTGGGGACCGGATCGGGCTTCCGTACTTGCAGGGGATCTGGCAGTATGAAGGACAGATGGGAGTACACACTTAAAAGACCACACGTAGTTAAACTACATTCTTCAATGTTATGTAGTTTCATACTGACTAAACATGCGCCGTAGTCAAATTCTTAAATATAGCAGCAGCTTCTTAGGTGTGAATCTGGTCCTATGCTTCTAAACTATCTGAACAGCTCGTATACAACTACTTGACCCATTTTCTCTCCCCTCACACTTTCATCAATTCTCTTTAATCAGGCTTCCATTCTGTGCACTCTGCTAAGATTGCCCTCCCGAAAGTAACCAGCAATTTACTCACAAATAAGTCGTACATTCAGTTCAAGAAGTTATTGCGGTAAATCGACATCTCCCTGATATTCATTTGCAAAAGTTGCCAACCGTGAACAGCCTTCTTCCTCTGCAGACTATTCACTCTCTAGGGGCCAGATTTACTAAACTGCGTGAAAGGAAAAGTGGAGTTGTTGCAACCAATCAGATTCTAGCTCTCACTTTCCAATTACATATTAGAAAATGTCAGCTACAATCTGATTTGTTGCTCTGGGCAACATCTCCAGTTTTCCTTTCCCGCAGCTTAGTAAATCTGGCCCTAAGCCTTCACAGCACTGCTCTGTTTTGGCTTAATTCCTGTCTATCAAAGCTATTCTTCAATGATTCTCCACCTACAACAGCCTCATGCCTACCACATACAGTCCCACCAGCATTGGCTCTCCAATTGTTGTGAAACTACAAATCCCAGCATGCTTTACCAGGTATCAGCTATGCCTGTGCTGTTGGAGCATGCATGAACAGTAGCTCTAGAGCCAAAGTTAGCCTAGGCTTGCAGCACCATAAAACCATTCAGGCTCTTGACCAACCTAACAGCCTCATAACAGACACAACAGTGCGTAAAGGCAACTTATGTAACGTTATAAGAAAATTAAGAAGGTGCTCATGTAAATGCCTGACAAATACCTGAACGCAATTTGCAGATGTGACCGTCTGATTTGGAGGGGGGTGGACACATAGAGTCAATGTACAATAGGGGTTTGTTTATGCAAGTAAGACCAATCGATTGTAGTTCACAGATACAATGATCTGTTTTGCGACAGATAAGTTTCTGTTAACGAAGTGACGACCACAGGCATTTTCCATCTGTTCCCAATGAGACAGCGACATTCGCACAAACGCTGCATCTTTAAAGATTCCAATGGTGACAGGTACTTTCCTCATCCTAACAATTCCCTTCCTGCAAGCTAACCATAATATCTCCTAACCCTAACTATCCCCAACCTGCAAGTTAACCTTAGCCCTTCCCTCTCCGCAGCCTAACCTTAGCCCTTCCCTCTCCGCAGAATAATCTTAGCCCTTCCCTCTCCGCAGCCTAACCTTAGCCCTTCCCTCTCCACAGCCTAACCTTAGCCCTTACCTCTCCGCAGCCTAACTTTAGCCCTTCCCTCTCCGCAGCCTAACTTTAGCCCTTCCCTCTCTTCAGAATAACCTTAACAGTCCCGTTTCCTTAGTCTAACGTCCCCTTCCTTCAGCTTAACCCTAACCGTCCTCATCCTGTAGCCTAACCTTAACCATCCCCTCTCCGCTGACTAATCTTAACAGCGTTGCGAGTCCCCACTGTGAAGGCTCGCATTGCAAATTAGGGATAGCTGAAAACTGTTTTTCAGTTGTCAGTATTTTGAATAAGAGTCCTCTCAGAATTTTTTTTTATGAATGGGTGAGTATGCGATTTGCATACTCACCCATTCACTTTTGGAAGCGCCACTGCTGGGGACTTAGGATTAGGCTGCAGGGGGGGGGGGACTTCAGGTTGAGCTGGGGGAAGGCGTTAGGTAGGGTTAGGCTGCATGGAGGGGGACTTAGGGTTAGGCTGCATGGAGGGGGACTTAGGGTTAGGCTGCATGGAGGGGGACTTAGGGTTAGGCTGCATGGAGGGGGACTTAGGGTTAGGCTCATGGAGGGCAGTCTTAGGGTTAGGCTGCATGGAGGGGGACTTAGGGTTAGGCTGCATGGAGGGGGACTTAGGGTTAGGCTGCATGGAGGGGGACTTAGGGTTAGGATGCGGTGGGGGGAGACTTAGGGTTTGGGTTAAGGAGCAGGTTGGAGGAAACACACCTTTCGGAGCACCGTGTTCGGTGCCCCAGGGATCGATTGCTAGGCCTCATTGAGGTATAAGCAATCGATATACCAGCCAGTTCGGAACTGGCTGGGAGAGAATGGCTCTTTTGAAATAGGGCTGTTTCCTATGGGGACCCACACTCTCTTAACAGTCCCTCCCCTTAGCCTAAAATCCCCATCCCGCAGTCTAATCCTAACCATCCCCTTCCCACAAGATAACCCCAACAATCACTATCCCCAATCTAACCTTAACTGTCACCTCTTAGCATAACCCAAACTTTCCCCCATCCTGCAGCCTAACCATTGGGAACAGGTTTTACCTGCCAAATGCTTCACTAAAGGTATTCAAATACTGCTTGTGCATTGTGCATTGTGCTGTGTGTTGGAGTTTGTGGCCCATATTCAGACCACCGGATGTATTGCATATACGTCCGGTATTTATGAAAATTTGATACTGCGCATGCATAGTAATTTTTAACGTAATCTACGTATCTTTTCATTACATAGATTGCGTATATGCAGTCTTTAAGACCGCATATACGCAATCTACATCACGAAAAGATACGTAGATTACGTAAAAAAATTACTACGCATGCGCTGTATCAAATTTCAGTAAACACTGGACGTATATGCAATACGTCCAGTGGTCTGAATACGGGCCTGTGTTTTTATATATTTGGTATGTTAATGAATTTGATACTGTATATTTTAAGTACATTTACATCGTCAGTTAATGCAGTTTCTTTTTTATGTTCCAGTCAGGATGAGGCTCACATTGTTGTACTGATATTAATGTTATCCTTATTGCTGGTTTATATGTTATCTCTGCATTTTCTATTGCGCAATAATATGCTGCAGTAAATACTGGCTCTTTCTGTAGCAGCAAGAATACATCAGTAAGGTCAGGAGAAAGCTAATAATTCATTCATATTGACAGCAGGATCGCTGGACATCTTCCACAGGGGGTATAACATTCTCTCCAGCCCTGGATGCCAAACTGATTTAATACAATATAATACAGCGACAGGAAAAACAACAATATCTGCATCGTGTTCTATTCAGGGCAGACAGCCAGGGTTTAACTTTTGAATGTTAGATGAACATTAGAATGTAGCCCTCTAATTGGCTAGGAACCAGTGACATCACTGATGCATAAACTTTAGTAATGTCAAAAATGAATTAGCAGAGAAATTTTTATAGGATATTGCTGTATTTATTTATTTTTTAAATTTTTGGGGGATATCTGCGGTCTTTGGAATAGTGGCAGTCTGGCCCTGTAACCCTCTTGAACTATATGCAGGGACATAACAAATTTTTTTTGTTGGGGGAGGGGGGCAAGAATTTAGCCCTCCCCTTGGTCCCAGCCCTCCCCCCTCCTCTTGGGGTTTCCCCCCTTCCCATTTGCAAATTTACCCTGCTGAAGCTTCTCCTCTCGTCTGCGGCGCTCTCTGCTCACTGAATGATGCTGACGTGACCTTGGGGTCACACCAGCGACACTCAGATGGGAGGGAGCTGCAGTGGAGGAGAGAAGGTGCTGACAGAGGATGAAACCTACCCCCCCTTTCCATTTCAACGCCTATAGGGTAAATCTTGGGCAAATTTGTTGGTCAGGATACCCAGTCAGGGCCGCCATTGGGATGGGAATGCTGGGACTTTTGTCCAGGACCCAGGCAGAGAGGGCGGCTCATCCTGTCTCCTCCCACCTAGTTGCTATAAACTCAGACCCTCCAGCATGACCCATTCCATTAGGTACAATGTAATCCGCTCCTGAGCTTCCAACTGTCACTCACCTGGTTTAAATGAATTAACTGATATTTAAAAAAAAAAAAACATTTGCCTCTTCGACAGACAGTTACCATAGTAACTGATCGTTGGAAACTGAGTAGCAGAGTATTTTGTACTTAATGGGTCATGTTGGAGGGTCTGTACACTTACCCGCTTAGTGCTACTGCTGATACCTACAGCAGGCTGTCCAATAGAGGGAGGTCTTCTTAACAACAAGCCTTACCCCTCTGCCCCCATTAGCCATCTGTGAATCTTTCTACAGGTCTGCTGCACTCCAACTATACATGATGTCAAGATGTTTGGTGCCACATAGGGATGGAGCACTTGGGCCCGGGCAGCTCTAACCCCCTTCATGATTTTCCCAATTTAAACTCAGTAGTGCAGCTCTAAGGTTAGCAGGGAAGCAATGCATTTTGGGTAACCATCTTGGGCCAGATGCAAGTATGGATTGGATGAGAGGGCCTAAATACTCTCTTAGGGCCTGATCCAAGCCTCCATGGGTTTTCTTTACGCACAGTGTTCTGAAATTCCACACTCTGCATTCCCCAGTCACTCCCCTCTCTTTCAAGCGGGATTCTTGACACTTATGTGTCCAACTTCTCTGCACAGATATTACCATCGCCCTTGGCACTTCATGAACATGCCTATCCCTGACCCTCTCCCCCTCTTCCCCATTCGGATCTCCTAGCATACTAGCCTACAGAACTGAGTTTCATATACTAAGAGATCGTTAGCGTAATATCTGCCGCGCTCATGCACAGATGTAACATTTTAGGGGATTTATGCAAGTGTCTTGCATAAGTCCCCTAACGTTCTTAATTCAGGAACAGGTCCTTAGGGCCTGATCCTGACTTCCGCTGATGCGCTGTGCGTACAAACGTACAGCGTATCGGCATGCACTCCCCCCGACACTCCCCCTGTGGCCGGCGTAAAGCTACCCTAACTTCAGCCGGTGTAACAGAGTGAAATTACGCCAGCCACAGGAGCGTAATGGCCCAAACCCACCCTCCTGCCCTCATTATCTTACCTCCCTCCGCCTTCCTTGCCTAACTGTTGCGTAGTTACGCCGAGGAACGACCCCTTGCCATAACAACGCAACAGTTAGGGATGCCCGATCCTGAGGAACAGGTTTCCCTAACTACACTGGGCAACATCTGCCTGGCGCATGAGCAAATCGGCAGAAATGCCGATCTTACGCATCCGCCCGCTGTAAATAAGGCAGGTAGCGGATTTTTGGATCAGCCCCTTACTGTATAATTTAAATAGATTCTCCCTACCATTTCCATGCTGCAAGCCTGCGGCGAGTGCATGAGTGATCACAAAATGTGGGCTTCTTCTGCTCACAAACAGTGCAAAATGCCCCCTTTACTTAAGTCTGGATACGGTGCCTTGTTGCATAATACAGTGTAACGTAGCAAATATTCTGGTATTTTGTTTACATTAATCATTATACTAAATGGGCCTGATCCAGAACAACGCTTCGGAGCGAATTTACGCGTGGCGGAGACGTAAAATTGCACTTTGGTAAGTAATGCGCATGCGCACCATAGAAAATATGCTCCGTAACGTAGCGTAATTCTGAACGTATGGGCCATTCACGTATGTGTCACATAAATACTTACGTGTGGGCGTGACAATTTTACGTGTGTCCAAAATACGTGTGAAATACGTGAAGTAGGCGGGGGTTTGTATTTAAAGTGTACAGTATGGGCGTGCTTAGCTGCGTAAATTCGTCTAGCCCATACGTACGTGTGCGTATGACTGCGGTTACGTTGGAAAAAGTTAAGGTAGGGTTTGGAAAGCGTATCTTGACAAAATACGTCCGTGCAAGGGGTGTGCCAAGGGGAGTGTAACGAATTTACGCACACGAAAATACGCTACGCGAATAAACGTACGGCAAACGTAGTTCTGGATCCACCCCAATGTCACTAACGTCCAAACTTTATAATGGATATTTTTACAATTAGGAGCGTTTTACTGTGTGCCGGAGCATAAGAAAGAATGTGTTGTGGGGGGCGGACAATCTCTTGACCACAGACCGATGGTAATTTTAATCCACCTTTGATCCCGGATAGATTTTCAATTCTCTAGCATGTCAGAAACAATACACTAGTCCATTCAAATCTTACTTTGCCTTATGCATGGTTATCAGTTGTTTCTATTTTCCAGGGACATCCTGAGGTCATAAGGGTGTGATTGCCAAATTGATAGGAAGCCGCTAGCAGAGAACTTCCTATTAGTCCTTTTGGATTCTTTGTGTGCAGCCTGGGGGATGGAGGCTGCTTGGAGTGTGACAACATGGACCAATAAGAAGCAGGAACTAATCTTTGCAGCCAGGAAAAGGAAGCACTTATAAACCTTAATTGAGCCCAATAATTAGGCGGAAGGTTGGGAATAGAGAGCAGGGATCTCTAGGAGGGGGTTGCCTAAGATGCCAAAATGGCGACGTGTGGGTCATAAATTGCCAGTGATAGGATGATGGTGGAGAGGAAGGGGAAGATGGCTCTGTGAATGGTTCAAATAGTTTGTCAGGTGTTGTCTCTTGCTTGACAGCCTGGGGTGAAGCCCCTCTGGTTATTGTGGATAAGAGAGAGAAAAGGGGAGTTGAACGGATGGGGAAAGGAGTTTAGTGTAAATCTTAAGATCCACATTGAGGATGGAGATGGGACGATAGCTTGCACAATTATGGGGGTCTTTGCCTTCCTTGTGTTTCAATCCCTAGGTATTCAGGACACACCTCTTTCCTGGTTTACATGATAATTATCTAATTGCTCTTTCAGTGTTCACTTACTTGATCCAAATCCCCTGCTCTTCCTCTATCTGTTGGAATATCACAAGGCTCTGTGTTAGGTCCATTGCTCTCTAATAAAGCCATTTGGATTCCAGTAACATCTATATGCAGACAGGGCCACCATCAGGGGGGGACAGCCGGGGATATTGGGGGCCCGCCGATACTTACCTAGCTCTGTAGCAGAAGGTATGAGCGGTATCCTACCGCCGATACTTGCTGCTTAGCGCAATTTAGTAGCTGGCCAATGCGCAGGGAAGTTGTTCCCTGCGCACCAGCCCACTGTTAAATTGTGTCTGCCGGGCCCCGCCCCCTATGTGATGTCACCAATGACATCACCTACGGGCAGGGCCCAGTGGCTGGGTCCCAGGTCCCACATTTGATGACGGCGGCCCTGTATGTACATGATATAGAAATCTTCCTATCTCTGTCAACTGTGTTGGCCCACGTAACTGAATGTCTCAGCCATTTTATCTTGGATGTCCTCCCACCATCTCAAACTTAGGGCCGTATGCAGACTATCGGACATATAACATATACGTACGGTGTTTAGCGTTTTTCAACACCGGACATATATGTTATACATCCATTAGTCTGCATACGGCCCTTAAACTTTCAAAAACAGAACGAATAATATTTCCACCTGGCAATAACAGCCGCCCACCCGGTCTCTCTGTATCTGTTAACAACACTGCAATGATCCCTACTCATAAAGCCCGATGCTTAGGTGTAACCCTTGGATTTGAACTGTCCTTTGTTCCCCACATACAATCTGTTTCTAAATCCTGCTACATACATCTTAAAAACACATCACATCCTGATTTCCGGTTAAAGGACTCCTGTGCTGCAACCACTCTCTTGTATAACCTTCCTCGCCTATTAAGACTATCCTATACTCTTCAAACTTTAAAAAGCTCCCTTAAAACTCAACTCTTCAGACAAGTGTGGCATATTCCTAAATCTACTTCTTAATATTTGCCTACCCTATTTATAACTAATTTGCCAGTGTTTTGTTACATGATTAATCCAAACTTACCATACTAAAATTCCCCTCAGTCTTGCAGTAACACTGCTGTGTCACTGGATTATACAGAGCACTGAGCACTTTTACCATACAACCTGGCTGCTCCATTGTGTGATACATAGCCTTATGTATCAATGCACAATATCCTATAGGCCGGATCCAGAACTACGGCCGTCGGGTACGAGTGGGCGTAAGATGGTGATTGCTAGCTACTGCGCATGCGTAACGATACTTAGATTACGTACAACGGGGCTGATCCAGAGCTACGCCCGCCGTAGTTAATAGATCGGCTGAAAAGCTGATCTACGCATGTCTCGGGCAGATGTTGCCTGGCGTAACTACGGCAACGCCCGATCGTGGATCGGGCGTACGTAGCACCAGCGTAGTAACACTGGAGGGGGCGTCCCCAGCGTTACTACGCTGAAGTTAGTGTAGGGGGACGGGGGGAGGGAGGGTAATGAGGCTGGGAGGGCGGCGTTAACGTACTAACGCCGCCGTCCCAGCGTATCAACTCTCCCTTACGCCGGCTGAAGTTAGGGTAGCCTTCAGCCGGCGTAAGGGAGAGTTAATACGCTCCTACAAGGGGAAGTGTCGGGCCAGAGCAGCGATGTTACGCTGAGCGCTACAGCGCTCAGTGTAACATCGTAGCTCTGGATCAGGCCC
>WWET01000353.1:399097-418072 GCA_011038615.1 Limnodynastes dumerilii
CAGCTCCCCTTTTAGTATCACCATAATGTCTCTAATCCCCCCAAGTATCCCCATCATGTCTCTGAAGCCCCCCCAGTATCCCCCTCATGTGTCTCAAGCCTCCCAGCATCCCCATCATGTCTCTGCAGCCCTCCCTCCCAGTATTCCCATCATGTCTCTCCAGCCCCTCCTCAGAATTCCTCATCATGTGCCTCCAGCCCCATCAGTATTCCCCATCGTGTGCCTCCAGCCCCCCTCAGCATTCCCCATCGTGTGCCTCCAGCCCCCCCTCAGTATTCCCCATCATGTGGCTTCAGCCCCCCCTCAGTATTCCCCATCATGTGCCTACAGCCCCCCTCAGCTTCAGTACACGCAAATACTCCGGCAGACATGATTTTGGACATTGTTTAGTGCTCTGACAAATAGACCTATGCCACACTACAAAATAATCAACCAATCAACAAGGTTGTTGCATAGTGAGTCACTAGCTTTAGACCCAAGACAAATACAGCTTGATTCAGACCCAAATAAGGGACAGCCTTTATAGGAGCATACAACTGCAACTATGGATCCCCGTAGCGAACGGCCCTATTTAAAAAGGGCCGTTCACCCCCAGCTCTGAACTCGCTAGGAAATCGATTGCTATGCCTCGAAGAGGCATAACAATCGATCCCCGGAGCACCAAACATGGTGCTCCGAAAGGTAAGTCTTCTTTACTCTCTTACCCTAACCACCTCCTCCCACAGCCTAACCCTAAGTCCCTGGAGAGGGTTAATCGCTTCTCTGGTGGTCAGGTATGGCAGCAGCACTGTTTTCCAAAAATGAATGGGTGAGTATGCGAATCGCATACTCACCCATTCATAAATTGAAAAAAAAATATTCTGCGGTGTTACACATTCAAAATAGGGACAGCCAAAAAGACACTTTCGGCTGTCCCTATTTCACAAATTTGTAAAACTGCAGTGTGGACTCGCAACGGCCTGCTACATACATAGTGCAGCCAAATGGCCAAGTACAGTCCCCTTCTCCAGTACATAGACACTATATGGACAAAAGTATTTGGACTTCTGCCCATTACACCAATAGGGACTATAATGACATATGTAAATACATATACTTTAATACTTTAACTTTTGTCCCCTTTTGCAGCTATAACAGCTTCCGGTCTTTTTGGAAGGCTTTCTACATTTTGGAGTGTTTCCGTGGGACTCTGAGCCCATTCATTCTGTAGAGCGTTTATGAGGTCAGGGACCGATGCTGGATGAGAAGTCCTGGCTCACAATCTCTGTTCCAGTTCATCCCAAAGGTGCTGGATAGGGTTCAGGTCAGGGCTCTGTGTGGGCCAATCAAGTTCTTCCAAACCAAACTCATCAAACCCTGTCTTTATAGCCCTTGCTCTGTGCACTGGGGCACAGTCATGTTGCAAAAGAAAATGGCCTTCCCCCAAACCACCACCACAAAGTTGGAAGCATAACATTGTCCAAAATGACTTGGTCTGCTGAAGCATTATGATAGCCCGTCACTGGAAATAAGGGGCCTGGCCCAAACCAATATATCTCATCCAGACTTCACAGTTGGCACAATGGAGTCAGGCAATGGGCTCTCAGCATTTGCCAAATAAAGCAGCATAATCCATCTCTCCACAGAACACATTTCCACAGTCCAGTGCCAGTGTGATTTACACCACTCAGACGCTTGGCACTGGTGACACTCTGTCATAGAAACCCGTTCCATTAAGCTCCCACTGCAGTTTTTGTGCTTACATTAATGGCAGTGGAACTCTTCGACTATGGAATCAGCAGGGCTTTGGAAACTTTTACTCACCAGGCACCTTAGCAGTTATTGCCCCCGCTCTGTGATTTGACGTGGACTTCCACTTCGTAGCAGAGCTGGTGTTGTTCATAAACATTTCTACTTTCTAATATCACTTAACGTGGACCATGGAATATCCATCAGGGCTGAAATTTCATGAAGTCTTATTGGAAAGGTGTCTTCCTATTACTGTGCCACACTTGAAGTCACTGAGCACTTCAGAATGACCCATTTTGTATCACAAATGGAGACGGCATAGCTAAGTGCTTGATTTTACACATAGGTCTTGAAAAAGGTGTAGTTACATACTTACGTAAAGTTATATATACAACCCCAGACAAAATCACTGCGAAATGCGTGGTGTTGATGCATACATCAGCCAAGCCTCTTACATCTCCTACCTTCGTTACCACTGCCAAGAACAGAGAGGACAGGCTAACGGTGGTTCCAAAAGTGGTTATATTCCTTGTAGGAATAGAGGTTCCGGTGCTCTCTAGCAGTGAAAATACCCTCCTAACCATGGTTTCAGGATTATGATTGTGTTCCTGAAGTGTATTAAATACAGAGTGTATGGTAAATGGTCATGCAAGGTAGATAAAGTGTATAATAAATCAACTCTGTTGCGTGCTTAATAAATTCAGTCAGAGTACTTCCAGTTCTTCACAGGTGCAAGAGTTCAGAAATTCTAATATTCAAAGTTTATCACTAGGAAACAGTTGGTATAGCTCACAGTTCTGTAGGTATCATTGGATTTTCCTGTGTTAGATGCGACTGCAGGTCTGAAGTGTTCTGCATGTGGCTTGTCTGTTTTCCTCTCTGGCTCTACTGCATCCAGTTGCTAGGCAACCCAGGGCTTGTTTACCACTGTGTCGATATGCCTTCGCGTGCTCTGCTCACCCGATTCACCCAGCCTTGTCCCTCGGTCCAAGGAGTGTATACTGTGGCGTGGCAGTTTGATAGGGAGATTATAGGCAGAGAGATGGCTGTATAGTGCAAGTTTAAATTACAAACTATGCAGTAAAAGTACAGGATGCGCACATCTCATGCATGTCCAAATAGCACTATTTATCAACAATGTAAAGTGTGCCGACGCTGGACCAACGCGTTTCATCAGCAATTTGACTGCCTCAGTCATTGCCCTGAGGAAGTCTGAATGCCGATGGAACGCGTTGGTCCAGCATCAGCACACTTTACATTGTTGATAAAGAACGCTACTTGGGCATGCATGAGATGTCCGCTCCTTTTGTGAGTATCCTGCACTTTGTAATTAAACTTACTGCACTAATATCCCTATCAAACTGCCACGCCACGGTATACACTCCTTGGACAGAGGGACAAGGCTGGGTGAATCGGACGAGCGGAGAGCCAAAGGGATATTGACACAGCAGTAAACGAGCCCTGGGTCGCCTAGCAACTGGACGCAGTAGAGCCGGAGAGGAAAGCAGACAAGCCACGTGCAGAACACTACAGACCTGCAGCTGCATCTAACACAGGAAAATCCAACTATACCTACAGAACTGTGAGCTATACAAAGTGTTTCCTAGTGATAAAAACTTTGAATATTTGAATTTCGGAACTCTTGAACCTGTAAAGAACTGGAAATACTCTGACTGAGTTTATTAAGTATGCAACGGAGTTGATTGATTTATTATACACTATTTGTTTATCTACCTTGCAAGACCATTTACCATACACTCTGTATTTAACACACTTCAGGACCACAATCATAATCCTGAAACAGTGGTTAGGAGGGTATTTTCACTACTAGAGCACCGGAACCGCTATTCCTACAAGGAATGTAACCACTTTTGTTCTTCTATGTCAAATCAGTGGATCTGTTGACAAGTTCAGGCAGCCCTAGTTACTGTAGAAGCAGAGGGAGGGGACATGGGTAAGCACCCTCACTAGAACCATAAACGACTAGTGTACACTTTCTACTGTCTAACTATGTTTCCAGTTCACTGGGAACCATATTACCATTAGTCCCGTTGTAGCAGTAACAGCTAAAGCTATTGTTGAACTTGCTTTATAGCGGTTCCATTTTAGATGGTACGCTTAACTATATTACTGTTTTATGCCATTTGCATGTGGTCTGTTTGTTGGAATTAAAACGATACTGCACCATGAAGAACCCCTTTTTTTGATTTTATGTTTTAGATCTATGATAAACTGGACAAAAATTGGTGGCTGGAGGGAGTAGGGATTGCTTCAAAAGTCCGGTGCTTGGAGTTCACAGAATTGTTGTACCTGTTGGACAATCATTGAATAACTTTTACGGGACATATACCCAATCGCCAAACACAGGTGGACTAATTGAGCACGTCCATTTGCATGCATACACACACACCTTCTGTATTGCATTTAGAATGGTAAATACGTCTGCAATAGTCTGACATAGGTTGTGGAATGCCAGCCTTCACCAGTCCCATGGACAACAAAAGCTGGCCACATACTATATTGAATATCGGCCCTATCATACACAGTTATGTGATTGGGCCAGTTATTGCTGTAGTGTATGGTCAAGATGGATTTTTTTATTTTTTTAAATGCTTAATAATCATACCAGAAACACTGTTACAATTATTCAATCTTTTAGCACGGTGATAACAGGAGCAAGCTCCCAAAATAGTGCAGTGTCTGGGCATTTATAATTATCATGTACTCTCTCCCTCTGTGTGGGTCTATTGACACAGCGCTGGAGAACCGGTCACACTATGGGTCTGTTGAGACTGGCAGGAGGCCCTGTCAATAAGAAAGACTGCAGCCAGCCAATAGGCTAACTGCTTGGGTCTCCCACCAGGATAAGTTTATGGCGCCAAAATCAGCCACCTCCTGCTGGGATGATCCTGGAGTATGGCCAGGTTAAAGCATAACTATAACACTGGACCCTGCACCCCCACAAAACACCCTTTAGAACACAAGAGGTTGTGAATGGACCTACTTGTGGCACATAATTACATGCACATATAAGCACAGAAAATCCCTCTGAGATATGCTACACTATTGGGCATAGATCTGAATATGGATCAGGCCAAACATAGCGGAAACTGGGCATTACCACATTCAAGAACAAATTGTCCCACTGCAAATTCCATTGTCCGCTGTGAATGGCAAAATTTGGTCGACCTTGTGATATACGGTTTCCATTTAAATCTTTATGTATTAATTTAAACAGGTTTACAAAGTCGTCAATGCCTTGTACCATGACTATCGTCCTTTAGATTGCCAAGTTTTAAAATAATGTCAGTATTGAACAAGAAAACACCACCACACATTGAGAGACATTAGAAGGCAGGTAACCCTTCAAAGGCTTTAATTAAGGCATGGGCAACATGCCAGTTATTGTGAAACTACCACAGCATGGGTATAACTATTACCTGCAAAGCATGATGGGACAGTTTCCCATGCCTGCTTAAAAAAACCAAAACAAAAAAAAAAAAAAACTGCTTTACAATGAACAACCCAGGTACAGAAGGAAACAAAGACAGAAGTGATTTTTCTTCATGCCAATAATTTATTGAAGATTGCTGTACATTTCCAGAAACCACAGCAGCCCAGAATTAGGAGGCTGGGCTTCTATCAAACTACATCCGGGCTTTTTGTTTTTGCTTCTACAACAATACAGTATTCACGTCTTGATTCTAAAACAGGAATAAAAAGGGAAAGGGCAGAAAAAAATAAAAATAAAAAATAAACGTCTGGAAGGGAGATAAATCAGGGTGGACTCAACATCATTAAGAAAAAATAAAAAAATAAAACAAAAATTGAACATATTTACAAAGAAATCAATAGCTACATATTCCCAAATACAAGAATTTGTAGTATGAGGAAAATATATATATTTACAAGAAAATAAAGGCAGGGCATATATTCCAAATTTTGACCCACACAGATGTGAAAACAAAGAAATGAGCATGAGATTTGTTTGGGTGGAAACGTTTTTTGCTGAAAGAAGGCAGACCTGATTTTATCTAGTAACTGGAGAACTAGCAAACCACACTGTTCCAATACAAGATAGAATGTGAATTCAAGACAATGGCTTAAAGTAGTGATTTTACCACCATCGTGTTTATTTTTTAGGAAGCCATTTTACACACCATTATTCAGCCTACTAATGTACTAGTAGCTGGCTAATTCAGGTAGGCATGAAGCGTACTGTTCATATACAAGCCACCTAGCAATTAGATACGTTGGATAATGGTTTGGCAAGGATGATTGCCCCATACCACTGTAACAAGGACAATGTTTAAACACATCACCCCTCACAGTTGGAAGAGAGCTGCATAGAAATACTAATAACTAGAGAAGTCTGCTGGGGGAAATACAACGGAGGTAGGGAGTAGTCAGATGTCCACACTATTACCCCAGGGTAAAGTTACATAAAGTCCATCTTGTACTAGATTGATTAAATTGGATTTTTGGTGGTAGCACAAACATAGATCAAGTCAATTGTTATCATCAATAACAGTGTCTCCCATCATAACGATCGAAACACCTATTTTATATGGGAAATTTAAACAGAGGACTTAAAGGAATTGTGTCAGAACAGAGAGAGGCCCAGTTCCCCAGATACTATGAAGTTCTATAGTCCACAGTCTGACCACTCATAGGTCAGGGAAGAAAAACTCTTAAGACAAGCAAGATTAAGATGCCAGCACGGCTCAGAGTTTCATGGGTATACTTATTTAAAAATGGGTACCCCACACAAACAAACTGTACAGAAGTTAAAACCTTTCACATCTTAAAAACACCAAGACAAAACTAAAGCTTTTAAACCAGAAAGTCAGCTTTGCCTTAGCCAAACGCACTAGGGGGGGAAAGAAAAAAAAAATAGAAAATAAATCAACATTTGTTGTGCAAAGATATTTTAAAAAAAATTCACAACTTTACTAAAATGTTTGTTTCCCCAAACATGGTGATACTATTGTACTTACACAAAAAGGTTCATCATAGAGGTGGTTGAGAAGCATGTCACAGCTAATGACCCAAGCTTAAGGGTAACCCTAAACTGGCACAATTATCAATCACTTCTCAAATGCATGTAAATGGTACCATTAGAGAAGATTAAAAAAAAAATGCAAGACATGAAATGGGGAGTGCCTTCAATGGTGTACATTGCTAGCACACAACACATACAGAAGATTAATGGAGTTTGTTTTTACTTGAAAAGATCTAAATACAAAGATCTGCTAAATTATCACATTAAGATCATACTAACAGAAGTGATGGAAATGTAGTAGACAGTTGTGGTGGTCTCTTTAAACTCTAATAAGTACAAAAAAAAAAAGCACATAGTAAAACCTACAATCCAACCCTAAAATAAAGGTGGAAATGCCGAAACACTCTAGTTGTGGTGGAACTACAAGTCCCAGCATACCCTGACTGCCAAAGAACGCGGGACCCTGTTGATGATCAGTGGAAAGGTGGCTGGATGACAAACTACCAAAATTTACTGAGTGATATATACAGATAGCCAGGACTGTAGCATGAGTACCAGGTCACTGAAGCACACTGTCCATTTGCCATCCCCTGTACAGTACTAGGCCACCCTCCCCGTGATCTGACAGCCCTTCACTGGATTCCAGGCTGCAGGTCAGAGAACATGCTATGCACCAATACACAAAAAAAGGCTAAACTGGTGTTATTCTAGGACAGGCTTGGCCAACCTGTAGCTCTCCAGGTGTTTGGAAACTAATTTCACAACACCTGGAAAATTGGAGGTTGATGTGACTATTCTTTGAGAGTAAAATAAAACCTGTGCAGAATAGGAACATGTATAATGAAAGCCTGTAATGCAGTTGGTTGCAGCGGCAATCAGCATTACACAAGGAACAGGTTGTCCATGGTCTGAGCAGGCTGACTTACCCTCGCCACTACCCACATTCACCGTCAAAGGATGCACAGCAGGGACGTGATATAACTCCCATCTGCCACAACAGGTGATGCATATATTGCTACAATACAGGAGAATGTTATACAATCCACCTTCAGGGTGGAGTTATTTAATTTACATTTCTGGACGTAATAGGAGTTTGGGTAATGGAAAATGTAGAAGGGGTTGAGGATGACAACATAGCAACCCCAAATTAAAAAATGGTGTGCCTTCGCTCAGTTCAAACACCCAACATGTTTCCAAAAAAAGATTTGACTAAAAGCCTTTTAAGGGAATAGATTGTTAAATGACTCTACACTACCCCCCCTTCTACCCCATGAGGGGTGGCCAGGTACCCAAACATCCGGATGAGTGGAAAAAGTTGAAGACTCCCAGGAGACCTCTTCACCTCAGAGTCTTTCTACAGTGTTACAAGCACTGGCTTCTGTGCAGTTAAAGGGATCCATGATATAATGGTTGACAAAATTGGGTAGGGGAGGGAAGGGGCATCGAAAACCCATTTGCAGATGATCAAATTGTAACTGATCAAAAGTCAGTGATTGGAGCTGGGAAAAATGAAGAGCTCCCCATGAACCAAGCTCAATCTCAACACACAATGTGTCAGAGGACAGCTAGGAGAGGGAGAGGGCAAGGATGAAATGGGGTACGGGTCCTCAGGAGGTACCAAGATCTGCCACGTCGCTGGTTTTAAGTCTGTCTGATCCAGGTCTCCCCTCACCTATCAGAAGAAAAATTAAGGTGATCAGTACATCAGTCTTACATAAGGTATCCTCCTTTAAATGTACTTCCTCAAGTACTGAAGCCCTAGTCTAAGTCTGTACATTCAATCAAGTACTCACAAGCCAGAGTCAGGATTGACACTAGACGCTCAAGGTTGTGCCTGTCACTTACCATGCAAATGAGACTGTTGCAGATGGGAAGGTATGAGGACGGTGTTCAGTGAGGGCTGAATGGAGAGTTCTGCAAGTAATAAGGGGGAAAGCTTAGCTGGTCAACCAGTACTAGTCACACACATGTAGACGTATATCACACACAATGCATGCAGTGGCTTTAGAACAGTCTCTGTAGCAGACTCTCACCTACAGAACTGAAATTGAAGATGGGAGGCAATTCCCTTCCGCTCGGGAGACGTGTGTTGGGGTCACGGAGTTCATCAAAGAAGGAGTGTGCACAGGCTTGTAGAGGGGAGAGACGAGTGTCCGGGGTGTACTCTAGAAGCCGGCTGCACAAAGTAATGGCTTCCGGTGAGGTACGGGGCTTGAAGACCTGCACAGGAGGAGGAGAGGACAGTGAGGATACTGCAGTCTTAAAGTTCCGTCATTGTAAGCCCAAACCTTTGCCGTTTACCTTTGTCCAGGGATGTGCTTTTATTTGTGGGAATTTGAACTCTGTGTAGTTTGGATTCATCTCTCGGATTTGCTCTCTCGTGGGAGTTCCTAGAACCTATAGAGACCAAATACATGCATCTAAGATAAGTCACGTGATCTCAGATGATTCAAAGCCTTTAGTACCACTCACCCACCAAGTACAATCCAGCTCTGGGTAAGCAAAAGTTTCCAAGTGTGTGCACACATTGCGGACCACAAATAACCAAAGTACTATGCTGCAAATACCCATAACCAGACTACCTGAGACACACAAATTTTTATTATATACATAAACAGGAGGTTACATTCACTATTAATCCGCTCCGCATCAAGGTTCCTCCTATAGGAGAGTCTAGGGGCCGGATTCTCAACACCGTCATTTTTAACATGCGTGCCTAATTTTAGGATTCTGGCCACCACGCACGCGTAGTAACTATTTTACGCTATATAGCGTTTAGTTATGTAGATTGCGTACATGCGGACTTTAAAGACTGCATCTACACAATCTACATAACGAAATGCTATGTAGATGGTGTAAAATAGTCACTACGCATGTGTCGTAGCTAAAATTAGGCACGTACGTTAAAAATGACGGGGTTGTGAATCCAGCCCTAGGTTCTGTTTTAGCAAGTTTCATCAAAATGTCTTTGTAAAGACGGTCCTGAATAAATATTTATCCATACAAACGATCAGACGTGATTATAGGCAACTAGTATCAATAGCGGAGAGCATTTCATTATAACAACTCAATCCGCATGACAATCCCCTTTCACAGATTTTGAAACTGCTTTAGGTTCGTGTCGCTCGTTGTTTTCCAACACGTTTTTCAAGCTAGAAAAAGGGCAACCCACCTTTATGATCTCCACCAACTGGTCCACACCACTGTCTCCAGGAAATATGGGCTGACCCAAGAGGAGCTCTGCAAGAACACAGCCCGCTGACCATATGTCTGGGAAAAAGGTAAAAACAAAATAAAAAAAAAAGTAAGGAGATGGAGTCACAGGGCTCTTATCTGCAGTCGCTTCCTATATTACCATGTCAGAATCAAACCCCTATTAACCACGTGCACTCCTAAAGCATTCTACCAACATACCAATGTTTGCTGTATAATCTGTAGCACCGAATATCAGCTCTGGAGCTCTGTAGTAGCGGGAACAGATATACGACACGTTCGGCTCGCCACGCACAAGTTGTTTTGCACTGCAAAATAAAACAGCAGTTTCCTTTTGGTTCAAAGCTAAAACGTCTAACAATCAGCCATCGCATATAGGAAAATACAAGACCCATACCTGCCAAAGTCACAGAGCTTAAGTACCGCAGTGTCTGGATCAACCAGTAGGTTCTGTGGTTTGATATCCCTGTGACAAACGCCTTGAGAATGGATATAAGCCAGACTTCGGAACAGCTGGTACATGTACACCTAAAGAGATAAACAGACACATGAGCCCCACCTTCTGAATAGCGACAGCCAATCCCCAAGCTTACAAACTATTCTCACCTTCACATAGATGGACGGTAGCGTGGATTTGGCTTTTGCGAAGTGCCTAGCGACACGATAGACAGTTTCCGGGACAAAGTCAAGGACCAAGTTCAGATACACCTCATCTTTCTGCAGATAAGAATAAACTCATGAGCGCAGTTACAGGAAAAGATACACATATATATATTCTCTGAAAGAAACAGAAAAACAGGAGATATATTTTGCAAGATCTGGAAAAGAATATTAATATACTCACCTTCTCGCCGCTGGAGTAGAAAAAATATCGTAGCCGCACAATGTTACAATGATCGAGTCTGCGCATGATCTGAAGTTCACGATTCTGAAAACAAGAAGTTCAAAAGTAAGTTTTAACAGGTTATCAATAACCCCACAACACCGGAGCCCTCACTATTGAGGTCAGCGTCTAGAACTTATCCCGTAATCAGTAAAACCAGGACAGTACCCCAAGATTCATTCTAAAGCCAGACCACAACAATGGATTCCCTGCTGTATGCGTGTCAGTGTGATCGCTCTGCTAACCACTTCCCTCGCACGGCTGGATGTGGTTTACCGGTAATATCTTCTCCTTTTCTGCCACAGATGGAGTCTGCCGACAACGGAGTTGTAGAAAGCGGTGGTGATGCAATTACTGGAGTCGCAAAGAGCCATCCACCAAAAGTTAAGTGTTTTTTTTAACTAACCCTATACTTTCCTAACCCTCCATTTCCCACAGCCTAACCGTCCCCTTAAGCCCTAACTCTATGCCAGCCTCAGCCACAACCTATTGCTACCGGGAACAGGGAAAATAAGTTCCAGTTTCCCAATTGCAATTTTTCTATTTCCAGATTGTTTTGAACAATGAGAGTCGTCGCTCAGCCGGCACCTGCATCATTTTACAAATAGGGACAGGGAGACCAGCAGCTGCAACCCCCTTAACACAGCTACAGCCCTCCATGTTTCTGACTTGTACAATTGTAAAATGGTGGCAGCGCGGGGCACAGCGTGTTAGCACGCCTATTTGTACATTAAGAGACCAAGTACCACCCACTCATATTCACAAAAATGCCCCTCCGGAAGAGACATTTGTCAAACCTATGGAACGGATGCGTGCGCAAACTGCAAAATCTGACCATTTCTGATCGAGCAGCAGCACAGGGAGCCAGCAATTCTGAGACATTGGATCCTGTCTTGACACTACAAGGGAGTCCGTCTGTTCTAGGGGTGACACAGCAACCGCATTTTATGTGGAGCCCTTTATATTCAAATATGAGAAACCCTTCCAAACCTGGGCTAACGGAGCAGCTAATTGGACACCCAAGTGAAGGAAGCTAGCCCAGAAATAAACTCTCCGTTCTGCTAACCAGTGCTGTCTGACCTCTTTAGTGATCACCACGCCCATATTCAGGACTTCTCCCGTGCTGCAGCTCTGCACTGGAATGACCTCCCTTCTTCAGTCAGACTCTACCCCACATTACATGTCTTCAAGCATTCACTCAAAACGTACCTGTTCAGGCTAGGCTACCCCTTCTCCACTTATCCTCACTGCATCCTACATCTATCCCTTCTTTTCCTTCCCCCTCCTGTCTACTTTAAATACATCCTTCTCACTTAGTGTGCTAGCTCAGGTGAGCAGGGCCCCCCCATCCTAGTGTTCTTTCTTCCACCACTCACTTCGTGCCCTCTTGTCCCCTTCTGCTACCCTTTTACCCCATCCCCACCTGGTAACTCCCTCTCAACCTCTCACTGCACTTTATCCCCTGCTCCCTGATCTTCCAAGCTTGACACCTCGCATTTTGCCTTGCTTCACTTTATTGTATTTTTGTGATATTTTTATAGTCATGTTGTATTTAATATAATTATGCTGTCCAACCCTGCCCTGTACGTCTATACTGTATTTTGTACCTCGTGGCACCTTATAAAAGAGAAGAATAATAGAACGTCAGTTTTAACAGATTTTAAACACCTTGCAGGCTGTACTGAGCTCAAACTCTATATTAACCTTCTGTATAACCTCCATGCTTCTAATCAAACACACCCAAGCATCTGGGCCAGTCTAGAGAAACATTGCTCTGGGCTGAAACAATAAAGAAGGACAAGACTACTCCATTCTGGAGAGTACCCTACTTATGCAGTCAATGCTCCTTGATGATATGCTATTAGTCACAATCTAAATAAGGTAACAATGTCAGTGGTGAACATGAAGGGGTTTTCACATCAGACCTGTACAATGCTTATTCTTTAAAGGGACATGTGTGAAGAATGCAGCCTGCGTTACAGAGGTCATAACACACAGTGGTAGTGCCCATGGCGAAGATAAACGGAGAATCCTACAGAGCAAATCAGTCTGATTAGCCTTACGGTTATATACAGGTCTTTGCTGAATCCGTCAATTTACAATTCTTCAGTGACAAATGACTTAGAAGACGAATAAGACAGCATCCTGTACCAAGCCTGGAATATGGCAATGCTCAGATATTCCAGGTGCCACTACAAAAAAAAAATGGACTGATCAATAGCACTAGGAGTCTACAGGCTCCTACTTGAACGTGTGTATACCCCAAAGAGAAAGACATGGTCTAAATAAAAACAGCCACTCAGTAAAATACAATGACTTCCCCTGGTTATAATTACATCTAAGCAGCCTAACCAGGGAATAATGACCAGGGCCTGAGAAGCCTGCACTAAGTGGACACAACATGTATTAATCCGGGTTCCCATACTCTAAGCAATCACTGTCTTCATAGAAATTAAGCAATCAATACGTAACAAAAGCAGCATTGTTGGCCCTATAACAATTCTTCTTGCTGGACCAACACAACCAGTTCTGTTACTAATCTAAAGACCAAGGATACTGGGACTAAACCTCTGGCAGTCTAGAGAAAACCCCGTCTGATGGATTTATTAACAGTTTGCCATCAGTGATTTATCAAACAGGTTTACATTTCCCTGAGCAAAGTAATGCATTCATATGTAAACATATTATGCAGGTGCAGCAGCAAAGGTCAGCATCCTAGTACTTTCACTTGATCCATATATCATTACCAAAATGATCGGCAAATAGAAAATGACAATTGGGAACGGGTAGCCATTTCGACCTGTTACCAATAGTGACTGGTTGCGGCGGCTAGTGTTTGGCCTGTGAGAAACAGTTATAAAATCTTTGCAACTGCAGCATCCAGATTTACTAAGCTGCGGGTTTGGAAAAGTGGAGATGTTGCCCATAGCAACCAATCAGATTCTAGCTGATATTCTCTAGTATGTAACTGGAAAGTGAGCGCTAAAAGTTGATTGGTTGCTATGGGCAACATCTCCACTTTTCCAAACACGCAGCTTAGGAAAATCTGGCCCCAGGAGTCACAGCACCACTACTCGCAAGAATATAGACTGCTGTCAATCACCATACAATGGTCTGTCAGAAAACAGACCATTGTACCAAAGACTACAACCATTTCAACAATCATGCATTATCTCAAAGCACAGCACACGGCTTCACTGGAACGCCCTAAATTTACAGATCTACAATCTTGTCCCAACCTTCTGTTCATCGATTCCGCATCTACTTCCCAGCCTCTATAGGCAGATACATTCAAGGACAAAATCATGGGAGATGAAAAGATCAAATCTCACGTTCATCCATTGATATAGTTGCTAATATACTTATATATAACGCATTGTGTAAAATCACATGTAGTGTGTCCAGATGAAGTGGCAATGACATGGCAAGGGAGGAGAGAGGTAAAGAGGTGAATAAAAAAAACCACTGAAGATAGTAAAGAAGAGAGATAGACGATTGCAACACATTACTTGACCTGATTCCATAGGACAGTGTTGGCTAACCTGTGGCACTCCAGGTTTTGTGAAACTACAATTCCCAGCATGCTTTGTCAGGCATCCACTATGCTTTTGCTAGTTAAGGCATGCAGGGAATTGTAGTTTCACAACACCTGGCGTGCCACGTTAGCCAAAACTGCCATAGTGGGGGTAACAATTTATATTTACGCATGTGCAAAATTCAAGCACCATATGGTTTAAAAATTGAAGATTCACCTAAGCACATTGACTTCAGCTACTTCTAATGCAGACCGAGTCATAAGACACCTGAATAATCTGCCTTACACCAGCCCTGTAATTTCCAGAGACCAGTGCACCTTAATATATTTTATAATATAGCGCACAAGTTTTATTAGAGCTCTGCACAGCTCATTGTAAAAAACCCACTTAATATAAAGGCATTTTTTTTCGCACTAGTTTAACACCTGGTTGTTTCAGGAGAAGTCAAAGCTTTGCAGGCCATAAAACGTAGGTTACTAAAGGTCAGCTCAACCTCCTGCAAATTCCTTACCTTAAACCTTTTGTCTTGCAGCACTTTCTTAATAGCCACCATCTCCCCACAGTCCACGAGTCTTGCCTGGTACACCACACCAAAGGAGCCATTGCCAATCACTTTGATGTCCGTGTAAGACACTTCCTGCGGGCGATCAGGGCCCTGACCAGGGGTTGCCACAACTGTGGTTACTTTACCATTGTCTCCTATGAACAGAAGAGGGTGAAATAAATGGTCAAACTAGGCAATTTACTATAACGCTTAAAGATAAATAAAGACAAGTAAATTAAATATACATAGAATATTATAACGAGCCATTCCAGCTGAAGACAAACCCTACATTTGGTAATGCAAGAAACCAGAGATAGTACGTTCTTTACGCACCAGGTAATGTGGATGGTGATTTAACAAGAGACCCAAGTCTCATTTTCTTTGTTAAATCAGATTTTAAACAATAAAAGAAAATAGATTAAGCCAAGGCATTGTTTTAATCAATGATTTGTGGGAGATTTTTAATGGATGTTTTATAAAATTATGAATGTTTTATAACCAAAACAGAAGCTAACTATGCAGGACAAACTTAATTCCCAGAAAAGTTGTAGTTTACACGCTGCATTTTTCTTAAGTAACCAACAACAGAAACACAGATTACATGAAAATCCCTTTCTTCTGACCTGTAATTACAACCCCCCCCCTTTTTTTTTTTTAAACTAACCAGTTTGGAATGGATTACTAAAAATTTAATCTGACAATATCCCTAGTTAACACTAAAACCGTTCACACTACACAAGGACTGTGCGGACCAGCTAGTCGCTCTGCAAGATTAACGTAAAATGTTTAGACACCACTCCGCTTACCATATACTGATAAGTGCTGACATGGTAGATAAATTATGCTTTATTTACTTGACCAGCTAAGCCTTCGTAGAACCTCCCAAATAATGTTTATGGTAAGGCAAGCACAAGGATGATCGGCAAGACCTTATATGTACCTACAATATGCATATAATTAATGGATTATCCACCATATACTCCTCGCTACTGTGCATTAGTACATTACAAATGGACATTACTTAACGCAATGTAACGAGCATTTTCGTGCTTTTACCCTGCTCTATAGGGGTTGGTTCAGAGTAAAACGTGTTTTGCCATTTTTTGCAATTGAAACTAATATAGGCGCTCTGTAGTGCATGTGAATGCATCGGAGGGATACAAAACAATGCACCTAACCCAGTCGCAATTGCGCATTTCTGTATGGATCATAAGGCACACATTTTTTTAAACGCACCACCTTGGGAAAGTAGCAAAAGTAGCAACGCTATACACCGCCCTTACGTTGGCAGTTTGTGCCATCACATAGGTGTGATTTTGGGACATGGGCATGCGCCAATCTCACACACTCTACAGAAAGACTAAATATATTAAATACACGTTAAGAATAAGCCCCATTTTTAGGTTGCAGTGATAATGGCCACAGAGCTGTATGGGAGAAAAGGAGGGGGAGGGGGGGGGGGTTAACCCTCTGGGGTTATGGGATTAACCCTCTGTGGTTATATAATAGCATGGATAGTGACACCCCAGGGGCTCTTACAGTCCTTAGACACCCCCCACCCGGCCACCATATTAATTGCCCCCCAGTATCAGGTACTCACTGCCTAGTTTGATGGCGCTGAAGCCCCCGGGCACAGAGGGACCGCTCCCCGAAGCTCCCCCAGACACGGGCCCCTTGGCAGCCCCAGCCTGACCCTGGTCACCGAAGGAATCGGGCCGGGCCCGGTTGGCGCCGCTCATGCTGAGGAGCGAGGCGTACAGTCGCTGAATGGTGCCGGGCTGAGCGGCTCCCTCCCCGCGGCCGCCGCACACTCTCAGTCCCTGGGCTCCAGGCCGCACCGCGCGGCTCTCTGGGTAAGAGAGTCCGTTCTCCGCTGCCACAGCCGCCTCCGCCAATCACAGGTAAAGATCCACCGGACCACAACGACCGGCGTGCCCCGCGGCGTGGGAAGGGAGGGGCAGACGCTAGGGGGGCGTGAAGCACGCCGGGACCCCGAGTGCACGTCCGCCAAGGAGACAATTGTCCAAGCGACGCACGGAACTACATCTCCCAGAACCGACGCGCACACAGGAAGTTGCTGCCGCAGTGCATGCCGGCCGCTTTGTTATTCAGAAGCAAAGGCGGAAGTGAATAAATGACTATTCCCGGCATTCATTACAATGGGAGAAGAAAGAGCAGGGGTTTCAGGCAAACACGTAACTCCTTGTAATAACGAGAGCAATAACCGGTCCAAAAATCGTTCACAGACAACTATTTCCACCAGCCATATTCCAGAAGGGCGTTGCTAGATCCACCATGACTGATGTGGGCGGAAGTGCAAGAAAACGCGGGAAATACCTTTAAATCCCCCTCTCAGAATTAGTTATCAAGTTAAACCTAGGTGATAGTATAGGAACAGTATATTCATTAACTGAACACAAGCTCCTCATTCCTAAACATGTGACTGTTCCCAAAATCTTTATTATAATTGTAATGTAGAATTTTTAAGGGCTTGACATACATGGTAGCCCCCTCCACCGCTGTACCACAATCACCAGAGCAGATTGTATGGATGTTGACCTGTAATTTTGCAACTATACATACTGCATGTGTCCAGAAATCAAGACATACACCCTTCAGAGATTCAATCACCCCGATTTACAATCACTAGATTTATTGAATAGAGATTCTCACCTGCTCAACATCTGGTGTAACAAGTAATGACGACAATGATACTGTACAAGTTATAGAAGAATTCTTATTGTATTAAGGCTATGACAGAGATCGCTATTACATTCGCTTTGGGCGGAACAGCTTTTCCTGAAAGTCACAGCTACATTACTCCTATATATGTATAATACACAAAGCGGACTACTGGGGTATAAAGGAATGTTTATTTGCCCTTTGACAAGCAAACATCACTTATACCTGCGACTCTATACTATGATCGGCCAATCATACAACAAAGGTGCATTGTTTGATAAATTGAAATTTCTGGCCATTGACTGAGTGTTGCACTAGGGTTTTCATAAAGTTCAACAGTCCAGTTTATTTTTATTTTTTAATCCAATGCCCAATTAAAATGCTCTCCAAAAGGGCTTTAAATTTACTATTCTAATGACTACTTTCTGATCACAAGTCACCGCAGAAGATCGAACATATAGGGCACCGATTCAATTGGCTTCATACACCGCGTTATTTGCAGTGCAAAGCTAATCCAGCAAATTTAGTGAATTTTTATGCGCACCAAATTAAGGTGCGCATAAAAATACGCAAGTTTGTCTACCGTAATAGACGGGAAAAAGTGCACCACAAGCTTTTTCCCGTCTTCGTGGAAAATTGCATCAGGCCCATAGATCAGTGGTCAACATTTGTGGTACTGGAGACTAAATCTAAATCTGGCTATACACCATACGATATCAGCCAATTGGTCCTTCCAATAGTGTATGGCATAATGAGATAGATATAGATCTCCATCTCTACTCCTGCCCAATAAGTTTGATCATTAAGGAATCAAGAAGGATCTGATAGGGGAGATGGCCACGATTATTGTGTCGAGCATGCAGAATGATTTCCGCAGGGACTGGAGCATTACATCTTATATCACACAATTTGTAGCTGGTGTTACTGTTCATTTGCTGTAATCTGTACATACTGCACTGACATGTGGGATGCTCCACTATAAAATCATTACAAGTTAACCACTTAGAGATGATCAGAAGGTGAGGGTCGAGATAAACACCCCACCAAAGTCTACCTGGATAAGAGGCTTGCCAAGAGAGGAACCATGAATACTGTGCATTCTTAGCAAACAATAATGAGGAGCTGGTATTCAGTAATCTGCCATATAAACAATTGTTATACCTCAATTGCAAGTTACTAACAAACATCCTGAAGACAGAACTGATCAACTGACCGAACACATTAAGCTTGCTTCTAAGTGATCAGATAATTATCCTAGTGTTTACAGATCATAATGTAGAGCACAATCAGCATTTTTCAGGTTAGAATTTCAGAAAGTGATGACAGATACAAACCACATGGACCAATAGATCCTAGACCCTATCTGACCCTCAACTTCATATAAGGG
>WWET01000353.1:433550-445787 GCA_011038615.1 Limnodynastes dumerilii
ATATATAAGCATGTGTTTAAATAGTATTTAACCCATCATACATCTGACTACCTTCTTGATCACCATGCAAAATGATATTGATTGATATAAGAAGGAATTACTATTATATTTTATTTTCACTATTTTTATTATTATAGTTTCAGTTGGCTAACCATAGAGATCAGCTTGAACCTTTTATCATCTGGATATATTTTATTTAATTTACTTACTATTTTGATAACTCTAGCAACCTTAGGATCTAAACACTTTCACTCTGAAATCCCCTGCACATCCAAAACCTAATTTGTGCATCATATACATAATACAAAGCAGTTTAAAATGGTTTTTCATGCATGTCACAGGTTACAAAATTTGTCTTAAAAAAAATAAATATTGTAATTTATCTCAAGAAAGTACATCATTATGCTGTAAACATGAGGTTTTTGTCTTTAAAAATCTAAATAATAAATTTTTGACCTTATCTTGAACACTATGGGTTAACTGCCTTCATTATAGAAGACACATATATTCTTGAAACAATGTAAAAATATCTGCATTTCAGTATCTGCAGCCATTTTGTGCAGTTTACAGGTTAGCTACTTGCCTTACACCCCTTTCACATCACCCTGAAAACTCAGGTTATTGGCTGGGCAAGCTGCAACAACCCGGGTCAAGGCGCAATGTGAAAGGGTCCGGGTGCCTCTACCCGGGTCTAATGACCCAGGATAAAAGAGGGGTTATTCCCTGGTCCGACCTGGGTAGGGGTACAGTGTGAACGGTGCTATCCGTGTTTTTCAACCTGGGTAGCACAGAAACTACTTCATCAGTGTAATTTGTTTACTATTGCCCTGGCAACAAGTGTTACCAGACCAAGAGTAAACAAATTACAGTGTGATGACTCCCACTTCTGCCAGGGAGACCCAGGTCCCGGAATTTCTTGTGTCAACCCTGCAATGTGACCCTGGGATCATCTGGTGACATGGCAATATCCCGGGTTCACACACCCGGGATATTGCCGGGGCAGCGATGTGAAAGGGGTATCAATAAGCCTGACATATTTATGAGGTACTGGTTCCTAGTGAATATATGGCTACTTTCTCATGTGTATTAATGTACCCTTTAAAACTGCTTGTGTAGACATCAGATCTATTTTAATTGTTAAGACAAACATTCCATTGTTCATCTACTATTTCCATTTGTGTATAGATTATTTTACATACACGTTCAAATTTTTGTGTCAAAATACATTTTATGGTAAGGTAAAATAAGGACAAATAATAACGCAAACCACTACATAAAAAAAAAACTAACAAAAAATGCTCTAAATGTTACACTGTCACCTTTCATAAATTAAGTATGAAGCAAAATACTAAAAACTTATGTTGTGTGCAATTAGAATGATTTAGGAACCATTCCCCTCAACCATGACAGAAGATGGTGCTAATTTTAATTACATGCATTCCTTAAACATAATACCACACCTAAAATGCACAAAAGTGCATCACTTTCCCTTATTAGTTTTCTAAAGTGGCCAATATAGGTTTTATCCATAGCAGCCAATCTGATTCTAGGCCTCCTTCACTTAAACTTCACCCCTTAATAATGTCAAGAGCAGTTTCTCTAGGGCGGTGGATTTCCTCAGGATCTGAATACTTCTTATGTGGCTTTGAAATGTCTCCTCTGGAATCCCAGACATGTTCAGCAGTCTTGTTGCTTCATGGATGGCTGGACAGAAGACACCTAGTAGAGAGTGACTGCACTTACACACAAACATATTATCCTTACAGAGGGCACGTCCCTGCTTGTCTGAGTTACCTTCATATTTTCGCTGCATAGCATTGTGTGCTATGTACTTAATGAGAGTTTTTATATATTAGAGCAGCGCATTAATGGTTATGGACACTGAAGACACTCCCAAAATATGCACTAAAAACAAAACAAAAAAACCCATCTAAAAAAGTTTGTGTATGTCAGGCCTTGGTAACTATGTCACTACATATGTTGTAGAACTACAATTCCCATCCTGCTTTGCAAGGTATTAGCCATGCATATGCTGTTGGAGTATGTTGGAACTTGTAGTTTCACAATACCTGGAATATCATACAAAAGCACTTACCCCATATACTAAAAAATACACCAAAATAAATTTATGGTATTTAGAACGATTTGTCTCATTTGTGACATGGAAATTCCTGGATGCACAGAGGTATGCAGAAAGAGGGAACACCTATACTGTAAAGTCATTAAGAGGGAACAGCAAATAGTAAACACAGCCCAAGTATCATTGATTCGGATCCAGAACGCCTCTACTGCCAGACCCCTGCTGTATGCAAACGCTGTATGGGCGAGAGGTGGCCACTCCCTTCGATCGTACAAAGATACGCTCTGAGGGCCTTACCCTAACATTTCCGCACCAACTCCATGTAAAACAGGGGCGGTCCAGAAAATAAGAATTGCATGTAAGGGCAGAAGACTAGAGCTTCTGGGCCACCCTGCCATCAGAATTTTTACCAGGACGGATCTGTATCCAGAATTCCATCCTTGCCCGTTTCTGGTCCTGCGGCACCTGTGCATGCACCGCAGTACCAGAAGGGGGCATTTTCTGATCATAGCGATCAGAAACGCACCCCCCCTTTCCACCCCAGGCATAGATCTGGATCCAGGCCATTATATTTACACCAGCATTATAAAGGATTTATAGCCTTCATGTGACTGGTAATCCCCTACAGCAGACAAAAAATAATTCACATCCCTATAAGGGATGAGAGGATTCCACAGCAGTGACCAATCACTGGAACTCACCAAGTAATACTGCCAGTTGCAGGCTCAGCCAGTGAACAGGTTAATGACGGCTGGCACTGTATCACGGCCCTCTCCTTTGTTGTGATTGTAAGAACTTAGTCCTCCCCAAAGGCCCTGGTAATAGCAGCACATGCTGTAATTGTTGCATAAGCCATAGCTCATGGGAAAGGCAGTCAAGGGATTTGGATCAGTGTCTGCGGGGAGAGAGAGCTGGGTTACGAAAGGTCGGTGTCGATCGAACGCACAGTAAAGTGGATTCAGACAAGGCTGGGTTTGTATATAATGGAAGGTGACCTTTGCTTAGTGTATGGTGACCCAATTCCAGACAGGCTCAGACAGTACTAAAATGGGAACTGGGATAGAAGCCGCTATATCCTCATTGCTCTGTCTGTAACGAGAGCTTACCTTCAGGCAACTCTATACTATATTAAAAAACATGGCTTTTTGTTAACGTGGAGAACTAAAAGGCCCAGATGAACTTCCACTACAATGTCACAGAGGTTGCCCAGGCGCCTGCAGCGGAAATTATCTTCATAGACGGCTTTGGAAAGCACTCTGCCTTATTCCTGGCCCATTATGGATTTTTAAATGACAGATTTCCTCGGGGATTTGTAAAGTACAGATAACAGCCAGCGAAGATCCTGCAACATAAACAGATAACTATGTACAACCTGTGGAAAATGAAATATATTCTCAGCCGAGAATAGAAACTAATGGGACACGTTTATTTGGTTCTCTTTAAAATTAGCAAAAGCGCAGCTTAAAAACTTCTGAAATGGTGTGGTTTTTTTTGGGGGGGGGGGGGGGGGGGCGGGCTATAGTTTTTTTTTTAGGGAGTGTGGGGGGATAAATCAGAAAACTTAGTGAAAAGCTTGTATGAAAACGGATCAGATTAAATTTGCCTTCCCTGTAATTCAACTTGTTTTTGCTCAGGAGTAACTTTCCACCTGTTTTCCTCTTATTTTGAAACGGAGTCCGGCACATGATTATCAGCATACCAGGCCTAGCATGATTCCTGCATCAGCCCAAAGACAGCATCGTGCCTATGCTATACTAACACAGAACAGTACATGCCACACATTTTAAAACAGCACTTGCCTAGATTTTAGTAGTTTGATTATGTGAAATATTCTCCCGTTACAACAGAACAATTTAAATATACTTGGGATAAACAGAACAGCCAAAATCATAAAAAAAAAAACCCTCGAGAAATAAAATAAGGTCTAGGGTGGGTTTGGTCATTGAATCCTATATTTTTTTTTATGTTAAAACCCATGGGGCTATTTACCTGGGCACCAACCACTTCCTAAAACAACATCAAGGCAAGTTCCATCTGTAGGATGGTAATCCAAGAACCCAGCTGAAAGCAGCAGAGGGCGTCGTAACAGACACATTCCAGATTTTACATGGCGTTCACTAAAAAGTGTTATTTTAGACCAATCTCTAACATTGCGTTTCCAGCCCCTCCAACATGACTTATTCTACTAGGTACAAAATACTCTGTTCCTGAACTTCCAACAATCAGTTACTATAGTAACCACCTTTATTGAAGAACTTTTTTTTTTTCAGTTAATTCATTAAAACCAGGTGAGTGACAAGCTTAGGAGCTGAGAATTTTGCACTTAGTGTATTGGGTCATATCAGAGGATCAGCATTTCTAGGAACTCAAGTAAAACTGATTGAAGATTTTTTACTTGAGATGCGCCCAGATTTTTTTATTCTTTCCTAAGCTTAGAACAAAAGGATAATTCCTCCCTTTAACGTAACCCACAAATGAAACTGCCCATCTAAATGCCCACAATCTACCGCTCCATCCCCAACCACTTTCAATGTTGCGTTACCATGCCTACAATTATGTCAAATGGAATAAGACTGCAGATATAATGGTTTATATATAGTATTTTAAGCCTCTTTGATCGGGTAACTTTATCTGTAAGTAATAACCATGAGTGCTATGATCTGGTATGTATTCTGCTTATACAAGTTTCTTCTGATGCTTTTTTTCAACTTGCATACAGAGCTGTCTATGTCTGTTTCCCTCAGAGCTGGCAGGAATGGCACTAAATACTGTATTTAACTCCAACCTTTCACAACTGCACACAGTAACACTTGTTAATACAGTGTTTCTCAACCTCGGTCCTCAGGACACCCTAACAGTGCATGTTTTCCAAGTCTCACTGCTGGAGCACAGGTGTGCTCCTTACTAACTGACATTTTAAAAGCTCCACAGGTAGTTCTTATTATATCACTTTTAATTCTTTAAGGAAATCTAGAAAATATGGACTTTTAGGGGGTCCTGAGGACACTTAATAGAAAAAAAAAAAAATCCCCAATTCAAGGACACAAAAAATGGAGACACAGAAGGGGAGGCGAACTGTATCCCATAGCAACCAATTAGAGGCTTGCTAGGGGTACCGTGTGACAGTAAATTTGCTATAAAAAAAAATAAATGTCACTAAGCTGAAGAAAAAGTATAATTTGGGAAACAATTTATTGTAAGACATTTACTGAGAAAACACTTAAATCAAGAAGTGAGACTTCCAGTTTCATGCAGAACTTAAAATTTTTGGACCAACCACTTGACCTCAAAGTCAAGGTCTTATAACAGACTCATCAAACGTGATCACATTCATCATGTGACATCACTGGCACTTTATGCAATGCCTAGCAATAAGCCCTATGAGTCCACTGAACAGGATATCATCACTTAACCCCATGTTTCACAGTCAACACAGCTAGAAATGCATAACCATGGTGTTATGGTGAAGCACTTTTATGGATAGGAAAAAAAAAAACAAAAAAAAAAAACTGCAACCCACAGAAGAAATTTCAACTTTTTTATTCTTTTAAGATATACATTCTTAAATGTGAACAGACTTCTGCGAAATATATTTACAATCTGTGTGTATACAGGGGAACAATCGTATTTTAATATACATATTGAGGTTAAACCTGACAATTGTACCTGTCCCAGAGCAAGGCCACCCACCCTGCCCATGTTGCCCACCTACGCTGCCGATAGGTTAAGCGCGACATTCCGATCTCTTGCCATGACCGGTATTTTTTATGTTTTGTTTGTTTTAAACACTCAGCTGGCAGTGGAAGAGTAAACCCTCCCTCACGCCCCCTGCGAAAAAAGAAAAAAAATCAGGCTCGTGAAATGGCTCAAAGTCCTGAGGGTTTGTTAGAGCTCGGTGTAGGAGGCTCTTGGCAGGAACAGAGTTAATCAAGTCTTTGTTCTATTGAGGGCATACAGGTGAAACGCGAAAAATTAGAATATCGTTCAAAAGCTCATTTATTTCAGTAATTAAACTTAAAAGGTGAAACTAATATATTATATAGACTCATTACATGCAAAGTGATATATTTCAAGCCTTTATTTGTATTAATTTTGATGATTATGGTTTACAGCTTACGAAAACCCCAAAAGCTAAATTTCACAAAATTAGATTATATGAAATAAAAAAAATAAAGTTTTTAAATACAGAAATGTCAGCTTTGATACAGCACTTTGAGAACATCCAACTTCTTTTGCAATTTCCTTTTGAGGCTTTCCCTCCTTATGGAGGGTGTCAACGTTTTCTGCACAACTGTCAGGTCAGCAGTCTTCCCCATGATTGTGCATTTTACTGATCCAGACTGAGAGACTGTTTAAAGGGAACCCTTGGCAGGTGTTTTGGAATAATGCGCTGATTAGAGTGTGACACTTAGAGCTTATGAAAACCCCCAAATCAAAATCTCACAAAATTAGGATAATGTGAAAAGGTTCAATATTGTAGGCTCAAAGCCATAATCAACAAAATTAATACAAATAAAGCCTTGAAATATCTCACTTTACATGTAATGAGTTTATATAATATATTAGTTTCAGTTTTTAAGTTGAATTACTGAAATAAATGAACTTTCGAACGATATTCTATTTTTTCGAGTTTCACTTGTAGACATCATGAAATGTTCCTTACATGCAAAATCTTATTTACTAATTGAACACAAACTGAATGTTTTAAATGAATTTTTTAAGTGTCCGCACAGTGCACACTGCATAGAAAAAACTTTAACATTTAACTTTTCTGTATTTGAGGAAACCATACATTTGCTGTATTTATTTAAGTTGTTTATTTTTGACATACTTATCCATTCATTATTTCTGAAACCACCGCCGCACCAGACCGAACGGGTGAGTGTACAAGGTGAGTCTTAGGGACAGGCTATTGTTAATCTCCGGTGAGAAAATCCCATTTGCGAAATAGGGATATCCGAAAGTTTCTTTTCGGATGTCCCTATTTCGAATGGAACCGATTTCTTTTTAATGGGTGAGTATGCAGTTCGGCATACTCAACCATGCACATTCGGAAAGAGCAGATCACTCTGCCGCACTGAGGGACATGTGAGTAAACTCTTTCTGCAGGGTTAGGGTCAGGCTGCGAGAGATGGTGAGTTAGGGTCAGGCTGCGAGAGATGGTGAGTTAGGGTCAGGCTGCAAGTTAGGGTGAGTTAGGGTCAGGCTGCAAGTTAGGGTGAGTTAGGGTCAGGCTGCAAGTTAGGGAGTATGCCGATTGGCATACTTCACCCATTCACATTCGCAAATTCCGCCGCCCATATCCCTCCGCCGCTGCGAGAGATGGAGGGTTAGGGTCAAGTCAGGCTGCGTGGTGAGTTAGGGTCAGGCTGCGAGAGATGGTGAGTTAGGGTCAGGCTGCAAGTTAGGGAGGGTTAGGGTCAGGCTGCAAGTTAGGGAGGGTTAGGGTCAGGCTGCAAGTTAGGGAGGGTTAGGGTCAGGCTGCAAGTTAGGGAGGGTTAGGGTCAGGCTGCAAGTTAGGGTAGTGAGAGGGGAGGGTTAGGGTAAGAATTAGGGGAAGTAGTGGGGGACTTTTTATTTAACACTTTTCAGAGCACCGAAAGCTTGGTGCTCCACGGATCGATTGCAATGCCTCCTCGAGGCATATGCAATCGAAACTGCAGCCAGTTCGCAAATGGCTGGGAGGAATCGGGTTTTTCGCAATTGGGACTTTCTATGCGGGGACCCACACCCAGGTCAGGCTGTGGGGAGGGGAGTCTTGGGGTCAGGCTTATGATCAGGGTTGGAGAAATACTCACCTCTCACCGCTGTGGATTAGTCCTGGTGATCTTCGATTGCTTGTCCTCGGCAGGGCAGGAGCAATCAAACACATAGCTTATTTGGAAATGGCTGGTAGAATATAATATTAAATAGTCATTTTTTTAAGTTGATGTCTTAAAGCTCAATGGATCGCAGACATTGGTTAACCCCTTTACTGCCAGAAGCTTCATAACCTCCTCAAAAGGCTTAGATGACCAAGAATGACTCCCTCCCCTCCCAAAAAAATAAAATAAAAACCCAAAGCAAATAGGATAGTCTCTAGTTTCTGCATACGGCTATGGTTTGGAGCAGACGTGTAATTAAGACTATTAGTGATGCAGCCCACTGGTCATCTTAATAAGGCACATTTGTGTAGGTCTGATTGTAACTCCAAGGCATACTAATACTGCAGAAGCCACTTCTTAAAAAGCCACAACCCCACCTCCACCAACCATAAAGCATAAGCTAGAATTAAACACATAAACCAATCACGTTAAAAAAAAAAAAAAAGGAAAAATGTGAAGCAATGGATCCTTGGTGGCATTTGTAGTGGGTCAAATCTTATTAATCTGCAGAAATTCAATGGAAAAAAACAAAACACCTGTATAGTGTATGTATACATATAGATATATATATTTTTTTACTTTTAAAGAGGTGATACATTAAAAGAAAATACCCCTATTAAACATTTTTTTTTTTTTAAACCTTTTAAAAAGACAAAAAAAAAACAAAAACCAAAAAACAAGATAGTTGAATTATCATACATCACCAGAATTCAGCCTAAAAGATTGGGAGCAGGAGCATAGAAATAAAAATAAAATAAATCCAGGAAAGCGAAAATAAAATAATGTTATTTATATATATATATTTTTTTACATTTACCATTTAAACCCCAAAATTGGTAAGGCAGCAGACAAAGATTTTCACAATGGGACAGGACATGTCAAGACAGTACAGGCCCTAAGTGAAACAGTTCAATTCATCCTACTAGAAAGGTGCAAATGCGGATATTCTGCCCAGGGTAAAACGAGGGGGTGTTGTGCCCCAAAACCTGAGAATGCACCAGTCTTAGGCTGGTAAGGGCAGGACCCGAGCAATAGGGGGATGACAAAATGGTTTCCTTTGGACTCTCCATGCCAAAAAAAAAAAAAGTTGGATAGGCTAGATGGCGCGTTCCGTGTCCCAACTCCAGGCCATGCGGGTCAATATTTACATATGTACGAAACAGAGAAAGGTTACAAGGGCCACCTAACACATGAAATCATTCAAAGCAATTTAATTATGTTAAAAATAAAAGCTTTTCTACAGCAAATCCAGTAATTCGTTGTCTTTTGCATTTGTTTTTTTTTTTTTTGAACGTCTCCCCGAAGAAGTGATAAAATAAAATATTTGGGATTATAAAAACCAACATCCTTAATTTTAAGGAATCTAAAAAAAGGATTTTTTTGGGGGGTTCAGGGAGAAAAATAAAATTCTGCTGGAGCATGACCCCCTAAGGGAATCGATCTGCATAATGTGGATTAGGCCACGTTTTGGTTGGCCCAGTCAGTTTTCCATTAGGAATCCCTGCTTTCCAATGAGAGTTCCTCCGTAGCTCTCTGCAGATCAGTACTCACTCTTCTGCAAGGAGCACCACCGGGGTTTGGGGGAAGCTTTGGCTCCTCCGGATTACTCCGCACCTTTTTGTCGGACTCTTCTCCACCGCCCTCCGCCTCTAGGCGTTGATCCTCGCTCCAGCGGCGCTTGAAACGCAACTTAAGAGGGATGCAACGGCCACTTTCACTGCCTGAGTTACAAGCTTCCTCCTCCCTACCGACTAACACAGGGGGAGGGGGTTTTTGCCCTGGTGCTGTGGGTGCCTTGAACACCTCCTCGTCTTCTTCCTCCTCTTCGCTGATGTCAGTCACTTCCACCATGAGATCCTCCTCATCCTCCTCGGCATCAGAGATGGGCTCCACTTTAATTTGCGGGACCCCAGAAGAGGTGGAGGTAGATGAACTAGGCGGCAAGGGCCGGTCCCGCTGCTTTTTGCCTAGCGGAGGAGGCTGGAGTTTGAATTTGAAGGGAGGTTCATCAGGAGGCAAATGTAGAGGCTTTTCAGGACGCTGCGGCTGAGGCACCACAATACTGGGGTAGTGCAGGAACGCCCGTGGGCTGAGGTGGTAATTATATACGCTCTGAGTGTGTGCCTGAAGGTAGCGCTTCATGTCTTCTGGGTTGAATGAAAAGTGACTACCACCGGGGTACATGGGGCTCAAAGTGGGTGATGGGGTGTAGTTCATATGAGAGGGAGTCATAGGTAAGGCAGGCGAGAGCTGTGGAGGCATGAGGCCTGTGGGTGCCATAGGCGACACTGGGAACGGACTCAAGGGTTCTGGCACCCGTGGACGGGGATAAACCCTAAAAATGCCCTCATGGGAGAGCCGAGGAAGGGGCGGCCCTCTGAACGCTGGGATGTCAGGCCCAGGCCCTCTTCGGTGTTGTTCTTCGCTCAGGCTCTCTTCCACCTCAGAGTTAGCTGAAGTGCCATCGCTGCAGTCGCTGACTGAACCACGTGCTAGGCGTCGTGCCACGGATGAGAAAAGAGTTGGTGACCGTAGCTCTTCAGTGGGTGACAAGACATCAGATGGGGTGCAGGGTGGAAAACGGAAGTGGGTACCACCTGACGGCACAGGAGGGGCGCTCTGAGGTACTGGCCCCCCTAATAGCAGTAGGAGAAAAAAAGAAAAAAAAAACAAACTTTATTAGACACCTTAACAATCAACACTTAGAGAGTTAAATCAAATAAGAGTGGTCCTCTAACGAAAACCTCAGCCAGCTTTGTACTTACTGAAAAATACAGTCCAATAAAAAACTTATATAATTCTGTTATATGAGTTTCCATTATATTTAAAATACAAAGTAAAAACCGGATAGAAATATATAAAAAGTACATGAATTTCAGCAAATCTAACAGAAAAGGAGATAAGGATATACTTTTATGTAATATAATATATAATACACAAAGCCGTTCATCATATACTGAATCAGACGTTACACATTACGGTCATCCTCACCCCCCCCCACCTCCCTTTAGATTAAGCTTCTATAAACATTTACCTGACATACCCATATCGATGAATGGATAGTTGACCAACACCAGTTTGTTAAAGTTGAACTTGTAGGTAAAGCGTTTTCCTTTGGTTTTATGAAGGATTCTCTTGTTGTAATAATACCTGGTAAGAGAGGGAAAATACTCAATGAAATATACGGATTACTGCTCTGTATCTTAAATCCGCCAGCATAGAAAAACGCGTTTGCAATCCCCGGTTAGAACATGTCTTTTCCGAAATAGGGACATCCAAAAGTTCCTTTTAGATTGTCCCTATTTGGAATACTTACCAGTTTCTAATTTTTTTTTCAAAATGGGCAAGTATGCTGATCGGCATACTCACCCATTCACATTTGTAAATTTCACTGCCGCCGATATCCCTCCACCACTGCTATCGCCGGACCGAGGGAAAGGTGAGTAACCTCTCCGTGTGCGGGGTAGGGAAGGTTAGGGTCAGGCTGCAGGGGAGGGAGGGTTAGAATTAGGGAAAGGAGTGGGGGACATTTTTACTTGCTTTTCGGAGCACCAAAAGCTCGGTGCTCCGTGGATCGATTGCTATGCCTTATCGAGACATATGCAATCGAAATCCCAGCCAGTTCGGAACTGGCTGGGAGGAAACAGCTCCATCGAAATTCTAACTGGAGACCCACACCCGAACAATGGACTGGACCCTGCTTTAAAAACAGGGGACCGGATTCACACTTAAGAAGCTCCGGCTTTTAATTTAAGAAATGACCTTCTACGCATGCTACTAAGCAGATGTACAGAGACCGGACACGTACCAGACCATAGTATGATCAATGGTGGGCACAGGTATCATCCATCCATGCAAAACATACAGTAAAGACTTGGCCAAGCCCTTATGCAGGATTCTGCATTACCGTCCACCCCATTGAACAAGGGGCAGGTGCGTAAACTTTAAAGTAGGGGTCAGAACCCCTAAGGACCGTGCATAAGAGGCGATAATTGACATTGCACGCACAGGCCGTGTACAAGTCCGTACGAATGGACTTTCGTGCAAGCATACTTATATCAGGATCCAGCCTCATTTTTGGATAAATGTATTAATGTAAAGGTATTCTTATATCAAATTTAAATTACATCAATATAGCGTAATGTATTATTGGGGTAGATCCAGAACTACGTGAGCCGTACGTTTATTCGCAGAGCGTATTTTCGTGCACGTAAGTTCGCTACACTCCCCTCGGCACACCCCTTGCACGGACGTATTTTGTCAAGATACGCTGCCAACACCTTACCTTAACTT
>WWET01000353.1:482803-494170 GCA_011038615.1 Limnodynastes dumerilii
AAAAAAATTTAACGGGGGGGGGGGCGCAGTTTTGGGATTTGCCCCGGGTTTCATTTACTCTAGATACGCCCCTGCCCGTAGCAACCAATCAGATTTTAGCTGACATTCTCTAGTATGGAAAAAGAAAATGAAAGCTACAATCTGATTGGTTGCTATAGGCAACATCTCCACTTTTCCAAACCTGCAGCTTAGTAAATCTGGCTCCAGGGGTGTATTTAGTGGGGGGCGTTATCAGGGTTATGAGCAAGTCTGAAATGCTGGCTCTTGGTTAAGCAGAATCATAGGTATGGTCACCTTCTTTTACTGAAAATGATGTCTCGGCATGTGTGAGAATCGCAGGTCTGAAAGGAGACGAGGATTGTAAAGGGAGCCTGGTTACCTGATATATTTGTATGTGTGAGCACTGAGGCCTGTATTCAGAGTACCGGACTTATAACATATACGTCTGGTGTTTAGCGATTTTTACTACTGTGCAGTAGTAAAAATCGCTAAACACCGGACATATATGTTATACGTCCTGTACTCTGAATACGGGCCTGATTGCTCACATATGCAGAGACATCGGTATCACTGGCTGTATCTCATGGACAGCTTCAGTGCTTAGGGGAGGGTAAAACTGTGGAGAGGGGAGGGTTAGGATGGGATGCAGTCTGCAGAACGAAAGATCCATTTTCAAAATACAGGCAGGTAAAAACCTTATTTTCGGCTGCCTCTGTTTTGAAAAAATTACTAATTGAAAATTTTCTTTAATTAATGTGTAACTATGTCAAATTTATTTTTGAGTATATTTACTCATTCATTTATTTGGACCCGTTGCTCCGCTGCACTGAGGTGAGTATTGCAGGGGTTAGCCTAAGAGTAGGGGAGTCTTAGGGTTAGGCTGTGGGGAGGGGAGTCTTAGGGTTAGGCTGTGGGAGGGGAGTCTTAGGGTTAGGATGCAGGGAGGGAAGTCTTAGGGTCAGGCTGTGGGAAGGGGAGTCTTAGGGTCAGGCTGCGGGAAGGGGAGTCTTAGGGACAGGCTGCGGGGAGGGGAGTCTTAGGGTCAGCCTGCGGGGAGGGGAGTTTTAGGATTAGGCTGTGGGGAGGAGAAGTTTAGGTTAATTGAAGGGGAGGGTAAGGATTAGGATTAGGGGGTTACATTAATACTCACCATGGCGGCTCCATCTTCGTTCTTGGGAGGATCAGTTGCTTCTCGGTGAGGCAGAAGTAATCAGCTCGCAACTGGCTGTTATAAAATGACCCTTTTGAAAAGCGGAAACCCAGACCAGTTCGGATTAGGCGGCGGCGAAAAAAGGGTAAGGGTTAAGTTACGGAATGGGATGGTTAACGATAGGAAAACTTACCTTTCGCCGTTTGAGTCTTTAAACACCATGCCGTCGCAGGAGCCGTCCAGACAACATATTTATTAACAGACCTTTATATAGCACCATCAAATATCGCTTTACAGAGAATATGTCAGTTCCTGCCCCACTGGCGCTACAGTCCAAGTTCCTTAACACACACTTCAGGGCTGCCTTCAGAATGTGTGGGGCCCGGGATACACCAGTCAGGCTCCACCCCCTATGCAATGTCATTGGTGACGTCGCGTGGGCAGGGCCCCATAGACCTGCATTACTATCTGGCCGGTGCGCAGGGAAATTCTTCCCTGCACATTGCCCTTTAATGATGCTGGGCCCCCATCAACTGCAGGCTGGGACATTCCGTCTTACAAACATTGTTTTAAGAATTGAGCTACTACGCATGCAATTGAGCTACACTAATTTACACTAGTAGCTTATTTACACTAGTAGCTTATTTACACCACGCTTATGCAATCTATGTACAGAAATGGTACGTAGATAGCGTAAATAAGCTACTATGCAAGTGTAGTAGCTCAATTCTTAAATCAACGTACGTAAGATGAAAACTACGTGACTGTGAATCCAGACTCTTATTACTACCTTTGCATTGTCAGTGAAGCACGTACACAAAGTATAACACCCATTGCCACTATACATAATTGTAAACTACCCTGCGTTTGGGTTTGCCTTGTTGGGAAAGGGAATGCATATGTATTATGCTTGGCTTTTATGTGATTGTGCCACCTCCTGAATTTGCGCACAGATCAAATCTGTATCTGTGTCACAGGTGGTCGGATTTACACTGAAGAAAAACATTTAGGAACGTTCCTAAATTTACGCAAGCAAAGATAAGTAAGAACGATTCACAGATCCTAAAGGAAAATGCTAACCACACCCCTAGCTTCTTAGGAGTTAAGAACGTTCTTATCTCTAGGATTTTATACTTAGGAACGGCGGCCCTGATTCAGAGATTGAAAATAAGAACTTAAAGTTACACCTGGGCTAAACCATGTTGATTTCAGGGGAGTCAAATTTCATTTGTTGCAACAGTATTATAGTTAGAAGGTGATGTTTCCCAGCTCAAGTCTAATTAGCAGTTTAAAAGTGAAGCTGATCAGGTATCTGTGTGCAATAAGTAAAAGAAAAGCATTCTCCCTGCATGCATAGAATAAAATTAACTTGACTCCCCCTGAAATCAACATGGTTTTGCCCAGGTGTAACTTTAAGTTCTAATTTTCAGCCTCTGAATCAGGCCCGGCATTGTTTCCTAACTGAGAATCATTTTGAATCTATAATATCCTCATGATTTACAGCTAAGCAAAGCCACACATTAATTGTTTCAATTAAGAAGCAGATTGATTTTCTTAGGCTTTCTTTGTTATATAATTAACAAAATAACTAAAAAAAATGCAAAAAAAATTGCAATATGCAAAAAATGTAGAACATTTTTCAAATCATAGACATTTATTGAAGAATTAGGAAAGAATCATTCAGCTTTCAAAGCTGTTATAACAAATATTAAAATAATAAAAATCTACATAAATTAGTCCTAAACAAAATTTGTATCTCAAGGTCGCACACAAAAAATGCAAACATTCTACAAGGTAAATTTTAAAAAACTTTATGTTTACAAAAAACAATTAAATCCTGCACAAACTGCAAATATATGTCAATAATCAATATCTTTCAAATTAAAAGTAAAACACAAAATGGTGACATAACAGCAGATTTAAAAGATAAGACTAACTGTTTCAATCAAAGCGAACACATGCATTCATTATAATCACACAGCAGCTGTGCTGAACAAAGAGAAAAGCATGAGGCTTTGCCTCTCTGTTAACCATGCGGATGTCAACTTAAGAATGGTAGGGGGCATGCGTATCTTACTTCACGCAAGCCCTTCTTAACTGTAAATCATTCTTAAGTGTCGAGGAACGTCCATACTGTACATTAGTAATCTGAATGCTGCTCCCTCTAGAAACACATGCGTAAGTCTGGCCATTCGCATGTATGAATCATTCCTAAGTAGCCGTTCTTATCTGTGAATCATTCTTACATGGTTTCAGTGCGTCATTTTGAGTTCTGAGCATGCTCAGTTTAACTGTTCTTAAATATACGCACTTAAATCCTGTTCTTTTTTTTTATCTGTGAATGAGGCCCAGGATGTGCTTATATTCAATTTTGAATCAGGCCCAAAGTACTTAAGGCCTCCAACATAGCCCTGTGCAGTTTTTACAGTGTGGGAAAGAAATATATTAGCAGCATACTTTATATATATATATGGTACACGACTGTTTGTTTTTCCTTCCAGAGCTGTGTAAAATTAGTTGCTCCAACAGACCTCATAGTGTAGTGAGCACTTCGTGGATATCCCTATGTTGCAGAAATAATTTTGCTAAGTGACCATTGCAAGCCCTGGATTAGGAGAAAGTTGTGTAAAGCATGGGTTAGTGGATGTTACAGCCCTCAGCGGCGGAGCAGATTAAAAAGCTCTTGCTTGTACGGATTACCCCGATTTACTACTAAGGACAAATAGGCAGATTTGGTGTCTTGACTTATTTAAAGACCACTCATTCTTTGAATTCCTGTTAGTCATCTGCTGAAACCAGTTTACAACCTCATTTTTCCCATAAATTACCTATATGATCCCTCAGGTGTACACTGTATAACCAATGGACGCCCTCAAAATAAGTTAGTTTTTTAAACATTTATAACATTACAAAATATGAGGTTTGCTCAAATGAAATTATAGGTTATTATAGAGAGGTGCATGAAAGGCCGGGGTAAACTACATTACCATAAACAAAGGAAAGAAAATGCCCCAGCAACACAGCCATTAACCAGTAATTAACTATACCATGCTATCTGTAAAATATAATGCAGTGATATTAGTTACACACATTTGCGTATATATGATAATCCACCAGCCACGATAAAGGCTTTTCTGTTGTTGTGGTTAATCAAAAAGACATCTATAAGCTGTGCAATATATTAGGCAACAAATATGACTAATCCTAGAAAGGAGAGGTAGAGAATATGCTGTTTTTTATCATAGCTCCCAACGCTGGACAGAATTCACACTTGTGAGTGTGATCCGTAGGTGCGGATACACATGTATCCGCACCTACTTCTGCAGTCACCTCCCCCAGCCCGCCCCCATTTTTAGGTACCTTATGGCACTAACCTTATGGCACTAACCAAAGGGCTAACTTATCTAACCGTGCGGAGTTTCCTTCTTAAGAAGGTAACATTGCCTCTCCCCGGCTAATCTAAATCTCTCCCCTCTCCCACTTCTACCTAATTACTCCCCGAGGCGGTATTACACAGCCTCTTTCTACCTAAACTACTCCGTGCGGTCTATAAAGACCAAATGGAGGCAATCTACGCACCTAACTGGTACGTACAATGTGTATATGATCTACAACGCACCTAACAATAAAGCTTCTTAGGTGTGAATACGTTCCATTGATCGTTGCGTCCACATATGATCATATTTGGTCAAAACTCCATCCCTTTTATTGTCCATGAATCGGGACTGTCTCACCTAAAAGGGGGGCAGTTGGGAGATATATTTTATGCATAAAGATGGATCCTCTATGGCTGTCCTGGCCAACCTGTGGTTCCCCTGGTGTTGTGAAACTACAAGTCCCACCATACTTTTGGCTCCATTAACAAAACGGCGATGCTTTCGTTTCCATGATATAAAGACTTTTCAGGTGAAAATTATCTTTATCCACTGAAAACAAAGGCATTGCCATTTACAATGCAATGACCGCCTTGGAAACCATGGCGATCGTTAGTATTAGTATCCCCGATCGCTGGCCCGCTGTAATGAATGACTGATCACTATTTTACTAAGTATTGGCGTCAATTTTAACAATCCGCCCCAATACTATATATAAAGCCATCTGAAGATTTTGTTAATCTTAGTTTCCATGAAGTCCCTTGCAGGAGATTTGCAGGTTCTCCTGGGATGCCGAGAGAACTGCCCAAATTTCAGGAGTCTCCCAGACATTCCGGGAGAGACGGCAACCCTGGAATAACCTACATAGAACAGCGGGGGCAGGGCTTAATAACCTGAGCTGAAATGCAGGAGTCACCTCTCAGAACCCCCGTGGTCAAATCTTCCAGCGAGCGTGTGAGTTGTTTATTCATTATTGTTCATTTATTTTTTACATTTTCTATTATTTTTTTTAAATAATCAGTATTTGTGTTGATTGTTAAGGCCCTGCTGACTGGACATGACAGAAGAAATCACAGCACCCAATCAGATTAGACCTATCATTTTTTGAGACTGTACTATATAAATAAGATCTAGCATCTAAATGGTTTCTATGGGCAACAGCTCTATTTTTTTTTTTAAAGTAATTCTAATCCCATGAGAGAATAACCTGTATGTTTACACAAGTGACATGTATACACTGGGCCCAGTGATTTTTTTTTTTATTGTAAAAAAAAAAAACCACAACACTATAGGTGTTTGATTTCTTCCTTGTCCAGGAGTGTGGAAAATAAGCCAGACCTGATTTCATTTTCCACGGCCATACCAGGTGTTTTCTATATAAAATACAGTCCCAGGCTTTTATGACTTTTTTTTTATAGTAAATGTGAACAGAGGGGTGTTTTAGAAGTATTCTGAAATGTGAAATTGCTTCAGAAATAACCAATCTGGATGTAGCATATACAAATCTCTGCTTTCCACAGACAGACGGGAAGGTAAATAGCTTGCTGACCCTTCTTATTGCTTTAAATATTGGACTGTATTCACAGATACGGTTTTGTGTGTGGTTGCGTGCGTATTTCTAGGATTGGATTAACCGCACATGCGTAGTAACTTTTTCCACGGACATTACATGGTATTTACGCACGTAAGTACTTTCGGCACATTTAAATGGGCATTTAAATGGGCATTTGAGGGTGCGGCTAGATAACAACGCACGTACATAAGTAACATACACGCATAACTACACATGTAGACTTAAGGGTGCCCTATGGAGGCAGAATTCACCGAAAACCCATCCGTGCGAGGGGAGAGTCATAGGTGCATACATTTGCGTACTTTATACAAACGCATCTGTGAATACTGCCCGTTGTGACCCTACTGTGCATGTGATCTGCTCTCCCCAAAATACCCCCCCAGTAGACATGCACAAGGCAACAAATACAGTAGATTTATGAAAGCCCTCAGAAAAGTTGGGTTATGTGGGTAAATTTTGTTAGCATAAGGTAAGTTTTACCAGTGTTGATCTGTGTGGTATGAACTTTTAATGGGAGGCGACACTGATTAGTCCATTAATATCATCCTTATATGAAAGTCCATACTTGCCCACTCTCCCAGAATGTTTGGGAGACTGGGAGGGACTTGACGCAATTTGCGCCCATCCCTAATAAACTTAATAAAGGGGATAATTGGTAGTGAGGGGCAGGGCTTGACCTGATTTGCATAATTTGTGACATTAAGCACTGACCCCTGCAGGCATCTATGGCTTCCCTTCGGGATCTCAATGAGGGAAGCTATTAAATGACGGCAACTCTGATAAGGGGAGGGGGTTCAGCATGAAGGCTTTGTCCCAGGCCCCTCCCCTAATAAGGGCAGAAACTCCCAAAGCAGTACTTGACCTCGTGGCAGAAGACAGAATTGCGTCCCCTAGATGAGCCCATCAAATATGTAACATTGGTAAGTGAAAGACACAGTAAAAACATGCCTCATAGATGCATATTTTGGAAGTTGAATGTTGTTACTAACAAAAAGTGAGTGTTACATTATTCTGGGAAGACAGCCATGGAATAGCATCCCATGCAGAGGAATGTGTCTCCAATTATCTCCCTAATAATTCCTGAAAGGGGATACAGAGGCCATGCTCTCACAGTGATTGCTGTTACTGGAACGTGGTGTGTGGCAGCAGCTGGAGGGATCTGCAGAGAAACAGATGTGTGAGATCCCAGCACAGGCTCACCCCTGCATCCAGGACACACAGCTAGCAGAATACACAGGGCACTCTTCCCGTTACATGCCACATAACATGCCATCATTTCCCCTAATTCAGTCTATACATAGCTGCTGCCATGTGGGATCATAATGGAGATTTAATGGTAATAGGAGAATAATTGTGTAGTAGGCAGCAATTTTATGGTGGTAGCTATTAAATCTGGCACTCACAGGGTAAATAAGGGAAAAAGCTGTGGCAGGAATAGTCTCTGCCATGGACTACTGAATCCTGGTTCATTTACAGCCGCCACACAGAAGATTCCCCATACTCCTGATATGGGTAAATGGAAACAAGCAATAGGTCTGTATCATTGTCTGCCTTGTGTAATAAGATGGGTGCATGTCATTACAAAGCAGAGGGAGATGGCGTGGGAGGGACTGTTCCAGTGACCTAGAAGACCCCCTGGGCAGGACTGGAGGGCAAGTTAAAATAAGTATTCATTCAATGGATTCATATGGGGCCAGATTCAGATGTTGGCCAAGGGGGTGTTTTCTGTTTTCTGATGTTTTCTGCAGCCAGTGGCGCCAGGCTTGCAAAAAATAAAGTAAATGTGTGTGGGGGACGGTCCCGAATAGGCGCGGGGCACCCTAGGAACCCCTAACCCGTGGGGCCATAGGCAGCGGCTTACAAAAAAAAATCTGTCAAGTTTTTTGTCCCGGGAGTCGCCTAGGGCCCTGCAAAACCTAGGGGCGCCCCTGGTGAGAGCTGGAATAAAAAGCGCTTCTGCTTTGTGGGTGGGGGGAGGGATGTATATTGTACAGTAAAGGCGGGCTTCAACCCTTGTGCAATTCACATTTCCACAGCACCCCCATTTTACACGGGGCATAAATGTTAGCATATCGGAGCGTAACTCCCCTTGCTTGTCTGGAGTTTAGTATGCAGCAGGGATCTAGCAGTGGACCTCCACTGCCGCTGTTGTTGAAACTCCATCCATAACAGTGGCGGAGGTATGCATCCGTCCTGGACTTAGACATGATCAGGCTAAAATTGTGCATACTGACACAATATTCGGATTCAGATTGGACTCATTCATATACTTTTACCATTAATGGATAACGTTAGAGTAAAAAAGTGCTAATGGGCGTATGTCATTCTCTAGATCATGTCCCTCAAGTGTAGCAGCCATGACTCTGGGTGACCGGAACGGTCTTTCGACAGATCACTTTGCGGATCTAAAGCGACAACTTGCGTCAGTTTTTGGAGAGACACATTGTTGGCAGTTCCCACAACTTCTGTCTCTACAAGAGGTCCAACAGTGACAGGTAAGTGTTCATGATCCTAATTTTAACCCTCCCTTAACCCTTACCACCCCCATCCCACAACCTAACCCTAACCATCCCCTTTTCGCAGCCTAACCCTAACCATCCCCATCCCCATCGGTGTAACCAGGGTGAGTTTTATAGGGCACATGCCATGTGCGCATATAATAAGGGGGGGAGCATTTTGTTCATTTGTCCTGGGTTCCATCAACCCTTGTTACACCACTCCCCGTCCCACAAACTATCCTTAACTCTCCCCTGACCTTAACCATCTCCTCTGCATTTCCTAAACATCCTTTGCCCACAGCCTAACTGAACCCCTTCCCTAACCCTAACCATTCTTGTGCTGCGGCCTAACCTTAACCCTCCCCTAACAGGTACCTTGTCAAAGTCCCGTTCCAGGATTGAAATATGGTTTAATAAAAAGATGTCGGCAGTGACCTAGCCACAATTCAGCTGTCTGTCTGTCATATCAGTGTAGAAAATGGGATGACCACAGCCGCAGCGTCAGCTACACCCTGATTTCAGAGGGGTGTGGGTCCCAATGGCCTTATTTAGATAGGCATGAGGCATAGCAATGGATCCCTCGATGCTCTGATAGGTAAAAGTGAAAACTACTGCAACCCTTTCCCAAACCCTAACCCTCCCTTCCCCGCAACCTGACCCTAACCCTCCCCTTCTATCTATTACCTTCTCCTGACCCTAACCCTCCCCTTTTATGGCCCTAACCCTAACCCTCCCTTCCTAAGAGCCTAACCCCCCCCCCCACCACCCCAACACTAAAAGTCTCCAGAGAGGTTACTCACCTCTCCGGAGCTGTGTGCTGCGGGTTGTGCAAAAGTGAATGGGTGTATGGGAGTATGCCGATCGACCCATTGATTACAAAATTCTAAACAGGCTGCCTATTCGAAATAGAGGCTGCCGAATAGGAACTTTCGGCTGTCTCTTTTTCTAAAAGCAGCCCATTGCAGCGGGGTCTGCAACTGATTTTAGAGATGGGGTGAGAAGAGATCACATTGCCTTGCACTGCTCAGCTTATGAAGAGAGAGCTGTATGTGCCTAGGAGTAGTAGTCCCAGCATTACCCATGTATAGGAAGAGCTGGAGAGCAGACTGTCTGCTTCACATGATATCACACCCATTGCATGCTGGTTATGCACACTCTGGGGGCATCACGTGGAAACCCCCCATTACACATCTTGTGTTTGTCCCTTCTTAACAAGTAACTTTGGACACATCTGGCGCACATGCTCCAGAGTAACAGCAATATGTTTCTCCCACAGAACCCCAAACTGGCCTCAGACAGCAGAGGACTCGGTGGGGAGACTCTGGCTCCCGTTCTCTGTTTGTGCAGACATTACATCACACAGGACTATGTATACTGCAGCTGCATTACATAGCACTGGAAAACCACCGTACATAGCGCAGCTCACACCAGCAGCACAGGCCTGAGCTGCTTTCTGTTTATTTGTATAATCGCCATAAGGTGGCATGTGATTCATGGAGATTGTGAGCTCAAGTAGTTTAAAACAATGCTCATCTTATATGTACAAGCCCCGAAAAAAAGGTAAGGTGCTAGTTCTGCAGCTGGTAGGCAGAGAGTGATGGCTGTTGTAGTTTAGTGTTATCGGAAATGGTTACATGAGGCCTGATTCAGACATAAGAAGGAGATTGAAATTAAGGGCCTGATTCACACTTAAGAAGCTGCGGCTTCTTAAGTGCGTATGTGGCCGAAATTACCTACTGCGCATGCAGAGTATGTAATTTACGCTATCTTTGTAGCCGATAGGCACGTAGATAGCGTAGGTGCGGTCTTTACGGACTGCATGAAGTGATATCCGTAAAAAGAGGCCACCTCGGGGCATTTTTAGACAGAAGTGAGAGGGGGGGAGGTGCAATGTCCGTACGTGCCACTCGTAAGTGCCATAAGGTACCTAAAAACGGGGGGCGGGTCAGGGGCTGGAAGAGTGAGTTAGGTGCGGATCTGCAAGTGTGAAGCAGGTCCTAAGAGAGGAAAGTTACTCCTGGGCTAAACCATGTTGCTTTCAGGGGGAGTCAAGTTAATTGAATTCTTTGCATGCAGTGAAATATCTTTGAATTGCTTACTGCACACAGATACTGACCAGCTTTACTATCACACTGTTATTTAGACTTGGGATAGGAAATATCACCTCCCAACTCTAATACTGTTTGTAAAGATGAACTATGACTCCCCCTGAAATCACCATGGTTTAGCCCAGGAGCAGGGGCGTTTCTAGAAATGAAGGGGCCCGTGTGCAGGCCCCCACACGGGCCCCCCCTCCTCCTCCTCAGACGGCCCCCCCCTCTCTATCTATCTATCCATTATCTATCTATCTATCTATTCTATTTATCATCTATCTATCTCATATCTATCTATCTATCTCATATCTATCTATCTATCTATCTATCTATCTATCTATCTATCTATCTATCTATCTATCTATCTATCTATCTATCTATCTTATCTATCTCTCTATCTATATCTTATCTATCTATCTATCTATCTATCTATCTATCCATCTCATATCTATCTATCTATCTATCTATCTATCTATCTGTCTATCTTATATCTATCTATCTATCTATCTATCTATCTATCTATCTATCTATCCTATCTCATATATCTCATATCTCAATTTCAAGCTCCTTAAGTTGGAATAAGGCGCATTGCTTCTAAATATCTATCTATTTATCTATCTATCTCATATCTATCTATCTATCTACCTCATATCTATCTATCTATCTATCTATTCTATCT
>WWET01000353.1:507231-519961 GCA_011038615.1 Limnodynastes dumerilii
GTGGAGACATGATCAAAGTACTGGGTGGCTGCAGACATGATGGGTTGACCACACCTCCAATGGTTTGACCACACCCCCAATGGGTTAGCCATTGTGGGCTAATACACTTTGCGACAGCACAAATACGCTTAATACATAACAAGGGGGGGGGCGCACAAAGATGAAAGAAAAAAAAAGTTGTGACGCCCCTGCCTAAGCCTAACCCTAGCCACAGCCTAACCCTCACTCTAAAACAAAGAATAGCAATCACCCATCCATGTCGCACTCAGTCTGGAACTGTAGATCAGGTATCAACTTCGAATCTTCAAGCCTGCTTGGAAGTTGCAAGCAGGCATCACAGGAGAGTGCAGAATCATCGAGTGGCCACCAATGTCCTGCAAATGAATTTAGGAAATCATTTTTTCTTTGTATATTTTTTATATATTTTTTTTTTATTTGACTACAACAGTTTGCATAGGCAGCATTAGCCAGACTTAAGGTCACACACAAGTGTACCAGAGTCACGCACTACTAAGTATAATGCTCTCCCTTAACACGCACTTAACTTAGCTGACTAAGAATCTACCTTAACTTTTCCTTGTGTATCTCCGTGTGTACGTAATGCCTTGTCATATGTAAGCGCCTAACCCAGACCATGTTGTACAATATAAATGCCTCCCCCACCCACAATGCATATATTCAGCTTGTGTAGGGATGTCATGGAGTTACGTATAATCAGAGTTACAATATGTAACATCTGCTGCATGCATGCACAGTGCCTTCCCACAGCCACACTTACCCATGTGGCGAGCGTAAATTGGCTGTCTTTATTAAGTCTGGATCAGGCCCATTAGGCCTGATTCAGAGATACGATTTTCACGGCACTTAGGAGCGTATATTTAAGATCTTAGAAAATTCGCATTACTGCGCATGCGTAGTAATAGTGCAACGCCGTCTACGTAGCGGTTAGGAGCATAAATTCGCTAAGAGCGTAAGTTTGAATCGCACACAAGCACTTAAGATCTTAAGTGCTGCAAATCTTTAAGATCTTAAGGATTTGCATGGAAATGGGCGGGGGGAGGCAGGGAAATGAGGGAAAGTGGGCGCGGGCTGACACTTAGGATCTTAAATGAACGCTACCACGTCACTTAAGATCCCAAATGACAGCGCAGAGTTAGGGCTAGTCAATGGTGGTCTAAGTTTAAGATCCACCGCTGTTTGCAAGGGGAGTGACTATTTATGCAGTGGGCTGTAACCTGCTAAGATCTTAGCTAAGGTGCGTATATTTGCGATCTTTTCGCAATCGCATCTCTGAATCAGCCCCATTATCTCTAAACATACCCACCTCCTGTATCTGGTTACATCTTTTTGACATTTGAAAGCTTCTATAATATCCCCCTCTCCCTTGTTTACGTCCTTTAGTCTTGGTATGTTTTGTGATGATATTCCATCAGTTTAGTTTTGCCTCCTCTGTCCTTACTGGTGTAACCTATCGCCGGGTCTCATCCCTTTCGCTATGCATTCAATGAACAAACGTGGCGTTTGTGGTTTGTGTTCTAAGTCATAAATAATAGGGTCCCTGTTTCTTTCTGTGTCCATGTGTCTTTCGTAACCACCCCGATGTAAACACCATGTCATCATGTGATCTTGTGGTTTTGGGACAGCTTTTATATGGATAGTTACCAGCCATCAATGTCAGTGAGACACCACAGTGATATTCCATATGCTCTCCCTGTTCCACCTCTCCAAATATATTTTATTGTTCCTCCTCCTGAAAACCATTCCCTCTGCCTTTTTCCCCTTCATCTTCTGCCCCTGTTCCCCTCTACGCCCCCCCTGCAATTGCTCCATCTCCCTATAGCTGGTTCACGCTCTGTGTTTATTTGAGAATAATATCCCCCAGGGATGTCCTGGTCCCTTTGTGAGCAGATCTGCGCTCTGTCACACGCCTGTCACACCATCACGCGCCTGTTTAGGCTGTGATATCCGTGAAATCCCAGACACAATTGCTGTTGTCAGTGTGTGAAGGAGAGGAGTCACGGGTCAACTCGGTCACACTGGGAGAATATGCCCCAAATTAGGGGGCGTGAATGGTAAGAGGTGTCCGATATGCCTTGGCTACCAAACGTATGTGACAGGGCGCAGGGTATTGCGTAGATAAACATCAGTCCTCACCATGACAGGGAAAAAGGGTTAGATCCAGAACAACGTCCGTGAGTGAATTTACGCTAGCCGCTAGTGTAAATTCACACATTAGTACTTAAGGCGTATGCGCACGGCAAATGCTACGCCACATAAGAGGCAGTCACATATCAGTAGCGTATCAACTTACAAAGGTGTGTGCCAGCCATACGCCACCAGTATTTATGCATCGAAGGCGGGGTGAAGCATTTAAATTGTACAGTGTGGGCGTGCTTAGCAGCGTAGCTACGTGTGTGAAGTCCATCCGCTAGTGGTTACGCAGCGTAATTAAGGTAGGGTATGGAAAGTGTAAAGCGTCTAAAATACGTACATGAGAGGGGTGTGCCGAGGGGAGTGCATAGAGGGTGTGCTAGCGTAAGAACGCAGTGTAGTAAAAGCGTAGCTCTGGATCTGGCCCAAGGTGTTTACAACGGAAGACATACACATTGATTGGGAGCAACAGCAAAAAAAGGAGCAAAACAAAAAAAAAACCATAGAAAAGCAACAAAAACAGGGAGCTGAGCAGAAAAAAGCTGAACTGCAGGGAGAGGCAAACTTAAAATGTGCAAGCAGAATTAGGGCCATATTCACACCTAAGAGTGAGCTAGGTGCGGACAGCCCCTAACCCGCCACCCCTTTTTTAGATAAGTTATGGCCCCTTATAAGTGCCATAGGAATACCTTATCTTACCATGCAACGTTTCCTTCTTAGGATGGAAACTACGCACAGACAATGCCTCCCCCACCTCCCCAGCTAATCTAAACCCATCCCCCCTCCAACTTCTACCCAAATACTCCCTGAGGCGGCATTAGCACGCCTCTTTCTAGCTAAACTACCTAACTGGTACGTAGACTACGCATAGTAGGTCATTTCGCAAATCTACGTACCTCAGAAGCCGAAGCTTCTTAGGTGTGAACACGACCCTCAGAGTTTAGATCAACACTAGATTTACTCCTCTTTTTATGTTACTTCTAAATCAAGTTCAGAATCAAGTTGACCAGATCCACAAATTTTATGATCAAGTCCTGCTATAAGCCAAATGCTGCTCTCTTTGGAGTCCAGGAGTGCTGGACCTTATTTCTGGAGCCTTATAGACATCCCGGGAGAATTGGAAAGTTTGAGTATTTATCCACCCATATCCATTGCAATATCCAGGGCCTCCATTGGGGGGACCGCCAGGACTACTGTCTTGGGCCCGTACCTGATGGGGGCCCATCATCATTGCAGGGCCAATGTGCAGGGAAGAATTTCCCAGCACACCGGCCAGATTGTAACGCAGGTCTGCGATGGCCTCACTGCTACGCCCTGGGCCTGGACCCCTCAAATTTTGAAGGCGCCCCTGGGAACATCACTGAGGCAAGATGCATTAAAGAGTCAGTCATTATAGGGGTAGGAAATGTAATGGTTGATTAATTGATTTCTCATTGTAGATAATATTCCTACAATGGCAACCATTCATTGAATATCAGAGACAGACAGTGATAACAAGATCTCCAGTATCAGTGTTCCTTAATCGATAAAATGTAAAACTCATTGAACAACAAGGTCACTGAGTGGATAGAAATAAAATGGATTACTAAGACATTGTTTTTCTTGTAACTACACAGCACAGTCTGGAGATACAACATGGGTGCAGCAAGATAAATTTGATTGCGTCTCCATATAGTAACTGCAGTGCATTTACACCATACCCTTGTGTCTTCATACAGCTGTTCATTTTAGTGACCATTTTAACATGTTCCTTAGACACAGCCCCTTCACACCATCTCAAGTAAGAGGGCTCTGTGATTTATGTGCTAGGGTGAATTCATGCCATGTGAGGAATTATAGCTATTAATACAGATGATTTATAAATAATATACGCTTGCTCTAGCCATCGTGTGCACCCTGTAGGTATTTCTGTTTAATTATGTTTTGTAAAAAAAAAAAAAACTACAGGTCACATTGTGATGGATAGAGTTGTCCTGGCCAACCTGTGACTCTCCAGGTGTTGTGAAACTACGCATCCCAGCATGCTTTGTCAGCTATTAGCTATGGCTATGTAGTTAGAGCATGCTGGTATGTGTAGTATCATAACACCTGGAGAGCTGCAGGTAGGCCAGGCCTGTTCTAGAGCTTGTGACTCTCTGGGCCCGGTTCGATTTTCCGCAATGACGGGAATCAATGCGAAGTGCGCCTATTCCCGTCTATTACGGTAAGTAAAGGCAGGGTTGCCGATTTTTGCCGGGAGATCCCGTAGGGAAGCTAGAGCTGCATGCAGGGGGCGGGACTTAAGGAGATGATTTATGTAAATTGTGCTGTTAAGCCCCGCCTCCTTGATGAATACTTACCTGTTTTTAGCACAAATAGGGATCTTGGCGGGGCTTGATGGCGCAATTTGCGTCATCAAGTCCCTCCCTGGCCCTAGCAACACTAGTATACTATACTAATATACTATGTTGCTAGGCAGGGGGGCAGGACTTGAGGCTGTGGTTTCTATGCGCTATCAGCCATCAGGTGGCCAGCTAGGGTGATATAATTTTGCCACTGACACCCCACCAGCTTCCAAAGAAAGTTGGCAGATTCGGGAGGGTGTCCTACGCTGCCAAGATCTCGAATTTAGGAGCCTTCAAGTCATTCTGGCAGAGTAGACAAGAATGTGAACTATGTTTCTATAAATATGGGTCATATGATTGCCGTGTCTGTCCATAGTGCTGTTTTTAGCAATATATTTCTAGTTCTGTTCCCAAAATGGTGTCCAACCTATGACAAGATCAGTATATTCTCTGTAGTAATCTCTGGGCTCCTATGGCACCCTTCAGGGAGATTTAAGGGTCATCCCCCCAATGACTATGCTGTCCTGTTGTGCATGTTTCCCTTTGAGGAGTCATATTACAGAACTCAGAGATAGAAGTATAAAACTGGCCACACACTGGAGCGATTATCATCCCAATCATATAATTATCAGTAGATCAGACAGTGATTGCTGTAGTGGGCGGTGCTGTTGGATTTCTGAAACCTCAGATAATCGTTAAAGAAAGGCTTGGGAACGATAATCTGATCGTACAGAATTCCTGACTGAGGGATGATATTGTATAGTGTGTGGGCAAGTCCAATTCTTGGACCCTGTACACAGGGCCGCCATCAGGGGGGGGACAGCCGGGACAGTACTTTCCCGGTCCCGCCATCATTACAGGGCCAAATTTCTTCCCTGCGCACCGGCCAAATGGTCTGTAGGGTCCCCTCACGTGACGGATGACATCACATAAGGGGGCGGGGTCCCAGGCCATGCAAATTCTGAAGGCGACACTGCCTGTACCGCCACCTCCTGGCTGGACTTCCCCCATCTGTCTGACTTTATAATTACCGGCAAGTACAACGGTTATAAAGTAATAAAAGCTCTGAAGTTTCTCTAAATAGCTAGCTGCATGGGTCTCTTGCCGAGATTAATAGGAGGCCCGTGCAGCCAGTTGTAAGACTGACAGGAGGCCCGTGCAGCCAATTAAGTGCCTCCTGTCAATCACAGCAGACCCTCCCTCTTAAACATTGCTCCCTGCAATTTTGTCATTGTGTGAACTCATGCTTGTTTGACATTATGCTTCAATAAAGAGATTTACAAAAAAAAAACATTGCTCCCTGCAGAAGAGGTGTGTGACACTGACTGATACTGGGACCTTAATCAGGGAATCTTTATGGCCCAGCGTTCTGCACGTGTCCCCTTAGTACCCTCACTGGTTGGGGCTATTTCACAAGCCGGTGCATGTCCGATAATAACTGCACAAAGACTTGTTGGTTTGGACACATGTTGTGTTCTGGATCAGGAACACGGAGTCCTCGTGTCCACAACCGTCACCTGGCGACGTCATCAGAATCGGCCCAGTCAGCACATTCCTAGAGCGCTTCCGTTGCTGCGGAACCTCTTGAGAATTACAGCCTTGAGTTAACATTCTACCAATTACGATTTAAATCTTTTGTAGCTGTTGGCCGGCCACTAGACTTCCCGTATGATCAGAGGGCCTTTCATCTCTCCACTGGTATGAATCATAGCCCTCCTGCAGTGCCAGTTAAGTCTACCCTTGCCAAGGGGCTCTGTCATTGCGTTACAGAACATAGGGTGGGGATTTGCTAGATCTTGTGTGGTATCTGTGCAATGTAAGCTGTGACAAAGTTCCCAGAGTAACTCAGCTCTTCAAGCTTGGCTTCAGTTCTGACATTTTTTTTTATTATTTATCATGGCTGTACGTCTAGCTGGCTGTGATTTTTGGATGTTTACATCATGTGCTGAAGCCACCAATGTGGGCTGATGAATAGCATATAAAAAAAAAAAAAAAAACTAAGTAAGGCCGTATTCAGAGTACCAGACGTATACCATATACGTCCGGTGTTTAGCGATTTTTACTACTGCGTCATTTTTTTACGTAATCTACGTATCTTTTTCTTACGTAGATTGCGTAAATGCGGGCCTAATAGCTGACAGGGGAAAGGGTGTAAAGTCTTGGTAGCCTTGGGGCTAAGAAGAATGTCCCAAAAGAGAAGAAGATATCAGGCGTTATAATCGGAAAGAGGGGCAGCCAGGGGTGGGGACGGAGAGCAGAGGGAAGGGGGGGGGGGGGGGGGGGGTCGCCGCCCCTCATAGTACAGTTTTTTCTGGGAAGGGTATTTATAGAAGGCTCCCTTGCTCTCCCACTAAAATCCGTTCCCAGGGCGCGGCTCTGCTTTGAAAGATGTTAGGGCAGGGAGCCAGGAGTAATTCTAGCGATCCAAGGAAGCGGGGACACAGGGACAGACATCTAGCAGCATCAGGGGGAAGGGAGGGTGGAGAGAGAGGAAAAGTTAGTTCCTATGTCAGGATTTAGAAACAGAGTTTATAATTAGACGGCTGTAGATAGCATCAGAACAGGCAGCGTCTATCTATAGCCTGTGGTTGGATCAGGACAGCTTCCTACTTCTTAAATACAGACAACTCCTCTGACAGCGCAAAAACTGGCTGGGACAGGTCATGTTTATAGTCAGACAAGGGCGGGTCACGTGACTTACGTATCCATCACAGCGGATTACACCGAGGACACACAATACAAATATACAAGAGGGTCGTTTCACATGGACAAGGATGAGAATTCACAATAATAAGGACGCAAGGCTGGAGCGTCTCTCTGGTTCATTCATTTGGCATACGGTTGTGATGATTTAATGTTATTGTACCGGATCCTGAATTACGATATGTGGGCGCTTTCCACACTCTGCATGCAAGGAAAACGGCAGCATTGTAATTCAACACCTGCGTGCGGGACAGGCTGGAAGCCTTGCTGACAGTGAGGCAGGACGAGTCGCCATGCGCACAGCGCTTACACATAGTAGGAGGGGGATTGTATTTGTATCTTAAGGTAAGGACTTAGTTAAGTCCAGAGGCGGAAGGTGACAGACCTGGGCCCCGTAGCAGAGGATGGGGTGCGAGTCTGGATGGGTGGGACTAGGCAGGGGCCAGGTGGGACCGCTGCCTGATAGAAGCTGTCAAAGGCAGACATCATAAAACAGTGCACGGCGCTCCATTAATGAGTGTATGTATGTATAGCGCTACAGCTCCCATAAGGGAGTGCCGAGCGCTGTTTTAAGCTGTCAGCCTCTGGCAGCTTGCTTACAGGGGGAGCGGCTGACACTCTCCTTGCACCCACTGTAGCTTCTAATGGATTGCTTTCCTGGTGTGTGTATCCTTGCCAACCAATCAAAAGATATTCTGAACTATCCAGACTTAAGAACCGTGGTGGGCCACGTCAAGGTGTATTATCTGACTTTTTAAACCATCTATGATACTGCTGTGATCTAATTTACCATTTAGGAACTTTCTCACTCCATATCTGGTTACATTGCTTCCAGACTTACTATTTCCGGCAAAACTAAGGCTTTGAAATACTCAGTACCTATTGAATCAGGAGAAAGCTTCTGAGAGCACCGCAATTACGAAGGACTGTTGCAGCTGACCCTGCCAGTCACAGGCATGGGGGAAGTATCGCCGCAGATCTAAGCATTCCAGCACAATGACCCGATTCGGAGTTCCGTCATAACAGACTCACAGAACAACACCAGTATAGAGTCTGCTGCCCGCTAGTCACCTTCACTGCTGTTGCACCGGTACACGTCTAGCGGGAGTGTCAAGGTCTGTGTGAGCATTAGTCATAGGATCAACCGCCAGGCCGGACATCTACAGAAGGTGGACCCGTCTTGGTGTCTAGAGATCCCAGTGTGCAGATCTACTGAACATCACGGCCAACAAGTTTGTTGCTTCACGAATACAACATCATCCCAGCTCTGCTCTACAGCCTTCATCAATAGCTATCTCCTGCCTACACATTTGCCATATATCTATACGGGGAAGCTAAGTACCTCATTTATTATATCAATTCAGTTGGATTCACAGTATTTCAATACAAGTTTGTTTATCATATCAAGTACTCTATACATATGATATCTACAGTTTCCTGATCAACAACTGAGGAACTATCTTTATTACTGGTTTCTAAAAGTCATTTATTGTTTTTAATATTTGATGTTTACAAGATACATATTAAATGTAAGTAAAATTATCCCAAGCGCTTAATGTGTCTTTTTTCTGGTACCTGACATGCTGGGAGTTGTAGTTGTAGAACACCTGGAGAGCCGTAGGTTGGTGCTGCCTGCTGTAGAGAATATACAGCTGACAAACCCAGGGGCCAGATTTACAAAGCTGCAGGTCTGGAAAAGTGGAGATGTTGCCCATAGCAACCGATCAGATTTTAGCTTTCACTTTTCTATTACATACTAGAGAATATCAGCTAAAATCTAATTGGTTGCTATGGGCAACATCTCCACTTTTCCAAACCCACAGCTTAGTAAATGTGGCCCCAAGAGTCTCCCGGACGTACAGGGAGAGTTGGCCATCCCAGGGGCACCTTAAGGCCTTTCCCTCTGCACCCATGGTGGCTCCACCACTGCATAATAGTACAAACACACAAGCAGCAGATAAAGGCATCTAGATACACAAGAGAAGATACAAACACTCACAGTATCTCTGATTGCCTACAGGCTGATAAAATGGTCAGGTCCTCAACAGACCCCCACTGAGCTACATGAAAGACAGTCTGCGCTCTAACCGTGACCCTAGGGTCACCAGTGCATGACCCAGCACTCACCCGGTCATCAGTTGGGAGGGGGGTCTGCAAGCAGAAATGACAAGGGAAACCACATCATCCAGCAAGGTGTGAGTGAGATGGATAGAGAGCGATCAGCCCTGTAACACAATGTAGCACTTCATTCCATGTTATCATTCAACTGACACCTGATAGCATTTAGACCTATAACTAACCCCATGGGAGGCAATCAGTGGAGTGGACATGAATGGAATGCTGCAATCTCACATCTCAAACAGAATTCACATCTCCAGCTACTGAGTGCCGATTATAAGCCGGAGCTGTCACTAATTCATTTATTAACAGGTTTTTTTTTTTAATATAGCGCCAACAATTTCACAACTTTATAAAACAAAACTAGGTAATCACAGACAGACAGACTGGGGTATGAGAGCTGGTAATTGGGGAGAAAGTGGAAGAGGAGCTGTGATTGGCCCTGTAGATGACATGAAAAAATTACTACACATGTGCAGAAGTAAATATCGCTAAAAACTGGACGTATATGTTATATGTCCGGTACTTTGAATACGGGCCAAGCTGTGCACAATGGCGCCCAGTCTGCAGGGCTGCCATCAGGGGGGGGACAGCCGGGGCTACTGACACGGGCCAGGACCTGATAGGGGCCCGCTGATACTTACTTAGCTCTGTAGTAGCAGGTATTGATGGCGCTGATACTTGCTGTTCAGAGCTCTTCTCTGCGCACGGCCCGCTGCTAAAGCATGTCTGCCGGGCACCGTCTTCATGTGACATTATCAATGACGTCACATAGGGGCCCCGCATGTGATGACGGCTGCCCTGCCAGTCTGCACATGACTAAAGAACATGGCTGTGCTGATAATGCATGGAACAACAGTCTCTGTGTGTGTGACCGGCCCTGGATTTGCGTCAAAAAGTCAAAATAACTGGAGCACACTGAAAATGCATAAAGGTCAAATCAAAATTCACCGGATTGTGGGCCATGTGATCCTTGGGGCTGAAAATTATTATCAAGGGCCCACACTATATAGTACTGGAATGAATTGGAATGTCAGTCCATGACATTTATCCTTATGCGCTGCAGTGGGAGGCCTGGAGATCTGTGTGGGGGCCTATTTTCAGATGGCCCCTCATTGGCCTCATTGTTAATCTGGCTCTGCCCATGACCAATGCGCCTTCAGCACCAGTCTACCGCATTATGGGCTGGAGTCAGAACTGTGTCGACAGCGGCAGTAGACTACCCATAGCAGAATGCCATGCGGTCCTAAGTTCTGTATATGAGAGGGCAGAGAGATCCAACATGTAGTGGATTGCCGAACCCAGGACCCTGCCCTAAAATTTTTATGTAAATAAGTATTATACGAAAGGGCTCAACCTAGACTTAAACCCCCCCCCCCGCCCACCATACGTAGACGCCGTGTGTTTGTCCCGCCATGCCGCCACAAAGGCTTTATTGCACTGTATGCAGATGTGTTGCGCACACAGACTGCAAAAAAATCCCACATTTCTTAAATCTGGATCCAGTCCCATAACTGGAATATTGGGCCGGATCCAGAGCTACGTTCCCTTTACGTTTGAACGCGTTTTACTCTAATTACTATGCACTCCCCTACGACACCCGTAACTAGGCTTTCCAAACCCTACCTTAACTTTTCCAAGCATAACTGCTGTCAGCTGTAATGGCTGCACGTACTTACGCGCCTGAGCACGCCCATACTTTACGATTTAAATGCCTCACCCCGCCTCCGAAGCGTAATTACGGGTGTCGTATGTCAGGCACGCCCCTTCGTCTGTAGTTACGCTGTTGATCGTAAGCTCGTAATTACGTTCAGAGTTTCTGGTCGTAACATCTGCCGCGCACATGCAAAACAGCGTTTTTATGACTCCGGCTAGTGTAAATACGCTAGCGGCCATAGCTCTGGATCCAGTCCCATAACTGTCTCCAATAAATCCCATTTATTTGTCCAACCCTTTCCATTTTGCCCGGTAACCCGTACACTTTAGCGGAAAAATATATACCAGCTCTGTAATTGTCTCAATTTTGTGAATAAGACCCACTGTATATAGGCGATAGGTGTAGAAAAATGTAGGATTATCCATTTTTTTTAGTATTTGCAAAGGTGAAACGTGTCTATATTATTTATCTCTGAAAGTTTTTTAATATAGCACCAGTATTTCACATAGTTTTTTATGGGTGTAGGTCCCCTATTTCGAATGGGCCATTTGCTCCCAGCCAGTTCCGAACTGGCTGGGATATCGATTGCTCAGTCTCCCCCCTCTCAGCCTAACTCTAAGTCCCCCCTCCCGCAGCCTAACCCTAAGTCTCCCCCCTCTCAGCCTAACCCTAAGTCCCCACACCTGCAGCCTAACCCTAAGCCTTCCCCCTAGCCGAACCCTAAGGCCCCGGAGAGGGTTACTTACGCCTCCGGTGATCAGGTCCTGCGGCGGCACTGGCGGCTTTACCAAAAATGAATGGGTGAGTATGTGAATCGCATAATTACCCATTCATTAAAAAAAAAATTCTGCGGTGTTACATATTCGAAATAGGGACAGCTGAAAAGACACTTTCGGCTGTCCCTATTTTGCAATGTGAAACTTCACAGTGGTGACTCGCAACAGTTTTTTATATAAGGCTAGTGACATCACTGTTCCCAATTTCCTCCTCTCTATGGAGCCACAAACATATTTGGTCAGCCAATATTCTAATTTAGACCACAGTCATATAAAAATGCCTGCAATGATTTTGATTTTGACCACAATCGCTATATAGATAGGTATCTGATATTATATGGTAGACTCAATTTTATTATATTATATTATATTACTGTAGCTGTAGCATGTAACCCTGTGATGCACTGATTGTGTCTAAGGCCACAAAGTGGGACAGTAACTGTTACATAAACCTGCTGTAATTGGATGTAGTCTTAGTAATAACAACTGCTGTTGCCTAACATGTAACATAATTAAGAGAAAAGGGGCACCATCTGCTGGTGATTAGCTAGAATTACATGATACATGACTAAAATTATTTTTTCAAGCGTTGCAAGAGCGAGATCCGCATTACAAGGTCAGATCTGGATCCAGATTTCCGCCATAGTAAATATTCCGACAGCAGGGTGGGATGTGGGAGGTATATTATTAATTGCCCTTACGTACTATCTTGACCTAAAAAATTCGGACGGTGTAAAAATATTGGTCCTATGTGATCAATATTCATCTTCATATAATAATATATTAATGGAAGGCACTATCTTATAAGGGCTATAAATGTCAGTTACTGTATTGTTGCTTTTTGTTTGTAATTTGTGCTTTTGTTCCAGGAATATAAAATAAAGTTATTTTTATTGACAGTTTGGGTATATTAGATGACCTTCATAGAGTTGTCTTAACTGACATATGCTAAACCGTAACCAGTTATCATGTGTATGAATTTCTACTCATATATATTATAT
>WWET01000353.1:520892-536219 GCA_011038615.1 Limnodynastes dumerilii
CAGCCCATACGTACGTGTGCGGATCACTGCGGTTACGTTGGAAAAAGTTAAGGTAGGGTTTGGAAAGCATATCTTGACAAAATACGTATGTTCAAGGGGTGTGCCGAGGGGAGTGTAACGAATTTACGCGCACGAAAATACGCACCGCGAATAAACGTACGGCACACGTAGTTCTGGATCTACCCCTGTGTCATTAAGTCCCGTCTCTCCTTACTAACGCTGCGGGAAACGGCACTGCGGCAGATTTGCTGACTTTCCGGAATCCCATGAAAAAAGCCTAAATTTCAGTAGTCTCGTGGATATTCCGGGCGAGTCGGCAACTATGATCTATAGCTTAATTTCTATTTGCCATCTGGTTCTTTGCTTATATGTTTCTAAAACATTCTTGTTGCCATTAACAGCAATGTTCCCAAAGGCAAGTGAAGGTATTTGCTGATATCTCACAGCCGATCTGTTACTGGCAGCAGTGACACATTGAGTTATAATGTTACATCCCAGTAGTTTAGTCTTTTAGAGCTAGATTTACTAAACTTCTCAAAAGGAAAAATGGAGATGTTAAAGCAACCAATCAGAATCTAGATGACATTTTCTAGCACAGGGGTGGCCAACCAGACCGGCCCTTAGAGCCAAAAAGTTACAGTCGAAGTCTCAAGGACCCGGAATATATACCGTATATACTCGTGTATACTTGAGTGTGAACTTACCTGTTTTTCGGTGCAGTGCGGGTGTTCTCCGGTCTCTCCCGCTCATTTGCAGGCACCTGTCTCCCCCGCGGTGCGCACTGCACAATGACGTTGTGGTGACCTTAGGTCACGCAACATCTTTGTGCAGTGCACAACGCGAGGGAGAGAGCCAGAGGCACAGCTGCGGGGGAGAGAGCCTGACACAGATGCAGGGACCGCCGGAGGGACAGCAAAGGTAAGTTCAGTGTTGCAACCAGGCTGGGAAGGGGCAGAGACTGGCAGGACATACATAGAGGGGCAGACAGACTGGCAGGACACACATAGAGGAGGCATACAGACTGGCAGGAGACACATAGAAGGGGCAGACTGACTGGCAAGACACACATAGAGGGAACACACTGGATACTGGGTGCTGGATACACATCATGGGGGGATACTGGGTTCTGGATACTCATGATAGGGGGTGCTGGAGAGCCTCTGTGGGTGGTCCGATGACTGTCAATATCACCGCCTCAATTAATGTAATTTTATTGGTATCTATTTTTATTTTTAAATTTACTAGTAGCTGCTGCATTTCCCACCCTAGGCTTATACTCGAGTCAATAAGTTTTCCTGTTTTTTTGTGGTAAAATTAGGTGCCTCGGTTTATATTCGGGTCGGCTTGTACACGAGTGTATGTGGTATATATATATATATATTCTACTTCCTCCCACAACACAATACAGAACCATGACTGACACCGACACACACGCTCCCACAAACTGTGGAGAGACACACATACACACACAAAACTGTGGAGAGACACACACACACAAAACTGTGGAGAAACACACACACAAACTGTGGAGACACACACACAAACTGTGAAGAGACACACACACACATACTGTGGAGACACACACACAAACTGTCGAGAGACACACACATACAAACTGTGGAGAGACACACACACACCTCACCTGGTTTAAATGAATGAACTGATATTTAAAAAACTATTTGGTGGTTACCATAGTAACTGACAATTGCCTAGGGTGCTGAACTTGAGAGGGCAGCATGGGCAAGATCAGGGGCCTTAATGCTGGTGGCAGCTGTGGAACACACAAGCCACTGCTAAGCTAATCCATCACAGCTATGCTTTCTTTACCTGCTCGGCAGCTCAGTTATCTTGTCCATGATGACAGATGATTGGCTAAAGAGTACAAGTAAATACCACTACAGGGGTTCAGGAGATTTTGTTAATGTAGCAATGACCCTGTTGATATGGACAGCCCTGTGCTACCGCTGCAGTGAAGGAGGATGTGTGTGGCAGATGTTACGCCACGTAACTCGGAGCATCACGTATCAGCAGCTTAACGCACAAAGGGGCGTGGCAGCCATACAACACCCGTAATTACGCTTCGGAGGCGGAGTGAGGTATTTAAATCGTACAGTATGGGCGTTCTTAGCCTCGTAAGTACGTGAGGCCTATACGTACGTCAGTACTTACACTGTGTAAAGTTAAGGTAGGGTTAGGTAGGCGTAAAACGACCAAAGTACGTACATGCAAGGGGAGTGCCTAGGGGAGTGCTTAGAAAGTACGCTAGCATAAACACGCTACACGATGAAACGTATCAAGCGCGTAGGTCTGGATCTACCCCACTGTTCTTAAGAGGAGAATGTCAGTAACTGACATCCATCCTCCATCACTGCAAAAGGTGTTTTTTGGGGGGGCCCCTTTGTGTGTGGGGGTCCAGGGGCGACTGCCGTGGTTAATCCAGTTCTGGTTATATGTCACACCCAGGTGCCGGGAGCTGGATGCCAACTTTCAGCCTGGGGGGACAAATACTAGTAAGTGGCCCTGGATGTTCAACTCAATCCATTAAATCATAAGTTACCCCTCCTGCGATCCTGCACTCTTCTCTACACATGCTTCCATAGAGTAAATGATTATCAGCACTCTGATTGGTGGATAACTTCAGCCATCCACCAATCACCATGCTAATCGTCATTCAGACGACCTGGAAACTGCACTGCTCATGTGCTCCTGGAAGGAAGGGGGATGGGGGCCCTTTATTGACATGATTCTTTCATCCTTACCATCATCCTTTTGTTGCCCTCCAGGAAGATCTTGGGGCCAGGTTGGAATCATAACATCGCTTCTGGGTCGGGACTATGATGATGCAGTTCACATTAAATTAGTTTTGGGTGTTGTAGTGGTTAGAATTTTACATTGATGTGTATACAATCACACTACGGACCATCGTAAGGCTGTTAAATGGCGACTGCAAGCAGCCTCCATTGTAGAGAGCGGCGATGCTGTTACTCCTGGAGTGACAAAGATTTCTGTGCTGACAGGTAAGTCTTTTATCCTAACCCTCCCCTACACTCTGTTTCCTGCAGCCTAACTCTAACCTTCCCCTTCAGCCCTAACCTTCACCTTCTTGAGACCTAACCCTAAGCTTCTATGCCCAATGGCCTTAACCCTTCATGCCCAATGGCCTTGAACCTCCATGCCCAATGGCCTTGACCCTCCATGCCCAATGGCCTTGACCCTCCATGCCCAATGGCTTTAACCCTCCATGCCCAATGGCTTTGACCCTCCATGCCCAATGGCCTTGACCCTCCATGCCCAATGGCTTTAACCCTCCATGCCCAATGGCTTTGACCATCCATGCCCAATGGCCTTGACCCTCCATGCCTAAAGGCCTTGAACCTCCATGCCCAACGGCTTTGACCCTCCATGCCCAAGGACTTTGAGCCTCCATGCCCAACGGCCCTCACTCTCCATGCTCAATGGCTTTGACCCTCCATGCCCAACGGCCTTGACGCTCCATGCCCAACGGCCTTGATCCTCCATGCCCAACGGCCTTGACCCTCCATGCCCAACGGCTTTGACTCTCCATGCCCAACAGCCCTAACCCTCCATGCCCAACAGCCCTCACCTTCCATGCCCAATGGCCTTAACCCTCCATGCCCAATGGCCTTGACCCTCCATGCCCAATGGCCTTGACCTTCCATGCCCAACAGCCCTCACCCTCCATGCCCAATGGCCTTGACCCTCCATGCCCAACAGCCCTCACCCTCCATGCCCAATGGCCTTAACCCTCCATGCCCAATGGCCTTGACCCTGCATGCCCAACGGCCTTAACCCTCCATGCCCAATGGCTTTGACCCTCCACGCCCAACAGCCCTAACCCTCCATGCCCAATGGTCCTTCCCAAACTTTCCATGCCCCACATCCCTAAGCCACCATGCTCCTAGCCCTAACCCTAACCTTAGCTCACCGCAGCCCGTCGCTCTTGGGGATGGGCCAAAATAGGTAACCGCTTCCTACAGCAATTTTCTACCTGCCGGGCATTGTGACAGTGACACCACCACCATTCAGCTGTTGGCTTTATCATTGTCACATCAGGGCCGGCCCGGCAACCCCCATCCAAATGCAACTCCAGCTGCACCCGTTTGTGTTGTGAATGCCATGTCTTGCCAGAGGAGTGCAGGCAGATAGTCAGCGTCCAGTAAGGCTGTGCCCAAGCAAGTGCCCCCCAATCCAGGGCTGGACACAGACGGCAATAAGCATTGTTGATGTAAATACATGTGCACCACCAGGGGGCTCCACTCCACTTACTTCAGACCCTTGTATTAGAATTTCCTACTTCAAATGCAATGCAAAAGTTATGAAACTTTGTGTAGGTAAGAAATATTTTATAGTTTACATTAATAAATAATAAAAGTACATTTTTTTGTATAAATTCATTCTTTATAAACATAGAAAGTGATGGCAGATAAGAACCACATGGCCCATCCAATCTGCCCTGCTGTTTAATTAAAACTATACTGACCCTGAACCCTATTTTACCCTCTATTTAGTGAGATTTAGGATCTCCTTATATTTATCCTGAGCCTGTTTCCATTGTAATACTGTGTTACCCTCAACAGCATTCACACTACAATACAATGTACTACCCTGCACTTGCCCAACATTATATGGTCAGGTGGCTGCATCGGACTGCTCTGTGCTCATCTACTATGGGCCGTATTCAGAAATCCGTCTGGCGTTCGGCTCGCACATATACCCACAGACGGAGCAAGTAACACCCACCAAAACCCCAGCCAATCCCCTTGCTAATCTGTGCCCACGGAGACTTCTGCCTCCATAGATCAGCTGTAACTTTCCGTGGCCACTTCCGAGTGTATGTGTCCTCCGTCTGTGCGTATCTTTATAATCGCGCCCACTTCCCTTCATTTTGCCTCCCGCTGCCCGTTTCTATGTAAATTCCTCCGTATTTTTACGTGGGAGCTCCGTGCGTATTTCACAAGTTCCGTGCGATTCACAAGTCTGTCCATGAGGCACTTCCGCACGTATAGTCTACGTGAACAGCGTATAAAAAGTTACTATGCATGTGCAGTTTAAACGTACATAAAAATAAGCATGGAAAACGGAGAAAAAAACGGATCTCTGAATGCGGCCCTATGGGTCCTACTTGCAAAAGGGATGCGGTTGCTGGTCCGAATGGCCGGATTGCGACAATGATATAGCCGCCCGCTGAATCGCAGCTGTATCATTGGCGAAATGCTTGGGAAATGGAAAATTGTTATTAGGAATTTGTGGGGCCTGGGTCACACCAGTGGGCCCCGCCCCTTATGTGCCGTCACATGGGCGGGGCCACGCAGAGCTGTGTTTTTATCTGGCTAATGCGCAGGGAAATTCTTCCTTGCACATTGGCCCTGTAATTATGGCGGGCCCCCATCAGCTGCGGGCCCTGGCTGTCCCCTCCGGATGGTGTCCCTGCAGGTACCTATTTTAACTCCTTTCCTAACAGCGACAGACTTCGGCAGATGAGGTTAGAGTTAGGGCTCAGAAGGAAAAGGTTAGGATTAGACTGCTGGATATGGATTGTTAGGGCCAGGGCCGGCATCAGGTAGAGACAGCTAGGACTACTGTTCTGGGCCCGTAGCTGATGGGGCCCCTTAAAGACTGCATATACGCAATCTACGTAACGAAACGATACGTAGATTACGTAAATGTTACTATGCATGCGCAGTAGCTATTTTCGGCATCTGACGGACGTATTATGGGCGACGGACGTTGTTCAGGATCCAGCCCTAAATCTCTTACAGACAGTGGATCACTGTTGTGGCTGTAACATTGCGGGAACACTCAGCGTTTAAGAATATGTTATTTAATCCTGTAATAAAACCAGGAAGACACAAAGGACCGGCCCCGCTAATCCCTCAATACAAGTCTATCGCCTGCGGTGCACTTTCCCGAATTCTACTCACTAGTTCATGGCTCAGCCCCTATTGTAATGCCCCTTCCTCTGCATAACAATATCCTTCTGGGATTCCTGTTGTGTTTTTCACTGCCAGCTGTAGTTTCCTTCTATTCATGTCAGTGCATCATTAGTTAATGTAAAGAACTTTGGATTGTATTCATTTAAGTAGTCAACACAAGAGGATAGTGGGGTTCAAGGGTGTCGGTAGATCTCTACACCAGGGGCAACCCACTTCTCCCCCATTTTGTAAGATATAGTGGGCTGGTTCCAGACTTAAGGAGCTTGAAATTAAGGGCCTGATCCAGGCCTATGCTCTGGTGCGTTTTTACAACGGTCGTAAGTGTAAAAACAGCCATTTGTACTTACTGCACATGTGCGGGGCAGATGTTACGCTCATGTTACGCTATAAAATTCAGAGTGTAAGACTTTCGTAAATACGGTCGAGGGGGCGTGCCTGTCATACAAAATTCGTAAATACGCACCGAGGGCAGGGTGAGGTATTTAAATCGTACAGTATGGGCGAGATAAGCGCCGTAACTACGCACTGAGCTTATGGCCGCCCACAGTTACGATCAGAAAAGTTAGCTGGGCGTAAGAGGGCAAAACTAAGTACGACCAAGGGGAGTGCCGAGGGAAGTGCATCGTAGGTACGCTGTTGTAAATACTCTACGCACATGAGCGTTTTATGAGTGTAGGTCTGGATCAGGAAAGTTACTCCTGGGCTAAACCATGTTGATTGCAGGGGAGTCATGTTTCATCTGTTGCAAACAGTACTAGTGTTGAGAGGTGATATTTCCCAGCCCAAGTCTAAATAACAGTGTGATAGTAAAGCAGGTCAGTATTTGTTTTCAGTAAGCAATTCAAAGATATATCCCTGCATGCAAAGAATACAATTTACTTGACTCCCCCCAAAAACAACATGATTTTGCCCAGGAGTGACTTTAAGTTCTTATTTTAAGAAGATTCTTAAGTTTGAATCAGGTCCTTAATTTCAAGCTCCTTCTTAAGTCTGGATCCAGCCCAGTATCTATTCTTTACCAGAGTATAACACACAGGGGTGTTATATAGATTTAAACCTGGTCAATGAACAGGACCACCAGGATACAGCCTAGGACGCATGGCTTTAGGGAGAACCAATAGCAGGGTTGGAAGGTGACAGGCTCGGGCCCAATTGTAAGGAGGTGGAGCCTAAGTCTGGATGGGTGAGACTAGGAGGAGCCGGCAGGACTGGGGGCGGAGCTGGGTAGGACCGCTACCTGATAGAGGCTACCACTATGTTTGAACGTTTGAAAAAATAGATTTAATTCTGAATATGAACGGAAATCTGGATGTGGAAGTGATGAACGAATCAGAATTTGCAATCAAGTTTGTTTTGAAAGTGCCACTAAAGTGGCTGCTGAAATCATACTAGCCAGCACATGTCCCGTAATAGGAGTCCATGATGAGATTCCATAAAATCAGGGATACCAACTCTCCCGATGACGAAATTCGGCCAGTTCTCCCTGCGGAAGGCTTGAGGCTGTGGTTTTATGACCCCAGCCTAGCAACCCTGCTGTGCTTAGTGTTACTATGGGCAGGGCGAGACTTGATGACGCAATCTGCATCAATAAGCCCTGCCCCCATTCCTAGTAGTACTAAGAAAACTAGCATTGATGGTCAGGGGGTGGCTGGACATTTTGCATAATTTGCATCATTAAGCCCTGTCCCTTGCGGGCATCTATGACTTCCCTTTGGTATCTCGAAGGGAAGCATTGAAAAGTCAGCAACCCTAAATAAAATTCTATTTGATTCAATGCAAACCAAGTACCGTATTCAGAGATCCGTTTTCACGGGCAGTTCCGTGCATACTTTTAGGTAAGTTTCAACTGCGCATACATAGTAACTTTTTTCTACGTAGTTCACGTAGACCATACGCACGGAAGAGCCTCACGGATAGGTCTGTGAATCGCACGTTGATACATACGTCCGGATCTGCATAAAAATGGGTAGTGGGGGGCAGGTAAATGAAGGAAAGTGGGAGCAATTATCAAGATATGCACGTACGGAGGACATATACGCACGGGACTGCACACGTAAAGTTACAGGTGGTCTATGGAGGCATAAGTTCCCGAGAGCACGGCTGAGAGAAGGGAGTGTCAGGGGTGAGGGTTGTTTGGCCTGCACCGCCCGTGCGTATAATTGCGGGTCGATCTGGACACGGATCTCTGAATACGTTTCCAAGTCAGGAAAATACAGTTCTGAGGGTTATATGACATGGAATAATGATTTTAAAGGATATACATACTGTGATAAGAAAGCTAAAAACACAGACATATCCAACTCTACTGGAGAGCTGAATCAGCACAGTGCTATAGTCATGAACAAAATTTGTATCAAATTTAAAACAATAATAGTAATAAAAAATTATATATATATATTATTGGTACCATTTTTATATTAAAGAAATTAGCTTAATGTGATTGAAACATTGGTTTCCTGTTATAATGATTCAATAAAAATACCCGTGCAGGGATGATTTGACAGCCTTAAACAAACTCGGGAGTGCCTTACATTTATTTCTAATTATATATATATAATTTTGAGGCTAAAAACTGCCATGAATTTGGTTTTGTTGTAGTTATAGATGTGTTTTTTTTTCACAATTCAGATTTCTGAATATTTGGAGTTGTAGCCACAAGAGGGCACCTGTGCCGTGTTCTTGGCAGCTCAGTCATCATCCTTGCTTAGTGGCTGCTGTGAAGACGCATTCACGATGTGTTGCCTGGTGGCATCAATTTCAATAATTGCGGCATAATCCAATAAAATAACAATATGAACATTACAATAATTAACCACAAATGACTTGAACAGAAGGGCGCTGGTTCTCTAGGAACTGCAGCATAACGGCAATAATGACAATTCTATAGTATTTTCTACTATATTATGTGATCTGTTCAAATTACATTTATTTACTTAAATCTGCATTTCTTGCGATTTTTATCACATTTTCCCTCCCAAACTGGTGCGCTCCAGTAATGTCAATGCCTCACACACATTAAAGCAGAGGCAATACCCCACACCTGTAACAGCAGTGGAAATTTTAGTTTCCAACTCTACCTGCTTATCAGAGATTCCCTGAAGTGTGGGTGATTTCCCTGACCTCCTGAAGTGTTTGGAAATCTCCTTGAGGCTGATTCAGTTCCAGAAGTTATTGCTGTATAATGGTAGAATTTATCAATTCTGAGGCCTATGGAGGCTGCCATGGAGTTAGACTTGAAAAATACACTTTGGTCTCTTGTTAATCAGCTGTAGTGTTACCTAATGTTATGTGTTCTATAAAGATAACACTGATAGTATTTATCACTGACAATTTAACAATCAATAAATACTGATGCTGGCATTTTTATTAGAAAAATAGTTTTCCAGACAGCGCTAGACACAGGACACACCCCATTGGTGGTACAGGACACACCCCTTTGGTGCAGTGCCTTGATAGTGTTATCACAATCTCCCTGATATTCATTTGCAAAGGTTGGTAACCATGGTAAATATGCCTCACACACTTTACAGCAGAATCAATGCTTCACACATATTACAGCAGAGTCAATACTTCACACATGTTACAGCAGGGTCAATGCTTCACATATGTTACAGCAGAGTCAATGCTTCACAAATGTTACAGCAGAGTCAATGCTTCACACATATTATAGCAGAGTCAATGCTTCACACAAGTTACAGCAGAGTCAATGCCTCACACACATTACAGCAGAGTCAATGCTTCACAAATGTTACAGCAGAGTCAATGCTTTATACATGTTACAGCAGAGGCAATTCTTCATACATGTTACAGCAGAGTCAATGCTTCACACATGTTACAGCAGAGTCAATGCTTCACACAATGCTTCACACATGTTACAGCAGAGTCAATGCTTCACACATATTATAGCAGAGTCAATGCTTCATACATATTATAGCAGAGTCAGTGCTTCACACATGTTACAGCAGAGTCAATGCTTCACACATGTTACAGCAGTGTCAATGCTTCATACATATTACAGTAGAATCAATGCTTAGTACATGTTACAGCAGTGGCAATGCTTCATACATGTTACAGCAGAGGCAATTCTTCATACATGTTACAGCAGTGCCAATGCTTCATACATGTTACAGCAGTGTCAATGCTTCATACATATTGCAGTACAGTCAATGCTTCGTACATGTTACAACAGAGGCAATGCTTCATACATGTTACAGCATAGGTAATGCTTCATACATGTTACAGCAGAGGCAATGCTTTATACATGTTACAGCAGTGTCAATGCTTCATACATGTTACAGCAGTGTCAATGCTTCATACATATTGCAGTACAGTCAATGCTTCATACATGTTACAGCAGAGGCAATGCTTCATACATGTTACAGCAGAGGCAATGCTTCATACATGTTAAAGCAGAAGGAATGCTTCATACATGTTACAGCAGAGGGAATGTTTCATATATGTTACAGCAGTGTCAATGCTTCATACATATTACAGTACAGTTAATGCTTCGTACATGTTACAGCAGAGGCAATGCTTCATACATGTTACAGCAGAGGGAATGCCTCACACATTTATAAGGTGGCTTCATAGCCAGGGCCACCATCAGGAGGGGACAGCCAGGACTACTGTCGCAGACCTGAAGCTGATGGGACCCGCCATCATTACCGGACCAATGCTCTAGCCAACAATGAATGCAGGTCCACCGGGGTCCCACCCCCATGTGCCATCACCAATGACGTCACATAGGGGCGGGACCTGCGAATGTGTCCTGGGCCCCACAAATTCTGACAGCAACCCTGTTCATAGCTCTAGATAACAAATTAACTTTTAGCAAACCTGCATTTGCCAATGTTGTTATTGCAAGTGGAGGGACGGCCCACCGCCTGCAATGCAATGTCTGTGGCGGAAATAGAGGGTGTGTATGCAGATAGGATCTTGCTTGTTAGGGCTGCAGAGAGATTAAGTGAAGCTTAATGACACACATTTATTTAGATCTCACCCAGCAATATGTGGGATATGGGAGGATGACCTACTGCCCAAGGAGTCTGGGTCTCACTGATTACAATTATACTTTTACAGGGGAGGGTGCTGGAGAGCTTGGCCACAGGACTTGCGTCACCAAGGCTCCAGGTGGCGACAATGAGGGGGGGTCCATCATGATGATATAATTTGAATCAAACTGTGGTCAGATCCATATTTAATAATGATACGGTACTTGTACGTGACCAATGCGTAAGAACCCTATCCGGGCCTCCTGCATCTGCGCACAGGGGCCTGTTACGCACAGAACGCAGCAAGATTGATGCAGCATACCTAGGGTGTACCAGAGGGTGTACAAGCGGTGGGCTTCTATCTATGTAGAACGTAGAGTAAGGGCTTGACTAAGCATACACTTCTGAATTACGAACCTGCCCCATTTAAATGGAACAAGCGCATAAGATTTAAGGGAGGAGTTAGAAAACGGAAGATTATTAAATCAAGATCCGGTCCTGTGTCATTATCTCCTTAATGACAATGAAACTGTATCCAGTTTACAAATGACCACATTTCACATATGGTGTAGAAAATAACTAAAGGGATATGGCAAGCCTTGGAACTATCTAATACAGTAAATATCACAGCTAATAAATTTGTACCAAGGCCTATATAATGGAGAAGTGTTAAACACATGCAATGGCAAATTAACATACTGAAGTAAATAGGTTACAGATCATCCGCTAGGTGACCTGGGCTCTGCCTAAGGGTGCAGATTATTGAAATTCATTTTAACATTTCAACGTCTGGCCTTAAGATGAGATCTATCCAATCGTACTTGTGATTCGATGGCTCTTCCTTTCAGTGACAATTCAATGTCTACATAAGCATTGCCGATTCACATAAGGCCAGATCCCGAGCTATGTTTTCATTACATTACAATGCGCCTTGGCCGTACGTACTTTGCCCGTTTTACGCTTGCCAAACCCTACCTTAACTTTTCAAAGCGTAAGTACTGACGTACGTAAAGGCTTCACGTACGTAAGTGCCTAAGCACGCCCATCCTGTAGGATTTAAACGCCTCATCCCGCCTCCGAAGCGTAATTATGGGTGTCATATGGCTGTCACGCTCCTTTGTTCGTAGTTACGCTGTTGATGGTAGGCTGGTACATACGTTCAGTTACGTGGCGTAACATCTGCCGCACCCATGCGCAGTACATACAAAACTGCGTTTTTACGTCTCCGGCTAGCGTAAAGATGCTAGCGTACATAGCTCAGGATCTACCCCATACTCTGCAATCTACCTTTAGATCTGTGATCTTCATCTATTACAACCATTCGCTGAAAAAAATAGTGGCCCAGGACAGAGGATTAATAAACATTACACATCTTCCTGGATATTTAGGAAGTTCATAAAACAAAAAGAGATGAAACCTGATTTGTTTGGTTGTAATACAATGACATGGGTGCATATACACTCTCACTTTATTGGACCAAAATTATTATTATTATTATTAACACTTATTTATATAGCGGCAAAAATTGTCTGCAGCACTTTACAGAGAATATTAGACATTTACATCAGTCCATTCCATTGGGGCTACAAACTAAGGACCAGATTCACACCTTAACTACGACACATGCATAGTCACACTGACCACACCAGCTACGTAGCATTTAAGAACCTAGTTTAACTATGTTCAGTCTTTTAAGACCGCACATAGGTCCAGATTTACTAAGCGGTGGGTTTTAAAAGAGTGGAAAGTTTGCCCATAGCAACCAATCAGATTCTAGCTGACATTGTCTAGAATGCAATAGTTAAATAAGAGCTAGAATCTGATTGGTTGCTATGGGTAAACTATCCATGACGAGTAAGGTGTGGATCTGGCCACACTATCAATACGGTCCTATGTTCCCTAACACATACTCTCACACAGACTAGGGTAAACTTTGCAGCCAATTAACCTATTAATATGTTTTTGGGAATGTGGAAACCGGAGCAAACCCACACAGACACGGAGAGAACATACAAACTTCACACAGATAAGGTCTAGTCCAGGTATCAAACTCAGGCCCGTATTCAGAGTACCAGATGTATAACATATACGTCCGGTGTTTAGAGTTTTTACTACTGCGCATGCGTAGTAATTTTTTTACGTAATCTACATATCTTTTTCTTGCGTAGATTGCGTAAATGCGGTATGAAAGATGTATATGTTATACATCCAGTACACTGAATACGGGCCTCAGTGCTGCTGCGTCAATGTACTGCCATTAGTGGTATGATCGTCCCAATTATTGGACAGACATGTACCCAACATTACTCATCTTGGGCCGGATCCAGAACTACGGCCGTCTTCCACAGATGGCCGTAATTTGCTGAAAGATAGATACTGCGCATGCGTAGTACCTATTGTACGTAATCTACATATTGTTTCTATACGTAGATTGCGTATATATGCGGTCTTTAAGACCATGCGCAGTAGCTATCTTTCAGCAAATTACGGCCATCTGTGGAAGACGGCCGTATTTCTGGATCCGGGCCCTTGTTCTTGAGACATGCCTTAGCACCAAGACTGGAGATACTATTGTGTCAATGTAATTGGTGGGTGTTGGTCAGCGACATTGGAACCAAATTCGAACATTGGGGGCATTTTAGAGACCTGTGTGCAGTTGTGGGAGTGGGGAGAGATTGCTCCTGTGCCCCCACATAATCCAGCCTTTATGCATCAGTTATAGAACTATAAATTCCAGCAGTGTTTCTTGGGCCTGTTTCGGTGGTATTATTGTTGATTCTATGGTAGAATACCCCAATTTACCCATTCTAAGTATTGAACAATTGATGAACAATCTAAGCATCCATAGGCCATGTTATTCTGACTAGAAAGACTGCCAGTCCCATTGACCATGACTCTGGACTCCTTCCATGATTTCAGGGCTTCATTCATCCTGTGTGGAATTCATCCTGTGTGCATGGTAATCCCAGTAATATCTACAACAAAGCTCTTACTCCCCTGTGGCAGCGAACAGGTTAAAGAACTCTCGAATTTCACTAAGTTGCCTCCTGCCCTGCGGCGATTGGCTAAATGTTTACTTGCTTTAAGTTCATTGGGTCCACACAAACCACGCCCCTTTGTGTGTAACAGTCCCAAATCGCCGGAGCGGGCCACGCCCACTCCTTCCAGTTTGATGGCAACACGCTTCCCGACGTCACCTCTGCCCCACGCCATTGGCTGCCGCCTGTGCCCCTCTCGGCCAATGCGCCGCTGGTGCGGTGACATCAGCTAGCAACCATCCTCCGGCACGCGCCGACGGGGGCGTGGCTAGGTCAAGCAGTGTGAGTCCACTACCGAGGCTCCTCCCTCCGGACGATGACGCCTCTGCCGAAGAGCACGGTAATTGGTCAGTCCTGACGGGCTCTTGCTGTTGCTGAGTGGGAAGAGACGGCTGGAGCTGCCGGTATCTCATGAAGAGCCGGGAGAGGGGAAAGAGGGGTGAGTCACTTTATACCCGCTCTCAGCAGCTGCTATGGTGCTTTCTATCACAGCTGGACTGACTTCCCAACTCGATGCCTCGCTCGGCCATTTCTCTGCAAGCTAGAAGGATTTCTGCAGTTCTGCCACCTCCAGTTTCACACAAGCCTCTCCTTGCTGAACTTGCTGGTAGTTGTAGTTCTTTATCGTGTTGTTGGAGCTTGCTGTCTAGGCGAACCTTTTCCATGTCGAACTACAACTCCCGTCATGCCCTGTGCTTGACTCCGCTCTTGATAAACAAGGCACTTAATCTCGTCCCGTGGTTGGTGGGATGTGGCCACGCCCCTCCACTCTTCTCATTGGCTACTGTACCAGCCTGTCACCTATTATTAGTGTGTCTCCGCCTCTTTTTTACCGTTAGCCGCATCGGGTTGGCTACTGTAAGCGTTGCTCAAGCTTTTCTCCCCATGTCTGGTCGCTCCGCCCTCTGGGCTTGACAGCTGGCGTCCCATTGGCTGACGATTCTGTCACTGGGCTAGTTGTGGGCTGTGATTGGTTGCCTTCTCCAGCTGTTCCTGCTTCATTCACCATTTTGTCTCCTGGAGTAAGGGGCCAGGCAGCAGTGTATGGATGTCCGTGAGTGAGGGCCAGGTGAGTGTCCGCGGCTCCCCTCCGGTCACCTAGAGCTTCGCCTCCCTCCCCACAACCGCAGCCTGGATGTGTGTCTATGGTGCAATGCCCTTTGTGTGATGCTCTGTGTATAGTTACAGCTTAAGTATTGTTTGTAAATGTGCAACTGTATGTGTATATGTGGAGATATATATATATTTATATATATATACATATGTCTCCTGATTAGATCAGCTCTGGGATGGGTTCAGAATTCTCTGCTGAAACTTACCAGCCTTTATTTGTAATGGTACTCA
>WWET01000353.1:537546-548713 GCA_011038615.1 Limnodynastes dumerilii
TGTCTGAGCATTACTAAAGTGTAAGTTGGAGTTAGTATTTGGTGAATGCTTGAACAGTTAAAGCGTGGTTTGGAAAGGATCAGGGGGGTGGGGGTGGCAGTGAATACATGTTTAGCTTGGAACCCATCCTCCATTGTTTTTTTACAAGCATATAATACGATTATCTAAACAGAGTTATGGGAATAGCCTTCTGTCTGGGACATTGCAATGGTAGGTCAAAGATCACCGTGCCCAAGAATTCGTTTGTGGGCCATAGGGAGCCAGTATGCTATTAGTGCATTAAGGCATTGTAGAATAGCGGAATTGCACCTTCCGAGATTGTGCAGTGACGTGAGGGGGAGAGAACGTGTGAGTGAAAGGCGTAGGTGTACCCGTAGGAGAGCGGCTGTTCGTGAATACCAGCATGTGATATGTTTTCTGTATGTGGCAGGAACATGTCACACCTCCTTGTGTGTAAGTGCATCTCCCTTCCTGTGCTGAGAAATCCGTAAATATACCATTGTAATGTGTGCATTGCGTGGGTGTGTGCTAATCATTGCGTATGTGTAGACAGGTGTGTGGGTACATCTCATTTGCATGCTATTATGAAGATGTGTCTGGACTTGTTCTTTGACACCTATGATTGCTCATAAGATCTCTAGGTCTTCGGCCCTAATGTCTATATCTACGAGGGACTGTCTCAAAGCACGTCATTACATGAGAGATGTGTGCCAGCCCCTGTATAACAGATCACTGAGACAATTGCAGGATTCTGAGCCTATACCAGACAAATCCGTCATGCAATATATAGAATGCAGCCGCGTATATACCAATGGCTGGGTTCATCCTTAAATCCGCTCCAGCGGCCAAGACAGATGAACTCCCAAATGTGCATGGACAGACCTCGTCCTCATCGGAAAGCAGCAGGGGGGTTGTAAAACCCATCACCCCCAGCATAGCCTTCTCTGTGCCTGTGTAACAAGCAGCAGGCGATAAAGACAAGCAGCTGCCAATCAGTTGCTTGAATAACGTCCGTGTGCAGACGTTTGAATCCTAGTAGCTTGCAGAAGCCATACCTGTGTGAGAGCCCAGGTGTGATCAGGTATATATACCCGTGCCTGCCTCCATGTGAGCTCGTATGCAAGTGCTGTGAGGGTATATGTCAGGACATGTCCCCGTGTGCATTGTGTGATTAGCAGACTGCCTTCATGTGCTGATAACGCATGCACTCTATCAGGTTGCTTTATATGCTCCATAAGCACTCAGGCTTTAACTATTTCAGTGCCACTGCATGTCATTTGCATCCTGTCTTGTAGTGGTTGCCTGGGGGGCGGGGGTCTGTGGTGTGTGTGTGTGTGTGTATGTGTGTGTGTAGGGAACATATCTGCTCTTGTCCTCCCGTGTCTGTTCTCATTGATAGATGTAAATGTCTGATTCTATTTTTAGTGGTTGTTGCTGTTGTGGAAAGAAGTGATTGCACCCGTTAAGTGTTTACATGCCGGCCACATTACCCTTTACGTATAGCAGGGTTATCACCTTGCATGGCTCTAGTTGCCTACAACTACAACTCCCAGCATGCTTCGCCCTTTACTGGAACAGTGCACTGCTGGCCCCTGAGCTGTTAAAGAGGAATATACCTCTATATCTCATGACTCCTGCAGCTTGGGTGATTCTGTCAGCGGTCTGATTCAGTTAGATTCGTGGTCTGCGATACACGGGTAAAAGCTTGTGGTGCGCTTTTTCCCGTCTATTACGGTAGCTGATTTTTATGCGTGCCTCTGAGATGCAAATAAAAATAAAAGAAAAAAATTTCCACAAATTGCTTCGCACCACAAATGACGTGTTTGTGAGGCCAATTAAATCGGGCACCATGAGTCAAGTTTTCTCTTACAAGAGTAGAGGGCGAAGGACGCCCATATTTTTTCCCCAACACAGTATATTAAAGCAAAATAAACAAACAAACTACCAACCCCAGAGGACCTTGTCATTTATACATTTCCATACCCTTCTGCATATGTTTCTTTCCTTTACTAGTTTCTACTTGCATTATAGTCAAGTCTTTATATTATCAGGTACAGGCATGTGTGTTCCTGTGGCCCAGTTATAGGACTCTCTTCTATGTCCTGGCTATGGGAGTATAATGCCAGCAGACCAATCAGGAATGACACTGTCTGACTGTGTAAATACATGGCTGAAAAGCACAGAAGAAAGCTAGTAAAATCAAGACATATTCCAGTTTGATGGAGGTGCAGATTTTAGATTGAGAGATAGGACACGCCCTTCCTTCTAACTTTAACTCTCTCCACATCCTTTAAAATTGCCAGCTCTCCTGCCTCCGAAGTTCCATTTACTTTCCATAGTGCAAGCATAGGCATGGGTGATATTATACAAGAGAGAAACCGATATCCCTCTGGTAGAGCACTGATCCTGCATAACTAGTGGTAAATGGAAAATTAAGAGGTTTAGGACCTGATTCACAGATAAGAGTGAGTTAGATGCGGGCAGATGTGCACCTAACACACTCTTCCAGCATCCAACCCGCCCCCCCTGCTTTTAGGTTCCTTATGGCACTTACAAGTGCCATAGGGCTACCTTATCTGTCTGTGCAATGTCCATACGGACATTGCACCTTCCCGCCTCCCTCTAACCATGCCCCACTAATCTAAATACCTCCCACTTCTGCCTAAAAACACCCTGAGGGTGCTATGGCCGTAAATATCTACGTACCGATCTGGTACACAGATCGCATAAATGACCTACTACGCATGGGGTTTGGGGCTCCGGTACAAACAGCCGATTTTCGAATGAGGCATAGCAATCAATCCACAGAGCACCGAAAACTCTGTGGTCTAAAAAGTTACATAAAAAAAAAATATATATTCCCCCACTCCATTCCCTAATTCTAATCCTAACCCACCCTTCCTGGCAGCCTGACCCTAACCCTCCCTTCCTGGCAGTCTGACCCTAACCCTTCCTTACTTCCAGCCTGACCCTAACCCTCCCTACTCCGCACAGAGAGTTTACTCACCTGTTCCAGGTCCGCGGCGGAGGGATATTGCAAAAGTGAATGGGTGAAGTATGCCGAACGGCATACTTACTCATTCATTAAAAAAAAAAAAGTCTGAATGGGTAAGTATTCGAAAATAGGGACATCCAAAAAGGAATTTTTGGATGTCCCTTTTTTGGAATTTAGATTTTCTTAGCGGAGAGTGTAACCGCTACGCATGCACAGAAGGTCATTTTGGGAAAATATGCATTTAAGAAGCAGATCCTTCTTAAGTGTGAATCAGGCACTTAGTGCTTTATTGAATTATTCTTAACATAAGTGGGGCCTATAGTGACAGCAGAATATTTTGTTGTTACTATAGGCCCTTCTTATTTGAAGAATAATTCAATTTAGCATTAAACCTTTTAACTTTTTACATTTGCCACTGGTTATATAAGATCGTCGTTCTACCAGAGGGATATCTGTTTTTCTCTTATATACTGCATTCTAGCATGATCATTACATTAAATAGTTGCGCAGATAAATATCATTACCTTTTGTCCTTATTTTTGACTCTAAAGAACTATTTAATACTTTGAGTGCAGTTTACAACTATTTCAGCTATAGGTGATATTATACCTGACAGCGTATGACAGGACATGCATTTGTCCCTTTTTTTTTTTAATGCCAACTACTATAGTGTTTAATACCAAATGACCAAACCATGGTGGAGTGACTTTAAAGGGCTAAATTTACTAAACTGCGGAAAAAAGAAAAATGGAGATGTTGCCTATAGCAACTAATCAGATTGTAGCTGACATTCTCTAGTATAGAATGTAATAAACTGTTCCCTTCATTTACTTTTCTTTTCTGTTTTTATTTAGAAAAAAACTAAAGGCTTTTTGATTTTTAATTTATAACTTTCTTATAACACTTTCTTTTCTGTTTGCTTTGTTCTCATGCACAGAGTTTATTGTTGTTTTGGGGCTTATTTAAGTCAACAATAGGCAACAATCTCGACCAATGAATTTGCATTAGTCACCTTGTTTCATCTAAGTATTTATCTGTAGACCTGGAAATACAGGCAGGGTAGGTCTGCGGTCAGAACGGGCCTTTTTCAAATGGGCCGTTTTATACCAGACTGTTTTAAACTGGCTGTCAAATCGATTGCTTCTGTCTTGCCTCCCCCTGCACCTGACCTCCAAGACTCCCTCCCCCGCAGCTTGACCCCAAGACTCCCTTCCCCACAGCCTGACCGAAAGACTCCCTTACTCCCCTTTCCGCTCCGGTGCAACGTATCTGTGTTAACATTTTCGGAAATAAAGAATGGGTATAATAATGAATAATGAATTCGGTATTTCCTGAAAGATAAATTCGGCATACTTACCCATTTATTAGTAATACTTTCTAATCACTAATATTTTTGAAATAGAGACAGCTGAAAATGAGCTTACGGCTGTCTGGATTTCGAAAATAGAATTTTCTTTGTGGAGAATGCATGCCAATGAAATTGCAAATCTCTATCCACAATCATCACATTTGTAGAGAGATGCAGATCTGTTGCTGGTTCCTGATGTAAGCCATGGGGCTGTTGTTGTGATTGCTATAGCAGGGATCCAGCAGCAGACCTCTACTTTAAATGAGGTTCTGAACACATCGTTAGTGTAGGTCTGGATCTGTCCATTTTAAGTTGCTTGCTTTAATATCATGTTTTTTCTACATTGCCTCTTAGCTTAACCTAGAGGCTCGTGGTTTTTCCTCTCTTGTCAAAGGTAGCAGCAAGGTTGTATGTCTGCTTAAACTGGTATTAGCAATTTATCGCTTCAATTTAAAGGTTAATGTGTATTTTATTGTTGAACAGGTGCCTTCTTCCTAAGAGAGAACCCCCAAAGATGAAACCCGTTAAGAAATCTCCAGGCCAAGGAAACAGCAAAGTAACAACATCCACTCGAAGCAAGAAACAGAAAAGAAAGGTGGAGGAAGGGAGACAGGAGGAAGAGGAGGAAGAGGAAGGAGCATTAGAGGAGACCGTTGAATGCTCAGTACACCCCCTGGCGTATGTGGGTGCCAGGAGAATGCAGGTAAAGGTTGAACCGACAGAGATGGATATAACAGCAGGGAATCCAGTAAAACAGCAAGATCAACCAACCCATAACCCAGAAGCAATGATGGAGGCCGATGCACAGGCCGGGACATCTCAAATTTGCACAGATACTTCCAACAATGACCAAGGGATCAGTAAGGTTCCCTATGATCCACCTCGATGGGACATGCCTTTGAGCAGAAAAACTGCTACTTTTAAGTCTAAAGCCCCTAAGAGGAAATATGTGGAGGGCCACGGTTCGCAAGAGGATTCCTCCAGTAGCAGCGAAGGTCCTCCTGCACTACAAGAACGCACTTTAGAACAGACAGTCATACCCGCCAATGAGACGGAGGATATGTGTCCTTCGGTGAGGTCTTCCTCTACAGATACAGCCAGTGAGCATTCTGCCGATTTAGAAGAGGAAGCTGAAAAAGCCCAGACAGAGCTGGAGGCTTCCACTGTGTCCTGGCCTGAGACTGACATTCAAGGTGATATGCAACCTCAGAGAGTGCTTGCACGGAAGGAGGGCACCTTCCATCTTTGCCAAGTAAAGCAGGTCCGCAGGAACCAGGAACTCGGAGTGCTGTTTCCCGGCTCTCAGTCCGTTACATTCCTGGACATCATGCAGGAACCAGTCCTCTTAGATCATGTCCCTCCACCTGGGGAAATAGAAGTGGGTTCGGCGGTCTGTGCCTGTGTTGGACCCGAAAACACAACTTTCCGAGAAGGGACTGTTGTGGAAATTGTCCAAAATCCGCTGTCTTACAAAGTAAGCTTTCAGCAGAGCCCAGGTCGGAGGGAGCGGGACTATGGCTGGGTCCCTCACAGCAGCATTCGTCTGGCGCGGTTTCCTTGGTGTAAAGAGCCCACACTGGTAGCGCCACGCGTTCCAGAGGAGAAATCGCAGCAGACCGTCGCCAGATATTCAACTACTCATCCTTCAGAGCATCAGCCAGGTGGCTCTGTTGAGTTGCCGGCATCACCCCGAGGCTGTGAACAAAAGCACCTTGAGGATGCCGAGGTGTCTAAGATCAGCTTTAGCATGCCGGTGAGTGAGGAGAAGCTGTCGTCCGTGCAGCATTGTATTCTTTCCCCACCCAAATCACCCGCATACGGGATGATAATGGGCCGCTTACCCGAACAGCCGTCGCCCTTGTTGAGTCCCGACGCCGGAAGCCGAAGTAGCTGCAGCAGCGTCTCTTTGGACAAGTGCAGTACTCCAGGATCCCGTTCCCGAACGCCCCTGACTGCGGCACAACAGAAATACAAAAAGGGAGATGTCGTTTGCACCCCTAATGGGATCCGGAAGAAGTTTAATGGCAAGCAGTGGAGGAGACTATGCTCTCGGGATGGCTGCATGAAGGAGTCTCAGCGAAGAGGTTACTGTTCTAGGCACTTGTCCATGAGAACCAAGGAGATGGAGAGCATGTCTGAAGGTCGTGCTGGCCGGGAGGGAAGTGCAGAGTTCGAGTGGGATGATACGTCGCGGGATAGTGAAGTCAGCAGCATACGCACAGACTCTCGCCCGCGACTTCTCGCCCCCACGGACCTTTCTCGCTTTGACTTTGATGAGTGTGAAGCGGCCAATATGTTGGTGTCCTTGGGCAGCTCCCGCTCTGGCACCCCATCTTTCTCCCCTGTTTCCAACCAGTCTCCTTTCTCCCCAACTCCATCACCCTCGCCTTCTCCACTTTTTGGCTTTAGACCAGCCAATTTTAGCCCCATTAACGCCTCCCCTGTCATCCAGCGTGCCGCGAGGAGTCGACACGTAAGTGCAAGCACCCCCAAAGGACAAGCAGTGTTGACTCCAGAGATGTTGCACCATTCCCACCACCGAGATAGGCAACCAACGGGTATCCTTCCCTCGTTCCAGACAAACCTTACCTTCACCGTGCCCATGAGTCCAAGCAAGAGGAAACCAGATTCCCACCATTGCAGTGTCAGCTCTGCTGCCGACTTCCAAAAGAGTGATAGCTTGGACTCAGGGGTGGACTCTGTCTCTCATACCCCAACCCCGTCCACTCCCGCTGGATTTCGTTCAGTGTCACCTGCAATCTTTTCTTGCTCCCAGCAGGCTTCACCATCCTTGCTCGTGTCCCCTCCAGCTGGCTTAACCTCAGACCCTAGCCCATCAGTCCGTAGGGTACCGGCGGTGCAGAGAGACTCTCCCGTTATTGTTCGCAACCCAGAATTCCCCCTACCCTCAAAGTTTGTGGAGAAGCCCCCAGATGGAGTATCTCGTGGTATCAGTGGAGGGACTGCAGGAGGTGGCAGCCCCCGACGCATGCTTAAAGTATGCACTAAGGAGCATCCTTCCAAAACACCACTACAGATACCAGTGCCCATCAATGCCACCCAAATACAAAATGTGGCACGATCCTTACCATCTGGGCAAACTAGCACGGGAGAATCAATCGCCTGCACCTCATCTGGCCAGACAGATCATCCTCCAGCCGTGTTCAGCGTCTCCTCACCATTCCAGCCAGTGGCCTTCCATCCATCCCCTGCAGCCTTGCTGCCAGTTATTGTACCCAGCGATTACAGCAGCCATCCTGCGCCCAAGAAGGAGATTATCATGGGTCGACCGGGCACAGGTAAGGGGTGACTTCATATTTTCATTGATGTTTAATAAAAATGTGGAATCCGGTTAAGGCTGTTGGTCAGAATATTATAACTCGTACAAATAATGCACATATTTTACCAATTTTATCGGCCAATTCGACTTCGATTACGTTATTGAAGTGCATTTGCCTAGTGAAAGCTAACAGTTGATTGGTTGCTATCCATTACAAAACAATGTTGCTTCGTGCCTCCTTGTTATTACATAACCCATTTTTTTATTATGTAATGCATTTAGTTGAGGACACAGAAGGTTGAATCATTCTTTCTTGTGAAGAAAAGACGTATCCCAGAAATTGTCTCCAGTATAACTGTCATATATAAAGGTTTATTTCTTGTCTTTAATACTGCTCTAACACTGTATAATCTACAATCAGGAGATAAAACATTTGGACAATGAGCCATATTCAGACCTAAGTTGTTCACAGCCCTGCGGTAATGAATGTACAGACTTTGTTACCCTATATTCTGCACCACGATCTCCTCCATGTGGAAGGCAGTTAAAAAGACTGCACCCTACCCCAGTACCAATTCACAGCTGACTTGCATGCGTTAGGTTTTCACGAAAGATCACACACATACTTTCCAAAGCGTTTCAGCAGATATCTCACCAGTGTGTACTGTCCAAAGATGCTCAAAAATCTGTGATCTTTTGGAGCTCCTAATATGCCAGATTCATGGAAAGATATCTTTTGCACTGTGTTTATTAGGAGATCTTTGGACAGTACACACTGGTAAGATATCTGGGGAAACTGTCTTGATTGGGTGATTGGTAAGATCATCTGTATTCAGCCCAGTGATTACACAGTGTGATTTCTGAAGCTTACAATTTAATAGAAAACATCAGCAGTAGAGAAGGCGCAAGTATGTATGTTTGGTGGATATAGGTTGAATTATTTGGACTTTATAGAAAATTCTAGTTGGAATCTGGTTGATACCTTGATACGTGTTTTTTTTTTTTTTTAGCTCTGTAAAATTAGCCTTGTTTTGTAGTTTTAGGAGATTTTAGTATTAAGGAACTGTGAGTATTATATATATATATTATGTGAGATCAGAAGGGAAATTCTCCGTTTAGTATCGGGCTTTGGTTTTACAATGTACAGTATAGATGGGGAATTGTTGGCCATTGAAGTGCAAATGGATCTGAAGAGTTAAGATAGGATCCTGTAGTCTGAATATCATGGGAATGGTTTGCTTGCACAGATAATTGCTAGGGTTGGACCTAGGTTCTGCTGTGTCTCCACCATGCTATAGAGAGAATTGCTGCCCTGAGGGGGATGAGGCTGAGGTCCTCTGCGCAATACAGCAACTGTTTGAGAGGTTCAGTGGGCAGAGGGGACTATTAAGTATTGTCATTGGGAAGGGAGTGAGCCGTGCTCACCACCTTGTAATTCTAATATGTCATTTTGGGGGTCATTGAGCACAGTCATTGAGGAGTCTGCATGTCCTCAGAGCAGTAACTCCTGGTCATAATTGTATTTAGAACATCTGTGTACATTTTCTGCCTAGATTTACGTCCTTAAGCGTGATTGTGTGTGCAAAAAGCAAATAGAAGTATGTTGGACCATATACAGACTCCTCAGTGTTTTATTTGGATTGTGGACATTCTGACCGGTCTAAGTAAAACAGCAAGAGGGGCACAACTGGGCATTCCCTCTTAGTCTGTGTACGTTACAGAAAAGGCGTATTGTCTTGGGCTGTGTACAGGGCATGTGTCCCCTCTTAGTCTATGTACAGTGTAGGCGTCCCCTCTCAGTCTATGTACAGGGTAAACAGATGCACTGATATCTGAGTAGTGCTGCCTGGCACTATTGGATCTATCCATGTCTTTCGTTTGGTATTTTCAGATTGCATGAAAATGGGACATTTTGTATCTGAGCCATTCTGATTAACATGTTGCCCATTCTTGTTAAATGTGCAATGTCTAAGCTGTGTAGGTAGTCTCCTAGAGGCCCGCTGCAATTTGTCTCATGCAAATCAGATGTATACAGTGGCACCATAAGAGAGAGGAGTCGCCAAGTAGGTATTGTTTCCTTATAGAAAGCAGGTCTGCAAGTCTGTATGAGCATATTAAGCCTTATATTATTGCAGGTCCCACCTACCCCCTACCTATCCCAACCTCCTTCCTTCACCAGCTCCTGGACGTCCGTTCTTCTTTTCTTGCCTAGTCTTGGCTATATGTCCAACCTTTTTCCTTCACCAGCTCCTGGATGTCCAGTGTACTCACTTGCCTTTCACACCCATGTCCATTTGGTCTGCTCATTTGCCTCTCTCTCTAGGACATCAAGGTCTTCCTCCTTGACTCTGTTTCTTATATCCATCCTGTATTGGTTGTCCTTCTCTATCCTTAATATTGATCCACTTGTTTCCTGGATTTCTTTTGTACTTCTTTTCCTCACTTTTCTGCCTCTGACCCGAGCTGTGAATGTGACTTAAATGTACCTGGAAGTGTGAACAGAATCTATCAGTTCCTCCAGCTGTAGTGGAGGTGTCTGTACGGGTGGCAAATGTAGCAGATCGTGTTCATTATATATATTTCCATCTGCACACTGCAGAGGGTGAAGAAAACACTTCCACTTAGTAATAATATATTTTAATGGCAAACAGGATAGTAGAGAAATCAGTGTTTGCTCCTTGCAGTCTACATTGCACAAGACTTCCTCTATTTCTTTGCATGTGGGGGTACGCTATCTTCTTTAGCATATAACAAGACAACTGTAATCTTCCTTTTAAATTGATATCAGGAACTCTTAAGCCTGTCCACATATTTCATGCCCCCCTCCTTCATTCTCCAGGCATCAGACAGTATGTGAGAGGCTTGAAACAGTGTTTCCGTGGAGGCAGCCATTTTGTGGGCTGTATTAATAGGAGTATAAGACTACAGCCTCGGTTGCCTTGGCACTAATTATGGTATAAACTGCAAAATGGCTGCCTCCATTTATTGTAAACAACAGGTTTATTTTAATCTCCGCTATGAAACGGTTTTCCACATGAATCTAGCTATTAATGCCTGGATAACTTGCTTCTGCTTAGCCGTGTAATTGATTGAATTTGTGGTGCAAGAAGATAGGAGGGAGGGCCCATGATGAAGAGAAAATTAGTATTTGTCTCTTTGTAGAATACAATGTTTGAGTTATTATACATTTCTTAAATAGCTGGAAAATTATTAATGTTCTCCATAGAGATCTATACTTTTGGAAAAGGGACATTTTTTTAAAGGTTGTTGAAGATTTTGCTTTATTTCTGACTGAATGCAGTATATTGGTCTAGTAAAAAGGGATTTAGTTGCCCAGTTTTTACATTGATACAGGCATCGCTGCGGGTAAGTCCCAGGCCCCAAAATTCCTACCGGCGACCCTGCAGTCGACAGCTTAATCATGGCTGTATCAATCCTGAAGGCTTGTAGAATATTTCTAAATCAGAACGGGTGCAATGTTGATTGTTTTTATTTTGACAATGTACCCATTCCTGATATGGGTTAGACTGGAGAGGGGGGGGGG
>WWET01000353.1:548731-562670 GCA_011038615.1 Limnodynastes dumerilii
GGGGTTAAGGTTAGGCTACGGGCTGAGGGATAAGGTTAGGCTACGAAGAGGGGAGGATAAAGGTTAGGTTGTGGGAAAGGGATAGTTGAGAGTAAACTTTTCTGTAACCGTTGGAGTCTCCGTAGAGACAGAAGCGATGCGGTCACACTGGAAACTGCCGAAAGATGATGTCTATCGGTGTTTCACTGCCACAAAGTGATCTGCAAAAAGACAGATCATTGTACTTTGAACTACACCCAGTAATCAATCTATTTTAGTTAGTTTACCTGTTACTATTTACCTTAGTTTGGGCATCCTTCCCGATCTATCTTATTTTAATATTTATTAAAATATGCACAGTAATATTAGCGAGCACATGAAATTGCTTTCTTTCTCTAGTGACAATGCATCTCTTATAATCGTTGCATAATGTACGTCTTCCATTTTATATCAGCGCTTTATACTGATCCACGTCTTCACTATTGGAGCTTAGTTATTAATCCGAGGCTCTATTTTGTGAGGAAATGTATGTGTTAGCATTTGGCCTATTGTATGCTCTGCTATTAACAGCTAAGCACGTGGGCTCCATCTACATTTTACAGCATGGGTTCATCTTGTAGGGGCCCTGTGTGCAAATATAAAGGCATAAAGTTTTACTTTTTCCAAAGAACGTTCTAAAAATAGAGATGTCTTTTACAACAGGGCTCAACTATTTTAATTATTTATTTTTATTTTTTTAGATTTTAGGAGCCATGCCAAAAAGTTAGTAGCCCTGTATGTGCGCATAGATATATATCTGTATTTATACTGGGCTTCTGATTTTTTTATTTTTTTTTTATTTTACAGTAGGATATATATCATTTTGATTTTACAATCAGTATCTGTCTATTTTGTCTGTGCTTATGGTTGCCATCTAGGAAGAGGTGCAGATGTGCGATGCAGCTGCACCACTCAAACCTCAAACAGTTCAAGAGATGTCCTGGTTCATTTCATGCCATAGCATTTTAAACCTGGATTTGTCCAGCCCTTCTTCAAAGAAATTGAACTCTTGCTATCTAATGCAGTTTTATTGCTTTATTTTCATCCTTAAACTGGCCACACACTAAATGATTATTGGCTAACCTGTTCTATTATTGTGTAGTGTATAGTAAGGACCAGTGTAGCAAAATGGCAGCAAAATTGTCTGAAATTGCTATGAATTGATAAGTGGATTGTTTAGGCATTTTGGTTGGTCCAACCACACTGGTTATTGGAGCATTATATTGGCCAAAGGGGACACCGCTGTTGCTGAATCACTTCCATATAACTTGTATAAATGTATTGAAGTTAGTGATGCAGTACATCACTGTATATCATTGCAAATGTGCTGATTTTTGTATTGGATATGTATTGATTTCTAGGGCTGTAGGAGAAAATAGGGTTTTATTTTCCTAAAGGATATCCCATGCTAATTAAACCTTTTCATCTTGAAGTGGCCAACACACCTCTGTGTAGCCTGAATGCAGAGTAGTGAGTCATTGGGCTTTCATCGTGTGTCTTGGAGAAATATAGGAAATCACTAAATTGGGAAATCACAGATTGGTTCACTGTATTAAGTTTAAATTGTGTTCAGTTCAAGCTTTGGAGAAATACTGCATCCTGATGTTAAACATTGGATGCGTTGTGAGTCACCGCTGCAATGTTGCAGATTGCGAAATAGGGACAGCCGATTCGAAGCATGAGCAATCTATTTCCCAGCCAGTTCGTAAATGGCTGGGAGCGAACGGCCCTTTCATCCCATTGGATGTAAGGTCTCAGAATTTGTGGTGCCATCCAGGTTTAACCCCTGCCCACATGGGTGTCAGAAACAGTATATAAAGAGATGTCTTTTGTAATTCATGTTGGATTCCATCTGAGCTTCTGGATGATCACTAATACCACCACCAATTGTGTAAAGGCCTCTTCTCAGGACCCTTCAGCCAGTAAAACATCACTGTTTGAAGATTCTGTCTAATGCCAATGACCTGATGTATCCTACGACTGACAAATAAAAGCTTACTCTAATCTGTTCTCTGGCTGTCCTAAGTTGTACCCAGCATCCTCTACGACCTCTACCAGCTACCTGCAGCTCTGATCCATAGCGAGCTGGGGGACATCAGCCAAGACACCACCAAGAGGTGTGTAGTAGCCATATCAGAGATCCATAAGTAAGCCGGTCCCAAGTGCTGAATGAAGGAGCTTGCTGGTGGCAGAGAGTAGCTCCTGCAGCACAGTGGGAGGAGCCAGTAATTGATTACTAGCTGTAAGAGGGAACCCCTATACCCAAGGTGTAGGAGCTATATTGGAATAATTTAGAATAAGGTATATCCCCTGGCAACTAGTGCCACCGAACACAATAATGGTGGGCAACTGTGGAATCCATGTGATAATTCACTCAATGCATGGAGCCACTTGGAGATGATTTGCTCACAATGTCATACGTATGTACGTTATATATACATTACATTTGACTGGGCCAGATAAACAGGATGATTGCTTTCAGGGTCCTTTTAATAAATCATTTCACAGTACATTTGGAGGAAGCATTTAAACAAATGAATGTGCTCATCTATAATATCTGCTGCATGTTATTTGATACAACGCCTCTTAATGGAGTGTAAGGTAAGTATGACCGATCCAGTAGCCATGATAGGCCCTTTACAGTGCCCAGACTTAGGCCGGTAAAATCCTTGGTATGACCGGTGAGAAGAAGCAGCGAATGAGAAAAAATACAACAAAGTTATTTTATTGCTATGTAACTCTTGCCTAAACACACTGAGGCAACTTGGCAGATGTTAGTCACAGCAAAGAGCCATAATCATGGTTGCCTACTTTTGCAAATGAATATCAGGGAGATTGTAAGAGCACTATCAAGGTGCTGCACCAAAGGGGTGTGTCCTGTAGCACCAAAGAGGTGTGTCCTGTGAATAGCTCCACCCATAGGTGTATCTAGCACTGCCAGGAAAACTATTCTACAATAAAAATGTCAGTATTTATTGAGTATTAAATTGTCAGTGAATACTTTCATTACTATCTTTATAGAGAAGCTAAAAGTGACGCTGCAGTTGATTAACAAGATTCTTTCATTACATCTTGGCCTCCATGAAATTGATCATCTCCATAGACCTCAATGGATGAAATTAGAATCAGGGAGATTACCAAACACTTCAGGGAGTCAGGGAGATCACCCAATCTTCAGGGAGTCTCCCTGATTTTCAGGGAGAGTTGGCAACTATGGCCATAATAGCCATTTGACCACAGCTATTGTGGCTTATTAGGCATCGTACGTCTGTTTACGGCCCATGGAAGCATTTCTCAGCATTTTCTGTGAAGCGCCACTATCTTTCTCCGTTAGAGAGCCCGCTGGGACTTTTGAGTTTAGTTGCTGGCAGTGTCTGTGTACAGGCCGCTGCGTGAGAACTGGCTCTCAATGAGCATTCCCCCCCTCACCCTCCCTCCCTCGTGTCCAGACTAGCTTCTAAGGCTGAACCCGCCTTTCCCAGGCTGCAGAGCAAGCAGGAACCAGCAGGACTTTGCATCTAACCAAATGATACCCCATAGCTCCCTTGAGAGCCACCTTAGGGGTTAACCCCCTCTCTGCCATTATGGCCTGCACGTACTTTCTGCATGAGGCTATAGTGAGCCATCTCAAGGCTCCATAGAAGTTCTAGGGAGTGTTCTGGCCTGGATGAACGGAATCCTCCTTAAGGCCATTAAGTGTCTAATTGTTGCACAACTTGCAAGCTCATGTTTCTGCTTACATCACAGCTCTTTCATGGTATAGTGCCATATGGGAACAAAATATAGATTAAATGTTATTCTATGCCATCACTAGGCCTTATGCTCTATACAGGTCTAATTGCACGTTATAAAGTGAGCAGCAGTGATGACTCTGTTACTGTAAAACAATTTATCTCATGAGTGCATTGGCTCTTGCTTTAAATAAAGATTACAGCTACTCCAGATGCTTAGCAGATGAGCTGTGAAATATAAAAACGTTGGTCCAGGATCACAACTTAATGACACCAGAAGTTGGATTGAAGGAACGTATGACAGAGCTTCTTATTTTAACAGTATTACTTGAGTGTCTTCCATTGATGGTGCTGTAGAAAGAACCTTTCAGGATTGGCTGTTTGTGATTGAATGAGTGGAGTGGATCTGCTTTTAAAGGCTCATCTGAGAAGGTGTCTTTAATGGACGGTCCTTTTGGGTTGGGTGATATGGGAAATGCTTAGGGTCTAGAGTTCATCACCTGGGCCAAACCATGTTAATTTTCAGGGGGAGGCAAACTACTGTACTGCGCATGCGCACCATAGAAAATACGCTCCGTATCGTAGCGTAAATGTGAACTTATGGGCCATTCACGTATGTGTCGTCTAAATCCTTGCGTGTGGGCGTGCCAATTTTACGTGAGTCCAAAATACGTCTAAAATACGTTATGTAGGCGGGGGTTTGTATTTAAAGTGTACAGTATGGGCGTGCTTAGCTGCGTAAATACATGTTGCCCATACGTACGTGTGCAGATCACATCGGTTACGTTGCCAAAAGTTAAGGTAGGGTTTGGAAAGCGTATCTTGGTCAAAATACGTACATTCAAGGGGTGTGACAAGGGGAGTGTATAGAAGTTACGCACGCATAAATACGCTACGCGAGGAAACGTATTGCAAATGTAGTTCTGTATCTACCCCATTATTTTTATCCTTTGCATGTAGGAAGAAGACTTTATGGTTTTTTTATTGCACACAGATACTGACCAGTTTTACTATATATACAGTTATTCAGACTCTGGCCGGGAAATATCACCTCTCAGCCCTAATACTGCTTGCAACATATTAAATTAGCCTCCCCTGCAATTCAACATGGTATGGTTCAGGTCTAATTTCCCACCTTTTTCTCTTATTATTAATCACTGGATCAGGTCCCAAGTCTGGTGCATTAAAAGGGAAGAATTGAAGGAAAATGATGCGTGAACGTCCATTTGCAAAATCAACCCAGCTCCTGTGTTGCAAGTGTAGTTCATCTGTAATTCTATACGGGGTTTAACGTGATCCGATTGTTTAGCCCAGTGTCATTAAGTTACTTTACCTAGGATGGTATTCAATATAGACAAGAACTGGCGTAACATATGTGTATTCCCTTCTATAGCCAGCCTGAAGGCGCCCCAATGGGATAGATAAAGTCCAATTCTACCTCCCCTAGTTGTCTTAGTGGTTAACCTGTCTTCCATTGCTTGGCACACAAGGATATGACGTGTTATAATGTCATTTTGCCTTACAGCCGCTCTTGAATGGTTTCTGGTCACGTATGTTGTGCCACACGTGGGACATCCTAAACCCACGGCTCCTTACACCGCCTTGTATCCTCTTTACTTAGTGAGCCTCTAATGTACTATACACAGCCTGTGCCAGAGGCGAGCTTTCTGCTCCAATTCTACCCACGCTCCTCATTGTTCCCGATTTGCCCTGAACCATTGGCTAACACGGAGGAAACGCTTTCAGTTGTAAGAAGCGTCTGCTGCATGGCTTTCCCTGTGGGTATCTATTGAGTCAAGTGTGGGTTAAGGGAGCCTCATTCTCGTCATCAGTGACAAAGCCGTCTCTCGGCAACAGGTAACCGGGGCGACCGCTTCCTAAAAAAAGCATGAAAGCATAGAGCACCCCTCCCTCTCGTCCTCCAAGCCCTCGTTTTGCTTCCCATTTAGATTCCGATTTAAATGGTCTATTTAATACTGAATAACCTTCTCTGTGCCAGTAGATCATTGACTTGCGTCTCCAGATAACATTATTATGCTGGCAGCAGACTAGTTGTGTCTCTTGGCTTTACTTGGCACTTGGTTAAATGATAGTAACAGTTTTATTGGGTTTAGCGATTGCCTGAGAAAAGGCATCATATATATATATATTCCAGAGCAATTACTTTCTCGTTATGCTTTATGAGTCACTTGAAGCTCGTTTTGTTCAATTTTTTCCATGGTTTTTATTCTGTTGGGAATTAAATTCAAGATATACTGGGACTGGAGTAACCGCACAGAAATAAGGTACATATGTGTACTTGGAAAAAATCATGGCCTGTATTGAGTACCACATGTATAACACATCGTATGTGTTATACGTCCGGTACTCTGAATACGGGCCCATGTCGGATTGCAGGGGAGGAAAATTTAAAAAGTAAACACGGAATTAAAGTTTATAGTGTTTTCTAGCTCAACTCTAAATATAAATAGTTTTCAGTTTTGGCAAAAAAATATAAATAAAATAAAAATGAAATACTTGCACCTGTTTTTGAGATTGCCCCCTTCTGATGATGATGATGATAATGACCCGAGTCCGGAATTAAGTCCGATCTTGGGCACAGAAGACCATTTTTACAGAAAGGACATTCGTGTGTACATTGCTGCAGTCTGTATGAACCGAGCACAGTTCCTTTGCACTCATGGACCCTCTGAACCCTGGACTCTACATTAAACGTTATGCACGTAAAATGGGGCAGGTGCATAATTCTGCATCGTACGCAAGGGCTAAGGCAGGTCCTTGCTGTACGATTAGCATGGGTTCTGCTGTGTGAGTCTCAGTCGTGCTGCATTTAATGCGTAACAGACCTCCTGTGCATGCATACGGAGGACAGGACCGGGGGTACTTAAGTATGTGACATGCATATGTTACCGGGCGTTCTTCATTGTGGACCAGGCTGGGCTCGTTCTTGTAACACAACATATTCTGCATGACTCCTTACCAAACAATCATGAGTTCCTGCTGTTTATGTGCTGAGTCAGTCTTGGCAACCCCAGCACACTCCAAGGGCCCTGAGGTTAGCCCACTAACCATCCAAAGGGCCACACGTGTCTTGCGATAATAAGAAAAATAATCATTGGTGGCATCTTACACAAGTGTTACAAGCTGCGACGAAAAAAAATGACATAGAAAAGATGAGGGCCAAATGAAGCCCCAGGGCTACTTGCTGCTCAACGCTGTGCCAATCAACCTGTTGAAGAATTGCAAAATGAAACTAAGGCTTTGAACTAAGGTTCTTGCACATAGCTAATGTGCAGAGCCATTGGTGTTTTTTTTCCTGGGGAAAGGCGTATGAATATGCTGGGGGTGATCATTCTTTCACATTATGCACACGTCTGGAAACTGCTGCTCTGAGATTGTGCAAGATATCCTAGCAGGGGGGAGGCGCCCAATAAACTCTCGCATGAAAGACTTATAGCTGTCGGCACCCTAGATCTTGTCATTGTACTCACAAAGTACTGAAACTGCATTATTAATGACTATATCCTTTACAGCTTCCATACTACTAAGATCCTAACACACAGTTGTGTAGATTATACAGTCCTGAATAACCGTTTAATATGTGTGCGTGTAATGTCTCTTGTTTCAGTGGAAAAGCTTTCTTGGTTATAACTGGTTAATAGTAATTGTATCTGATCGCCTGCCTCTCATTGTAAAGCTAGCCTACACCCTAACGTGTGTGTGCACTACTTTTAACGTGACTGCAGGAATAGGGGCACGATTGGAGGGACTAGTGAGAAGCAGCAGTGTCCCAGTTTTTGATTGGGTCGTCTGCCCATACCCCTCTATGTCACAGGTCACAGGCTACATGTTAGATTGTATGGTTAGACCCAGACTCTGTAGAAAATCTGGATGGAAGGTTGGAAGATCTGAATCATCGGGAAGCCTTTTTCCGACAGTGGGGGAGGAGGGCATTTAAAGCGGACAGTGAGGTCATTTTTTTCTGTGAGGGGCATATGTCAATTTTAAGGTAGGGTCCTGTTAATGGAAGATCCATACACGCCAGGGGTCTCCTCTCCCACATACAGAACTTTGGATTGCATGGAGAGCCGCTAACAGAACGCTGCAGCCGCTGTGAACGAAGTTTCGACTGCAGCGCCAGCGGGTTTTGCACCCATATTTTTCCCTTTTTCGGTGGGACTGACTGTTTAATGTGAAAATCACGGTTGTCCTCTTAGCGCTGCTCGCAAGAAATGTTTGTAGGTCCACCTTTGTAATCATTTGCTAGATACCAGCTACCACATAAGTTGCTATTGTTGGTGCTAAATCTTTTAGATGCATTTACCTCTATTGTGTTTTGTTTGCAAAATTCACTTTTGCAGGGACAATGGTATTTTATGATGTTTTTTTTTCCCTGCTGAATTAATCACGGTCTTCTTTTTAATGCCCATTATAATGATGATGACGATGGCTTATGTAAAGGGGTCGCTGGGATTGAAAAATGTCCGCCTTTTGCTGAAGCGCAGGCTTAAACACTATATTACCGTTATGGAGCTGGGTGGCCGGATGGGGCAGAAAATGGAAAGCGATTCCGCTGTGTGGGAGAAGGAGAACGTGTGGAAACAGTACAGTGAAGGTGCGCTAAACATCCTTCGTACTATGCAGGCTTCTGCGTCTTCCACATTTTAAGGAAGGACAGTGTAGAAGTTTAAGGGTGTACTTGGAGTTCTGAGCATGGCTGCATCGGTGTCTAAGTCTAAATCTAGTCCAGAGTTCTTATGTATGGATTTATGTCAGTGATTATAATTCTGAAAGACTTAAGGCTGTCTCGCGTTCAGAGCACACATGGAAAACCTGCAGCTCGTCAGGCGCTAGATTTACTAAACTACAGAAATGGAAAGGTGAAGATGCTGCCCATAGCAACCAATCAGATTCTAGATCTCCCTTTCCTATTGCGTACTAGAGAATGTCAGCTAGAATCTGATTGGTTGCTGTGGGCAACATTTCTACTTTTCTTGTTACACAGTTTAGTAAATCTAGCCCCAAGTGTTACTAAATTACAACTCCCATCATACCTGTTATATGCCATTGAAGCATGCTGGGACTTTGAGTTATACAACGCAGAGTGCCAAAGATAGCCTATGCCTGATCCTATCTGTTCCAGCAATACTTTTATTGAAATGTAGAGATTAGCACAAGTGTTACAAGCCCTAATCAGGCTCTGAGGGCTGCTTGCAGGCTATTATAAAATTACAATATTCTCATGACTTGGTCCACACCCTTTCTTATCAAAACATCCCTCCCCCTGTTTTGGAAAGGTTCTATATAAAGAATATACGCTTAATCCACAGAAATGTCTGCTGGCAAACACTGCAAAGATGGTGGTTTAGAGACGCAGCAGGAAGCCACTGTCCTGTTTTGTGGTAGATACGACTATGGATATAAAGCGAGAAATGTGGAAAGCTCTGGTTACATCAATGTTGAAAACAAGATATTTTATTTTTCTTTGACTCCTAAAACAGGGGTAATAATAACGAAAATATTCTGTGGTGTCACTAGGTCGAGCCTGTTATCTGCACATTATGCTGACAGGAAGCGTAGGTCCAAATTACACATCTGCGTCATCCGTTTAGAAAAAAAAAATCAAATAAATAAGAAACAAATAAAGCCTATAGCTATGGCGTGTAGGTGTTTTAATATGTGCTCATTACCAGAACAGGGGCCAGTTGCTACTACAACTTCCACCCCCTCATGACTTATACCCCGTTTTGGCTGCATGCACTGTAGGGTTCTGTAACGCTGGACCGGGAGTGAAGGGGTTAATCGTGAACTCCCACACGCTTCCTTCTCGCACTAGAACATCCCTTCCCTGCCGCCTGCAGACAGTGCCTGCATTTCACATGCAGCGTCAAACTTGGAGAGGGAGAGGGAGAGAGAGAGAGCAGGCTTGTAGAGAGGAGTAGTGGATGCAGGGCACAGATTCTCAGCATAAGTGTTGAATGCTACCAGCGATGCCTAAGTTGGTGAACTATAAATTGGGAGCAGAACATTCTCACCCCCACCCCTTATGCCCAACAGAGTATATATTGCTACACAAAATGGCTGCCTATATTACAAATGGGGCCATTTATTCATATAAAATGCAATATTTTGGAGGAAGTTCATTGATTCCGGGCCACAACTGCGCCTAACAGAAGCACTGAAACACCCAATTTCTTATTTAAATCTCTTGGAACACCCTGTTTCACTAGTGCAGAGCACAGGGAAAAGGACGCAGGCGGAAGGGTAGCCTTGTGTCCGCCTTTTTGCGTTTGCTCCCATTCCGCAATTGCGCAGAGAGGTTTCCTTCTGCACTTCCTCTAAAAAAAAAAATGAGGGTATGTAGCTCTCGATTAGCTCCCATGTTATTAATCCTTTTTACTATTTTTTTTTAGTTTGTTTTTTTTTTTATATTTTTTTGGTTTTGCCAATTTATTTCTTGATTACTGCCACTTTTAACCGCTAATATCAAGGAAATCTATATAGGGACAATGGCTCCGATGGCATTTCTGTGACCCTTCCCTCAGTGATCCTTCTCCCCCCTGGTCTTGTGTCACGAATCACAGAACAAGACTTGCATACAGGTTGTAAGACAATAACGGCATTACACATTATTTAACATGCAATAAAAAAAGCAAACTTCTGTTTCTGAAAATACATGTAGTATTTCCTTATATTCCTCTATCAAGCCTTTTCCTAAAAATTGTGGCTAGTATTCAGTCATTAGTTTAATCATTTATTTATGCAAGGTCGTTGGAAGTCTACATTGATGGATTGCTGCTTCTCTATGGCATATGCTGCTGTGGCATTTGTAATGCTCTTAAAATACAAACCAATTAAAATTTTAAAGGCCAAAAACCTACTTGTAGTTATACTACAACCTATTGGAATATTGTGATGATTTGTTTGCTAATGAGGTGCAGGTCATTGAAGCCATGAGCAGCCAATTAGATTCTAGTTATTGATCTAGTGCTGGTAAGAAGATGAGAGCAACTTTCTGATTGGCTGTTCCCTGTTTTATAAAAAATGGACATGTAAGGCTGAATTATTATTATTAATAGTCCTTACCATTCTTTAGGCTATACCGGTAGTTTTTTTTTCTTTAATTGAATTGATTGGTTGATTATATTTTGCACATTGTAATGGCTGCTTCTTTGTGTGACAGAAGTATTTGTCTATCACTTTATGTTATGTACTATTTCTGTTGGCTCCTATTGTGTTTATTAATGGCTGCACAATAGTGCTTCCTGGCCTCTGTTTTAGAACAGGAAGTCCCATTTGTATAGTTCTTAAACATTCTGAAAGCTGTCACGTGATGTTAATAACATATTGATTTAACCCAATGGAGGCAGCCATTTTATAGTTTTAAGTCATTTGTACCATGGAGCTGTGGTCATGTTGTTTAGTTATAGTGGATCCAGACTTACGAGTAGGGTGCATTTTCCGCTCTTTGCAGTGTACTTCCAGTATGGATCTGGAAGCCTTTTTGAGGAGGTTGATATTTCAGTTTTACAATAAGGCTGCGCTAAGCACCTTGCACCCTATACAGGACTCTGCGACTTGCCCATCTTAAGTTCAGACAGCTCAGAAATCATAAGGTAGGTTTCATGGATTAAAAGTGGCCTCGTACATGCGCAGTCCAGTGACTGCATAATGATGTGGGCGTGACCAGGTCTCTCAGGACCTGCTGAATAATCTGAACCCACTGGTTAGCCACAACTCCGCCCACTACTCCATCGTTTTACGCCGATAGACACCTTTTAACTTCTGGGGACCACTGGGAAATATGACCATATAGGACTCAACTTGTTATCCCCTTCAGACCAGTCTTTGCATGTTTCACTTGCCATAATCTATGGTTTAGCTGCCCATGCCGGCTGGCACTGGTTATGTTGGGAGCCAGACTTGTCTCAGAGTGCAGATGAGTGGGATTTACTTACTAGTCGTCAGCACCAGGTTTAGAGTGGTATGAACTTGTAGACATAACTTGTATCTACTAAACACCAGGAAAAATGATAAGTACAATTATTAATAGATTTGCACCTATAATTAAAAATAAATCATACATTTTTTTATTTATATTTGGGTTTTTTGAATAACTTTTTTGTAAAAATACTCTTCTTTCTAGTTCTATAGAAATTGCATTACGTATTTAGGCATATAGTACCTGCTTTTTGTTTTTTTTTTTTTCTTTCAACATTTTATTGATTTTCAGGTTTTCAAATTTAAGAACATTACAGCTTGTAAATACAGATTTTGACACAAATTATGCATAAATGCATAACATCCGTTACAATATAATGTGGCATAACAAATATGACGGATGTAACAGACTATTTCACTACCATTGATTAATTATCTCTTCTAATGCCTAACATACATTTCAAGAGTTACAGCTTTACTTTTTAGTCTAAGAGGTAAAATAACCTAGGCCCGTATTCAGAATACCGGGCGTATAACATATACGTCCAGTGTTTAGCGTTTTTTACTACTGCGCATGCATATACATTTTTTTATATAATCTACGTAGATTTGTAGATTACTTAAAAAAATAATTACGCATGCGCAGTAGTAAAAATCACTAAACACCGGACGTTTATGTTATACGTCCGGTATTCTGAATACAGGCCCTAGCCATCAATATATAATTTCAGACAATTTAATAAGAATATAATACAAATATACTTATAAAGAAAACAAGCTCTGACGACCTATAGAGGACCCCGCTCCCTGGCCCTACTCCACAACAGAAAGAGATAAAACCTAAGGACTCAAATCTCCGAGGAGCGACCACTGTGTAGATTCAGATATTGACAATATGTGTGCGTTGGTCTGGGGAAAGAAACTCAATATATGACCCCCATTTTCTATAAAATGGAGATACCCCGACTCTATAAGTTCCTTTTCGAATGTCCCTTTTTTGAATACTTAGCTTTAGAATTTTTTTTAATGAAGGGGTGAGTATGCCGTTCAGCATACTTCACCCATTCACTTTCGCAATTAGCAATATCCCTCCGCCGCTGCACCTTCACAGCTGCTATCACCGGACCAGGGACAGGTGAGTAAACTATCTGTGTGGGGTAGGAAGGGTTAGGGTCAGGCTGCAGGGTAGGGAGGGTTAGGGTCAGGCTGCGGGAGATGGTGGGTTAGGGTCAGGCTGCGGGAGATAGAGGGTTAGGGTCAGGCTGCAGGGGAGGGAGAGTTGGGGTCAAGCTGCCAGGAAGGGAGGGTTAGGGTCAGGCTGCCAGGAAGGGAGGGTTAGGGTAGTTAGAGGGGAGGGTTAGGGAAAGGAGTGTGGGACTATTTTTTTTTTTTTTACTACTTTTATGGCCACGGAGCTTTCGGTGCTCCGTGGATCGATTGCAATGCCTCCTCGAGTGTGACCTGGCTGGGAGGAATCTGAATTTTCTAAATTCAGATTTTCTATGCAGGGACCCACACGCCTTCTATCTGTATATATAAGATCTAATAGTATATTTTTGACTATATGTAAAAAGGTGACTATTACCAATAGCAGAGGTATATTTTCTCCTGACTTTAGGAAAATCTATGCAATCTGTAAATTGTGCCCATAACAATGCAAAGCAACTTTTGGGTAAGTGTTGATCCAAAATGGAGTTTATGAATGCAAGAATCTTATCCCAAAATGTTCTTATTTTTCTACACTCCCAGAAATCGTGAAAAAAAATGTTGCATTATGCATATGACACTTTGACCAGTTTCCCCAGCTACCATGTACTTCCTTTGCGTCTGAGATATGTGTACCTGCTTTCAATATTTATATTGCTGTGTAAATATCCTTTTGCGTGTTTCTGTATTATTAGTGTTATATTGCTCTATGTAAAGTCCCAGGAGCAATGAGCAGTTCTACGTTTGTTCATGGTTAGTGCAGTGTTTTGCCCGTCTCTGTATAGTCCTACATATTATTATAATAAACCTTGCTTCCAGATAAAGTGCAGATTTTATAGGCCCGTGTCACATGCAGTCATAATGGCCTTTTTTTTTGCCATTACTGAAATCCGATTAGCTTATAGGCCATATAGGCAGCTTGATCTCTCCCCAGACGTTTTCATAGCGTGCAGTAATTGTGTAATCAGTAGTACGTGTCTGATCACACATCTAGTTGCCTCTTTGTTCCCCCTAGAGTTGGTATTGCGTATCTAGGCCGGATG
>WWET01000353.1:588571-604053 GCA_011038615.1 Limnodynastes dumerilii
TCCCTAATTCTAACCCTCCTTTCCCTGAAGCCTGACCCTAACCCTCCCCTTCCATTACCCTAAACGTCCCTTCCCCGCAGCCTGACCTTAATCCTCCCTTCTCTATAGCCTAAAAAAAAAACCCTCCCCGCAGCCTGACCCTAATCCTTCCCTTCTATGGCCTTAACACTAACCCTCCCTTCCTAAGAGCCTAACCCCCACATAATGCTAAATGTCCCCGGAGAGGTTACTCGCCTTTCCGGAGCATCTGCGGCGGGTCCTGCAAGAATGAACGGGTGATTATGTCGATCGGCATAATCACCCATTCATATAAAAAAATTCAAATATCACTGCCTGTTCAAAATAGAGACAGCCGAAAAAGGAACATTCACCTGTCTTTATTTTCTAAAAGCAGCCCATTGCAGCGGGGACTGCAACCGCAGTATCGGCCAAATGTGGTTATAGTGTACGCAGGTATGATCACCTGCAGTATAGGCAGATACCTGTACAGTGTGTGTGCAGTCAGGGTTGTTTTAGCAGAAGGTTAGCAGAGATGATGATCTCAGATCTGATTGTATAGTGGGTACACGGGAATCGGCATGCTCATCAGTGAGCTTGTAAGAATCTTCACATCTTATGTGTGATTGCATAGGTATGGACGCAGCTTTAAACTGTTTGTAACAGATGGAAATGGCTACCCCTGCAGTTCAGCATGGTTTTGCGCAGGTGTATCTTTCATCCTGTTTTCCTCTTATTTTTAAACTCTGGATCTGGTCCTATGGTCTTAGGGGTAGATCCAGAACTACGTGTGCAATACGTTTCCACGCGTAACGTATTTTCGCACGCGTATGTTCTATACACTCCCCTAGGCACACCCCTTGAATGTATGTATTTCACCGAGTTCCGCTTCCCAAATCCTACCTTAACTTTTTTTTGCGTTACAGCGTACGTCCACTAACGGACGTATAGACTACGTGAACGTACGCCGCTTAGCACGCCCATACTGTACACTTTACATACAAACCTCCACCTACTTCACGTAATTCGAACGTATTGTTGACAAATACGTGAATGGCCCATGCGTTCACAATTACGCTACGCTAATGAGCGTATATTCTATGGTGCGCATGCGCAGTACTTACAAATAGGCGATTTTACGTCTCCGCCACGCGTAAATTCGCTACGATGCGTTGTTCTGGATCAGGCCCTTAGTGTCATGATCTATTCATTCTTTATCGTGTAGATTGTAGGAATATTTGAAGTTACTTTACGGATTTATATGTTTTTATATTGACAGTATATTAGGTTAAGTAATGGAGAGGGGATGGGATGTCTATATTTTTAGACACCTAATACAAACCACAGCATATTTTGTGCTATATTTATATAAGACGGGATCTGAAACATGGCTTCTAGGTTACGTTTTCCTTTAGGTGATCTTGGTATTTTTTTTATGTTACCCTTGGAAAATTCCTGCCCGCCTCTTCATTATTTCCTCTCTTCTCTTTACCCAGCATCCTCTCTTTCTGATGGTCAATTTTCTAGGCAGAAAGCCCAGAGCTTTTAGCAGGGGGCCCCCAACCCTTACACTGTACATAGGTGCAGTCTTTTGTCCTTTAAGCTGTCTGCCAGTTATTAGGAAACAACCTGGGAGCTATTTGACCCCCTTTATCCTGTCCAGTAAATTGTGACCCAGATCACTGTCTGTCTTTCGCAGGCATTTGGAAATCTTGCGAGTGCTATTATTTTGTCATCTGTGCAGTAATGCTGTCAGTGTGACCAAGTGTAATGTCACCGTCACCTGCAAGAAAGCATTTTCTGGTTCTCTGTTACAAAGTTTCTTTTCTTCTACTTTACTTTCTTCAACTTCTATACAGTGATGTCAATATGGGGAATGAGCTCACTACAGTATAGATACCTGACCTCAGATAGAGCTGGGCTTTAGAATGAGCCATACGTTACATATGGGTTCGATATGTAACTCCAATGGTTGAAAAAGCAGACATTAACTTGCTGGCACTATATTGCCAACGGGTTTAGTTGATCGTCTTTCCTTTATCTGATAGGGTCGTTAACTCGACACCTGTCAAATAAAACATTGTAATTCCGACACAATCACCGTGACCCTACCCTCAACTCTAATGAGTAATTTATTAATTACCACGGATGCATCTTTAGAGGTGGATGGCAGGACGGAGCTCCAGTGGCATCCACAGATGAGGAAGTCAGAGAACAAAAGTAGGAGAGATCAGAGGAGTGTAAAAAATAGAGCGGAGGAAGGCCAGACAGAGGGACTACAGAAGACCAGGCCGAGCAGAGGAAGAGCACAGGAAGAAGGCCGAGCAGAGGAAGAGCACAGGAAGAAGGCCGAGCAGAGGGCTAGGACAGAGCGGTGGGAGAGATTGAAGGAGTGGACAACACAGTGCGGAGGGACACACAGAGGAGCGAAGCAGGAGAGAGAATCTATAGCCCAGATCATCCAATCCTAGAGATTATTTTCACTAGTGCCTGGGATGATCCATTTGTAGCCGTGTTGTCTCCTGAATGAAGAACCAATCAGTACTTGAACACTGGGACTGGGCTGCGATCATAAGCAGACGGGACCCTTATTATACAGTATACACGTGTCCTCGTCCTGCATACAGATTTCGACTCAGACGCCACCCCCATTTTGTGTTCCCAGGAGTCATTAGTGTTATAGACCCTAGGGGAGTGGCTAGCTGTATGATCGCACATCCCCCGCATCTTGGGGATCCTTTCGCATAAGAATCTGATGTCGGGGTCCGATATTTTCTCGTTGAGGAATAAATAAAATGACGCCAAGCCTGTGAGATGTAGATGATGAGCTTTAGATAAAGATAAAATGTCCAGAACAGTATGGTGTCCGGCCGCTGCGATGACCTCAGCAGAGTCGCTTACATAATATGATATGCCTGTAAAGATGAGTGGGAAGATGGCTCTGTCATAATGAGTCACCCAGCTAGGCTTTAATGACTTGTTTTCTAGTTGTGACCACTCTCTCTGGTAACTGCTTAGAACCTGTAATTGTTATTGGACTTCAGTCAAGTAAAATGAAACCCCAAAGGATAGTTAGATTTTTTAGTAGTTGTGAAACTACTTTGGAAGCTATAGAGCATGCTGGGACTTGTAGTTTCACAACACCTGGATGGCCACAGGATAATGAATGGAACATTTTTTATTGGATAGCTGCCATCACCACCTATAAATGATGAGAATCTGGAGGAGTGGGGGGGACAATCTCCAGGACCGCATTTACACAATCTACGTAAGGAAGATATGTAGATAACGTAAAAAATGTACAACGCACGAGCAGTAAGAAAAAACACTAAACACCGGACGTATATGTTGTATGTACGGTAGTCTGCATACGGCCCATACTGCTCCGATATCAGTGCTTGGATCATTCAGGAAAACAGAACAATCCGATAATCCATTCAGTACATCTTTGGACCTATTGTATTGATTGTAGCCAGGTTCTTTAATTTGCTGTTTTCATACCACATGAAGGCCTCTGGCTGGCAGGAATATGCACTTTTTGGGCCGGATCCAGACCTACAGGCGCCCGAGGTTGTTACGGCCAGCAACGTAGCGGGGAGTGCTCACCCTCTGCACTCCCTGCTGTCGGTAGGAAATCTGGACACTTACGTGTCATAATTCTTACCTTAACTGTTACGATCAGATTTACGGCCTTACGGTCGCATCGCTGATCGTAACTGGGCTTCCTCTAACCCGTCCCCTTATTAGCATGTCTATCTTCGCGTTTACGGCGGATATACAACAAGCTTACCGGGGAGGAAAGCCCCCTTTTCGTAACAGCTGGCACGCCGGCCCTTAAGGCGTCGTAATAAGGTTGTGTGATATGTACAACCTTCAAAACGGGAATTACATACGACAATTTCCCTGGCGGCCGTTGTCTATTATTCGGCCGTTTGTCCCTGACAAACTATCAGACTGGTTACAAATCGTAATGTCACAAGGCCTTAGCTTCAAGGTTTTTGATTGCGGATAAAAGGATGAGTGAGGTATTTAGACATGTTAAGAGTGACTGGTCAACTAAATCTGAATCAAGGAAATGTGTATCTGGTTTGAGTGGGACTGTGTATCTCTAAAGTTTTAGGTTTGGTTCTCATTGCCTAGAGTAATGTCCTCTTTTTCTCCACCTCCTTTGTTCATCTTGAAGATGGACTATATGGTTATTTTCAGATGTGGTCACCTACCACTCAACGACTCTGGCATCCTTGTGCTGCTTGTCACCTATTTAGAACGTGATATTGCCATTTGATTGTACAATCCTGTCCACATGATTGGGGAAAAGGCGATCAACCCCAGTCAGGTATTGGTCAGCACTGCACCTGTTCATCCTACTCTTTCAATGACCTATTTGTAAAATTACTCAACACGATGATAATTTTTGACCGTTCATCTTTGATAATTTTTTTTATTTTTTTATTTTTTTTTTTATAGAACTCACATTTTTCACCAGTTTTTAGGAGTTTCTATTGGATTGTTGCTTCTTTTCACTTCACAGGTATACATCCACACTAACCATTCGTAACGAAATCCAGCTTATCCACCCTTAAGAACAATCAGACTACTGTAACACACTAGGGATTTAGGTTCTTATTTTTACGCAAAAAAGTAGCAAGGCGACTCCGACACGCCCCCGACTTTCAGCTTCTTAACCGACTTTTGAATGCCATAGGTCTACCTTATCTTTAGGTTCATAGTTGTGTGAGTAGGACGGTTAATTAAGAACGTTTTTGCCTAACCGTGCCAAGTTTTCCTCAGTTAATTGCCTCCCGCCACCCAATCTTCTTATCTTCGTTCTTAAGTTTTCCCGGCACGCCCCCTCGTTCTTAAGTCATTACTTACTTTGAGGAAATAGATTCTCAATGATGATTCAGAGCCTCCCTGTTCGTAAATCCAGTGTAAATTGCGTATATAAAGTTACTACACATGCACAGTATATCCCTTCTCAAATATATGCACTTAAAAAAACTGCATTTTCTTAACTGTGAATCAGGTCCTAGATGCGGAAAGCTTAAGGTTGGTTCTGGCTGTTGGAAATCAGTCTGTGTGACTGGTGGAGGTTATTCTACAAGCACAGGCTGCATCAAAAGCAGCCATATGAAGAATGGGCAACCATATTTTAAAATGATTTTCTAACAAGTGCAATAATGATCCGATTCACTTCTATGGGAATGCATATTCTGTATTTCAGCCAGTTCACTATCTCTGCATTTTACATAAAACGCTGTGATGTTTTTTCCACCCTTTCCTCCAGTAATGCATCCACATTGTATTTTTTTTTTATTCTTTTGTGGATCACTTAGTTTCTATACAGTCATGCTCGTTATGACGCTTGTGTTTCCTATAACCTGCGCCTTTTGGAGCAGGACCTGTTCTGCTGCTTTTATTTTGGAAAATCCCATATGTCATCATAAAGCGCTCTCTAAGTTACACTTTTTTTAAACAGAAAGCAGGCCTGGGGCCCTGTATCAGGGAGTACCTGCACTCAATGCAATATACAGTATACAGCTGGCTGGGAGGAGGGTCGGACTATCCCCTCCCGCAGATTGTAAGCAGAAGGATCACATTACATAGCAGCAGTTTATGGGAATGACAGAGCTATTAGTAGTGCTTCCAAGTCGCACATCTCTCCAGCCATCGAGGAACGACATGTCCCAGCAGCCCTTTGCCAACGGGCACATTGGGAGTTGTAGTTTATCGAATGATGGAGAGAACATAACTTATTTGGCACAGCGCCTGTTTTATGTAACCGCTTTTAAAGTCCTTTTTTATTTTTTTAATGATTTCTTTTTCCTAGAGAACTTAGGGACCGATTTAAACCTGGACTTTTGCACAATGATCTCTTCATTCGTTTGCACAGCACATGCCCGGAACAAACGCGCACGCGATTACGGCGCTCCAGACCCGAAAGCAAGTCACCCATGTGATTGCTTGCGTTTGGAGAGAAGTAGTCAATGTACATTAAGGGCGCGCTCAAGCGACTGAAACCATTCAGAACCCCCGAAGTATGCGCAGTTTACAGCAAAACATTTGCACCAATCGCAGGACGTGTCTACGTTTAGTCGACGCTCCACAGCGTAGATCATTATGTACGTTTTTAACCTTCCGAATGTAATGGTAAAGGGAATGCAGCTTACACAATATTATATGGGCTTAAAATCTAAAATATATGTTTACTACATTCACATTGTCAGGGCCCACACAAAGCATAATCACTAGTTCTACGCTGATGACACCCAAATTTACCTCCTCCCCTGACCTCAACCCCTCTCTTCTGTCTAAGATTTCCCTATCCACATGGATGGCCAAACGCTTGCTCAAGCTAAATATGGACAAAGCGGAAATTGTTTTTCCTCCCCCTAGGATTTCCTCCCCGCCCTCCATCACCATAACCATTGGTGAAACCTCTGTCTCCTCCTTCCCTCAAGTTCGCTGCCTAGGTGTCATCCTTGACTCCTCACTTTCCTTTATACCACACAACGCACACGCAACATTGCACACATCCGTCCCTTCCTCACCAAAGAAGCTACTAAAACCCTCATCCACTCTCTAGTCATATCATATCTCGACTACTGGAACCTCCTCTTCATTGGTCTCCTGCTCACCTATTTTCAATCTATATTCAATGCTGCTTCCAGGCTCATCTTCCTATCATGCTGCTCTACCTCAGCCTCCACAGGCTTCCTGTCTGCTTCAGACCTCTCTTTAAACTCCTCACCCTCACCTTTAAGGGCATCTCCTCATCCATTGCTCCCTACCTCTCTTCCCTCATCTACATGCACATCCCTTCCTGCTCTCTCCATTCTGCTAACCACTGCTGTCTGACCCCCCCCTACTGATCACTACATCTCACGCCCATGTCCAGGACTTCTCCCATGTCGCACTTCTGCACTGGAATGACCTCCCTTCTTCAGTTAGTCTCCCCCACATTGCATGTCTTCCAGTGCTGACTCAAAACACACCTGTTCAGGCTAGCCTGCCCCCCCTCCCCCTCCAATTAACATCCTCGCTGCATCCTACATCTATCCTTTTTTCCCTCTCCTCGGCTCACACCAGCAGTCCACTTCTTTCCCCCACCTTATGTCTTCTGTAAGTTCTTCCCTCCCACATAGTGTGTTGGCTCACGTGAGCAGGGACCTCCATCCTAGTGTTGTTCCTTTCTCTGCCGCTCCCCCCTCACTTCGTACCCTCTTGTCCCCCTCTGCTACCCTTTTACCATGTCCCCACCTAGTGGCTCCCTCTCATCCTCTCACTGCGTTCAATCCCGTGCCCCCTGATCTTCCAAGCTTGACACCTCGCATTTCGCCTTGCGATCTGTGCCTGATCTGTCTGACGCCTCGCATTTTGCCTTGCGTTCTGTGCTTGCTTCACTTTATTGTATTTTGGTGATATTTTTATATTTATATTGTATTTTATTATGCACTATGCTTTCCATCTCTGCTCTGTATATCTGTAATGTATTTTTTACGGTGCTACAGACACCTTGTGGCACCTTATAAATAAATGATAATTCTAATAATAATAGTTCCACTATACATAACCGTGTAGTACCCTGCAAAGGGAATGTATCTGCATTGTGCTTGGCTGGACAGTGTCAACCTGTCATACACGCATTAAATAAGTTGCGTGTAATTTTGCAGAAAGCAGGTTGTGTTGGGTTTTTATGTCTGGGTCTGGCCCTTAAGCGGGACATACACTAGAAAGCTTATTGGTCACAGCAGATAAATACAACTATTTTCCACTAGAGAAAGGTCCCGATATTGGCTCCACTTTCCTTAACTGCTGGGACCAATAATCCTGTCTGTAGCATAAAGGGCTGTTTACAGGAGGCCCTTGCAGCTGATTGGCTGCACAGAATTTCTTGTCAATCTCAGCAGGNAGGAAAAACTCCAGTCAGTGTGTGGTGGGTGCCTCTACCTCCTGACCAGAACTTCCCCATCTCTGACTCCATAATTATTATCAAGTAATTATTATTAGTAATATACTGTAGTAACGGAAGCCTTGCATCTCTTGCGGAGTCCACACACTTGGTGAAATCGGTGGTTTGAGTCTGATATATTTTACAAAGGTCTAGAGATCAAATTATCAGACCCAAGTGGACTTTGGCCTAGATCCCCTCTAATGGCCAACAGGGGAATTATGTACATATACGTAACATATGCCGGCTCTTACGAAAAAGGGGGCTCCCCCCCATTTTAAACATGTCGTATCTCCGCCGTAAAGGCAGAGATAGACATGCTAATTAGGGGACTGGGTGGGGAAAGCCCCGTTACAATTAGCTATGCGGCCATAAGGCCGCATACCTGATCGTAGCCGTTAGGGCAAGAATATGGACACATAAGTGCAGAGTGCGTGCTACGAAGCCGGGCATACTGACCTCGGACGGCCATAAGGCATCTGTAGGTCAGGATCCGGCCTTTGTTCCTATTATTGCAGTTAGGGAGAAAAATCCTGCCCATATGCTAGATCGATTTTTGGTTTATTCCGTTGATCATTGTATGATCGCTATAGTGTACGGTTGGTGATGGGCTGTAATACACATCACAAGCCAAATTAGTGGCCATCAAATCTAGTAAGGGGCCACACATTGCATATAATCCTAATGATTAGTTCAAACAACACAGTATTACGCATAGAGGCCTGTGTGTAATACTATACCAGCATTTACTAGTCATAAAAAAAGAAAATCAATGTAGGAAGGAGCTGATGGCTACAGATGACAACTGTAAAGGCTGCATGCAATCCCTCCCTGACCTGCAATATTTGCCTGTACAGAATCCAGCCATTGCAGGGCATGGATTGTGTGTCTGTACAATATTAGCCACCCTTTTTATGTTTGAAGTCGTGCTCACAAGACCCTAGGCTCTTTTCCCATCACTGTGAGCTCATTTCCCCTTGTTGTGAATCAACCCCCTCCCTCTGAGTGATAGCTGAGTGCTGAGAGGAGGTTGTAGCAGGACAGTGTGTGCACCCTTCCCCCTCAGTGTTGGCTTCAGTGACACCTCCCCCTGCCCTGTGTCACACCAATGCTGGGGGCTCCCCCCCCCTTCCCTCCAACCAGTCAGTGCACTGCAATCTGACCTGCTTCCCTAGCCAATCCCCACCCCTCCGTGCTGTGACATCAGCTCATTACCTTACTGTATTGGGGGGGCTGCAGTCTGGCCAATCACTGCCTGTTTAGAACGTAGTCTGTGATTTGCATATGACTGACATTCCTGTGCCAGCCGTGCACTGCAATCTGACCTGCTTCCTCAGCCAATCCCCACCCCTCCGTGCTGTGACATCAGCTCATTACCGTACTGTATTGGGGGGGGCTGCAGTCTGGCCAATCACTGCCTGTTTAGAACGTAGTCTGTGATTTGCATATGACTGACATTCCTGTGCCAGCCAATGAGAGTGTTGCGGGTGAGAGGCCTTATTTGCATGTGAATGACACGGCCAGGCCAGCCAATGAGAGCGCAGAGCGGTAAATGGGCATGCGTGGGGGGGTAGAGGTTTCCCTCCTGTCTCCCCCTTTGCAATTGCTCCCAGCTCAGAGGGGGAGAGTGAATGGTGCCTGATACCAGGTTACAGGCCACAGGGAAGGGACGGGGAAGCGGGGCTCTATCACGCTGACATCCAGAGGCTCAGTCAGGTCCCTCACACTCCCACAGAGCCGGAGGAGGAGGAGGATCAGCACAGACAAACAAACCCAGCTCCCTGAGAGGCTGCAGCACAGAGCGGGGATTCCTGTGTGTAGCTCCCATCCCCTGTGCCTGCGCAGGGCAGCCCACATCCATCTAACCAGGCCAGCGCAGGCAGCCTGCAAGCACAGAGACAGCGCCTGACTGCCAAGAGAGACCTCCCCAAGAACTACTGAGACAGCCTAGCAGGAGAGAGACCCCCTATCTGCTGAGACAGCCTGGCAGGAGAGAGACACCTCCAAGAACTGCTGAGACAGCCTGGCAGCAGAGAAACCCTTAAGAACTATAAAGACAGCCTGGCAAGAGAGAGACAAACCCAAGAACTGCTGGGACAGCCAGACAGGGGAGAGAGAGAGACCTACTCAAGATTTGCCGAGACAGCTTGGCAGGAGAGACACCCCCTTACTGTTGAGACAGTCTGGCAGGAGAGAGAGACACCCTTAAAGTACTGCAGACACAACTTGGCAGGAGAGACACCCACTAACTGTTGAGACAGCCTGGCGAGAGAGAGAGAGAGAGAGAGAGACTACCAAGAACTGCAGAGACAACCTAGCAACAGGGAGATACCCCCCAAAGAACTGCTGAGACAGCCTGGCAGAAACGCGTTACCCCCTGACTTGAGAGATATCCCTTGGATGCTAAGAGAGCTTGGTATTTAAGAGACCTCCACCTGCAGAGGAGCCATCTAAATCCCCTGGGCAGCCTATGGAGAGCTCTACCTGTCGGGGAGACTGCTGCGGGGATGCCCAGTACCCGCAGTGTGGAGCTGTCATGTGAAGGTGGCAGCACTCTCCCCTCCCTGCCAGCTCTTACAAGCATTTGTTATTGTTTTCCTGCTCTGCCCCTCGTGGCTTGTCGGGAGTGGGCACAGCGATCTCTGCCAGCCAGTGTGACGCTGTCCTGGCGCCAGAGCATGAGTGACATGGGCAGCCTGGCATCTCACAGGGCATCGTGACCTACCTGTGCCCAGCATGTTCTCATCAGAGCGGCCACCCCCTCCCCGCTGCCTCAGCATGTTCGGTTAGTGATCTTTAGCATGGTGTGCCCTGTAGTGCCCGGTGATTCATGATGCAGGGCAGTGTGTGTGTGTGGATTTGTTTGGGGAGGGAGGGAGTGGGAGGACTGGCTTGTTGCACCAACCTCCCCCGCAACTCCGGCCCCTGCATGTAAATGATGTATGGAAGTCGTGCATCAACAGGGGGCAGTGCAGGGGGTACGGGGCCATACCATCAGAACAAGCTACCATCAGCCCATCTGAGTTGGTGTTGTGTAGCCTGGGTGTAGAGGGTATTGCTGGACTGCAGTCGAGCTGGTGTTTGTTTACTAAGTACAAATATCTACATTTACTAGTGATAGTAAAAAAAAATCTGCACATAATATACAGCATTTTATTATTTCTTATTTAGACCTAATTACAAGGCAGTAGATTAAGATGTTCTATATCATCCTCTAATCATCCATTTATTTCCTATATATGTATCTTCTGTTTATTTATCATTTAATCATCTATGTTTCTATCTAAGATGTAGGATTACAATTTATAGGCGTTTAGAAGTTTGTAACAAACAGGACGGGGATTATTGATCTTAAATTAATACGTAACTAATATCCGTTACAAACCTTTTCCACTAATGTTCCAAAATTAAGGACAGTGAAGGGTTAATGAACTCCGTTAAGTGAGTTTTGCATTTGTCTGGGAGAAATACCCAGCCTGGCATGTTTTGCTGCCCTAGTGTTAAAATCGACCGATTGTCATACGTATGAGGGTGAAGGGGGAGGAGGGGGGTAAGGTATAAAGGTAATGAAAGGTGATAGGAATTGTAGGCATCCATTGCAGGATGGAGGTAGCCATTTTGTGGACTGAACCAATATTGATGAGAATATAATCTACACAATCACATATGAGTGAGAGGCATGAGGTGTTTGTTATCATGCCTCTGCCAACAAACTGACTTCTTTTACTGTGTGTGACAGTGACTACATTGCAGGGGTGGCTTTATATGCTGCACTAATAAACGAGGTGTTGGACTGTTCCTTGTAGTCAAAGGGGCAATAATTAGGTTTTGTTTTTTGTAGTTCTGCCTTGATCTGTGTCTGGGGACTATTCAGTTTCTCATGAAGTTGGTCAATTTGTACAAAGCGTGCAGTTTCCCAACTGTTGTACCAGAGCTGTAACTAGAAATTTTAGCGCCAGGGGCAAAAAAGGAAAAATGATGCCCCTGACTGAATTCAAAGCCGATTTAACCATAAATAGTAACTTACTGGTGCCCCCTTAAGCCTTGCGCCCTGGGCAGCTGCCCCCTGTCACACACCCCTAGTTACTTCCCTGTGTTGTACTGTGTATGTGAACGTTTTATTATGTGCCCCACTTTTACGCTGTAAAACCCCCCATTCATGTCACCTTATTGAATGAAAGTACAAATACCATCAAGCTGAAGCACAGTGTAAATGAGACCCTTTTTGAGCATTACTTTATATGTCAAGAAGTCACATGATTAAAAGTCCATTATTGTGACAACAAAGTAAAAATGTTGTGCTTTTTTCATTTATTAATGTTGCCGTGATGCAAAAATGTTAAATATTATTGGTATTCATATTTTCTCCCGATTATCAGAATCTACAACTCTCATAATGGTCTGTCAAGTGCATTACAGATATAGGGCGTATTCAGAGATCCATTTGAAAAAAGTACGCAACTATACGCACTGAAGTTGACTTACGAGTGCCTCGTCCACCCTTCTCTTTCAGTGTGCATTTCCGAGTGTATAATACTTCCGTATGTGCGTATCTAACTAACCGCGCCCTCAAACGGTCATTTAAATGCCTCCACCCACTTACACATATCTTTCTCCGGACGGATTATAACCACACCCCTCACAAGCCCGTGCCTACGCGACTTCCGTGCGTGATATCAACGTAGATTGCGTAAATTTAGTTACTACGCATGCACAGTTCATCGGATCGTAAAAATACGCACAAAACTTCCTGCAAAAACGGATCTCTGAATACGGCCCATAGTCACCCGATTTAAGGTCTGTGTCGCATGGGTCCTAGCTTTGCAATTAACAACCCCTGGATGTGTAGTGTTGGTATGTCATGTGCTGGGCTTATAGTATAGTGTAGTGTGACCAATCAGGTTAACACCAGTCTGAAACTGATAGATGTGTTAATTAATGCACAAGTGAAAATGAGAAATGCATTTCACTATAGACCCTTAATGTGCAACAGGCAGCCAGAAGGCCCCATGCAACCCACCAGCTCCTCGGATTCTGCTGCTTTTGTTAGATTTACTTTTTAAAGGTTATACCTGCAGGTATGGCATTACATATAGGTATCTCAATTATTTATAATGGAATGTATTGCCAACTGTATAGATACTGTGTGGCCCTTTGGCTGGTTGGAGAGCTACAAGTGTATCCGATTGCCTTGATCTACATGAATATGGGGACTGGACTCCTCTATAAGGCAGGATAAGCTCTGTGTGGGTATGAATTTGACATTTCTGAATTTACTCTCGGCAATGCTCTCAAGCTGTCGTTGAACTACAAGTCCCAGCAGACCTTACCACCTAGAGGTTTAAACGGGACCCCGTAAGCTGTAGCTTATTAGCTGGCATGTGCCATGATGCTCAGGTAGCACACTGCTTCTAAATAAAGACTGAAAACATGTAACGTTTGATATATTTGGAGTGTCATAAACAGCCTGGTTACTGATTGCAGAATCATGTGACCATATTCCCTCTGATCATAGTCACCGACTTGTATCATGCTCTGTTATAGTTGCAATGGCTGGCTCAGTATTGGTTCATATTTGGCCAATCACGACACACACAGAGCCCTAGAATTTCCTTGCACGCTCCTAGAGAGCAACAATGGTTGGCCATGTTAAAGTCTAGGTATACCCCTTGTATCTTGCAGCCACAGAGGCCAATTAATACAATTAAGGAATGATATATTATTCGTGTTCAGCATGCATTTATTTTACAGTAGTTTTTAAATATTTCACTCCAGAGCAGCGCTTGCTATCTAAATTTTCTTTTGCAGACACACATGTACTATTATTAGATAAACAGCAGACACAAACATTAGAGATTGCACCTTGGTATGAATGAAATGCAAAGTATTACTGCTAGGAATTCAGTTCCAGCGTTTAGCTGGGGTGGAATAATCATTCATGGCCCTGAAATGGTGGAGAATTCTCCATCACTATGCTGATGGGGGGGGGGGGCTGTTGCTGGCAACTTATGGGCCCTGTTCAGCCACAGCGCTGTCTCAGATCACGGATTGTGCCTTATGTCACTCGGGTTGGCACTGATTGTAGCAGACAGCTTGTGTGTGTGTGTGAGCTGCTGTCATGCTTTTGGCGGAGTGCTTGGGTAGTGACTCTGCAAAGTCTTGGCGTTATGTGTGTGGTAAACGCATCCCACTGATGTTTATTGAAAGCATACAGTGACATTTATTTATGAAGCCGCACACATTGTAATGAGGGGTATCCTGCGTAGCGCCATTGGCCACAGTGCGTGTGTGGTGTCCAAGTTTGTGGGCATGTATAACATTATGGGGTTTCTATTTGGTGACGTGATCCTTTCTTCTTGTCCCTTTTCATACTTTATTTAACCTAAGCACAATGTTTAGTTCTGGTTGCCAGATTTCTTCCATCATATATACACACCCTTGTATGCGTGTGTCCCTTTCTGAAGGGCTAGTGCTAGGTCTGTGAACACCCTAGGCAAAGCTTAAGCCAGTACCCCATTCTTTCGGCCACCCTTAGCGTTGCTTACTTATATGGCTTCAGAGGCACAGAGGATCAACTAATCATAGCACAGTAGCATGCAGGAGATGCGGCTCGGCTAATCCCCTGTGGCGCTCATACGTTACCTGCTCCACTGTCATGACCCTGAGCAGTACAAGTGAGCACCACTGCAGAGAATCAGCTAAGCCTCGACTCCTGACCATACAAGCCGCCGTGGGGATTAGCTGAGCGGCCAGTGGCTTGTGTGTTGTTCAGTGGCCACCAGCGTTGGGGTCCTTGAGCACTTCCGTGTGTTTCTGGTAGCAAGATTTGTAAATTCCTCCTTTTTTAAGCTGCCAACGTATCGTCTTGAAAGGAAATCTCTCCAAACCAGCTGCGTTGGCAACATCAACACCCTATTGTTACTTTCTGCTGTCACCTCTCCAGAAACGGCCATCTCTGGTCTCAGCCCTGGTGTGTTGTCTGTAATCTCTTTCCACCTTGTTTTCCTTCACTGTTTGGCCCTCCTGTCTTTTTACAACCCTTTGCTTTGTGTTTATGCGTGCCCTCCTCCTCTCTCCTGTCTCTCGTCACACATTGTCTCAGTGGCTACTCTGAGGTTGTACGGAAGGTCACCAGAAAGTCTGAGAAAACAGGAACAAAGACAATGAGTGTTTCCTGGCCACGCACATAGACTGAGCGAAACTCCCTGTGTTACAAAACATTACTGTGCCACGGCGGAGTTTCCAAAGATTACTACTTAATTATTTGCTTACTATATACAGAGCTTCCCCGTGCCTCTTTCTCATATTGGGCTCCTAATACTCTGCCTGTCAGACACTTTGGGCCTGATCCAGAGCTTCGTCTAAAAAGACTATCTGCGCATGCGCCGGGTAGATGTTGCCCGGTGTAGCTACAGCAACGCCCGATCCAGGATCGGGCATCCGTAGCAGCAGCATAGTAACGCTGGAGGGGGCGTTACCCAGTGTTACTACGCTGCAGTTAGTGTAGTGCGGCGGGGGGGGGGGGGGGGGGGGG
>WWET01000353.1:624839-635356 GCA_011038615.1 Limnodynastes dumerilii
AGTTACTCCTGGGCTAAACCATGTTGATTGCAGGGGAGTCATATTTCATCTGTTGCAAACAGTATTAGAGTTGAGAGGTGATGTTTCCTATCCCAAGTCTAAATAACAGTGTGATAGTAAAGCTGGTCAGTAACTGTGTGCAGTAAGCAATACAAAGATATATCCCTGCATGCAAAGAATACAATTAACTTGACTCTTCCTGTAATCAACATGGTTTTGCCCAGGTGTAACTTTCCTCTCTTAGGGCTGTATGCAGACTCCCGGATGTATAACATATATGTACAGAGTTTAACGTTTTTGACTACTGAGCATGTGCAGTAAATTTTTTACGTAATCTACGTATCTTTTCCATACGTAGATTGTGCATATGCGGTCTTTAAGACCGGGTGTATGCATACGGCCCTTAATTTCAAGCTCCTTCTTAAGTCTGGATCCAGCCCAATATCTACTGTATATCTGGGGCTACACATTTAAAGCCAAAAAATGCCCTGGTCCAGCGGCGTCACCTTTGCAAAAAGTGACAGGTCTGCTCTGGACAAACTCTTCCTCAGAGATCTGGCTTTAACATCCCCCCCAATATCCTCATGCCACTGCACGACTACATTAAAGCTAAAGCAATTAAACAAAAACAGATGCAGACCAAATAAAGGTCACTTCATATTCTGATATTATTTGATAGACAAGATATTGACATAACTGATACACTGTACACAGAACAGATGAACCATAGCACACAAAAACCAGCACATTGGAGGGCTACAGGAATTCAGGGTACAGTAGAAAAGGGGGGGGGTAAAAGAGCATGAACTGACAGATGAACCTTTCATGCATTGGTCGGCTGTACCCAATATGCCTGCAATACATGTTCATGTAAAGGAGCATTCCAAAAAGGAAAAGATATATTGCCCATAGAATCAAATCAGATTCCAGCACTCTATTATCTAGTGGTCTTGATAGCTAGAGTTTGAAAAATCTTCCCCTATTTGTTTGTTTTTGAACCTTTAATATATCTATCCCTAGATGTCATAAATACAAGTATTCCTCCCCTGTAGAAGTAATCAGTCACACTGAGAGGAGATAAGAGGCTACAATGTCCAATCAGATAGTCACCTTAGGTTTGACATGTTCCAGTTCCCCGTTCTCAAGACGCCATAAAACGTTCTGTGTGCTGTCACCCAGTCCCCCAAAGTTCAGGGCATGGAGAGGGGAGAAGAGCTCCCGCCAGATCTGACAGGGAAAAAGAAAGCGCAAGTCAGACAACAAGTGCACATAGACATGCAATGCACATGCTTCAACTTCAGTCACACAGGCAAATAAACACTATCTTAGTCATTGCTATGTCTCAAAGGAAAAACCCTTTTGCAGAGGTCTTAATATGTGTTTGCAAGCTTACCTATCTGTGGATAGACAGCTGGGCACGAGGACCTCTAGTGGGAAAATTGTGCCATTGCCAGCAAATAAAAAATATACAAGATATGGCGATATACAGGGTGCTCCATAAGTGCGGAAACACCCTTTTAAAACATATGTGTAGACAATGGATAAATATTTCCTTGTTCATTTCTGAGTTTGGCGCAATGGAAAGCTTTTTAGTGTATGCAGCCAGTATGGCAGCCATCTTGGAGTCGGCCATTTTGTGTGCAATTCTAATTTTTTTTTAATGGGAAGGCTGTCATGTAACATATAATGCAGAATTCCATAAGAAACACAATGGTGTTGTTTGTATTACTGAGGTTTTCTGATTGTGGCACAGGGTTTATCAGACAGGTTCCTTGCATCAATTAAAATAAAAACTAAATATATAATTGATAATCTATAATTGCTACAAACTAAGGCAGCAACAAGAGTCACTTGTCCACAGTCTGCACATTTCTGTCCTTTCCTCTCATTTTAGGGTTCTCCCATCTAACTGCATTGGGGATGCAACAATAGGAACAAATTGGCCTTAAATAAACACACATTACCCTGTGTTCTATTTCTCATTCATCCATCGTCCATGCTCCAGAGGGAACATATGTTTAGTACAAACCAAGGCCCATATTCAGAGTACCAGACATATAACATATACGTCCGGTGTTTAGTGATTTTTACTACTGCGCATGTGTAGTAATTTTTTAACGTAATCTACGTATCTTTTTCTTACATCGATTGTGTAAATGCAGTCTGAAAGACCGCATTTACGCAATCTATGTAAGAAAAAGTTTCTTACATAGATAGACATATATGTTATATGTCCGGTACTCTTAATACAGGCCCAAGAGCCCAATGATGTGAAGTATCAACTGAGTTGACCAATAGTTATTGATGCACAGGCAGAACTATGTACCGGGCACACTGTCCTACTTGCCTATAGCTGGCTATACGATAAATGGGATGATAGAGTGTATAGCATTGGATTTTAAAAACGTTGACAACATTTTTTTTTAACGCACTGACCCGACAGTCCTGAACGATCGCACAGCTTCTATTAGGAAGGGAGCCCTAATTATCTACACAATATCCCCAGCTATCAGAGCATCAGATTAGTCTCTGGGGCCATTGTATAATGTGTTGCTGGCTTCAGACAAGCATTACGCCACTGAAGCCAACATTGGCCAAGGAGCCACACTTACCTCTAATTGGTGCAAGAGCTGGACATTGGAATCTCCAATAAACACCACCTCGGGCTCCTTATCTTTACTGCTGGCCACAAGGTTATTGTGCTGAAAGACAAAAGATCAACAACATCCCAAATACCAAAACACACTAAAACCGGCCATACATTGGGGCGATTACTGATCCCAGCAGGGGGGGCTGTTATCGGCACCATACACCTCTCCTGCTGGGACAGATAATCCTAGCAGGAGGGAGGGGGGTACAGAGCTGCACGAAAAATATATATACTGCTGCAGATCTATATAATGCTGCACCGACACCTTTGAAGAATAGGGAACCTTTCAGTTAGCTGATTAGTTCCCTTAAAATATGGGGCACTAGCACGATCAAACATGTTTAAAAACCAAATAATCGTACCAGAGCGTTTCTGTGCGTTTATTTGGGGTTTTAAAAATGGATCATGGCCATACACTAGAGCTATAATTGGCCCGATAATGGCTCTAGTGTATGGCCAGCTTAATTCTTATTCCCAGTATTGTCATCAAAGACATACATACTGCTCTGCATACAATGTGCTCACACTCAGTTAGACGCCATATCTAACAATTAATATTATAGTGTTGTACAACTACAAAACCCAGCAGGATTAACTGCATAGGTAAAGGGGATACCTGGCAAAGGATGCTGGGACTTCACATCGACATATACAAGAATGAAATGTTTATTGTACAAGCAGTAAAAAGGATTCCAGTTTGGATTTTTTTTATTCCCCTTACCACCAGATTAACCTTAAAAATGGACTTAAGGTTATATGTTTGACCCCTGCACACATATCATCCTATAGCTAGAATGAAATACTCAGAACATAACTTTTAGGACTTGGGAATAAATACCAGAATGGAGGGACACAGTAACAGACAATCAATGAGAAGTCAGGTGATTGATTGATTGATTGACTGAATAAACGGATGACAGAGCAATTAAATGAAAGTATGCAAAATAAGCGTTCATCTCATCGTTATTTTGCAATTTGTCAGAAATGATGTGCGTGCAATCACGCCTGATTCAGACCCAAACGCAACGCCAGCTGCGGCAGATTGCATTCTAAAGTGTGTGACGTGTGGGGTGGGGGTGGGAAGAGGATGGGGGGTCATGGTCAATGTACAGTAAGGATGTGCCCAAGCAAGTGCACCCCGCCCAGTGCTGAACGCAGAAGGAAATAACTGTATAAGTCTAAGGTTTCGGAACTGCCACAGATCATGTCCACGTCCAGGGGGCCGACACTACACAACCTATCTCACACCCTTACATTACAAGTTCACACTTCAAACAATACAAAACTAACTGGATTGCGTAGGTATAAAATACACTACAAATATGCTAATATTTTTTTTATTCTTCATTGATATTGTTTTAGTGTATTCACAATAAGACTGAAGAGTTTGCACTATTCATAACCACCACTTCTAGTATACACTGTATTAGTCTAGCGCAATGTACATGTATGTAGCTGTATTGAGCTTGTACAGAAATGCAGAGGTACCATTGCATGCACTTCTGCATGGCACACAACCTGCCCATGCACAATTTCCCCGACCCTCTGGATCAGCATAATGCATTAAGGACTAGCCAGATCACAGACTCATTATTGATTATCCATTACCAATATCAAGCAACAATACACAAAACAGAACAAATTAGCACAAGTGTCATGTAAATTATACCCTAATTCCCACAGTACTCTTATTACTTGAACATTAATTTTTCATAGCCAAATACATAAATTCATTCATTAAAACGGAATTAAATAGAACAGCTGCTTTTAATTGACTACCAAAAGGGACTGTAGGACAGTCACAAGCATTTCTCAGTATCGCTGGATAGTGTCCCAGTGTGTTTGAAATGACTGTATATGTCAGTACAGTGTGTCGGAGAGGGGGGATACAGGACAATACGGTTTGAACTTTTTAACTCAGTTTTTCATTGCTTTCTTTACATTTATGGATCTCTTTCATGATAGCAGCTTGGTATAATACTATATTAAGCGTCAGGGTGTTCTTATAACCCTGTAACTGCGCAACTGTTCAATTCTGTTGTTTTTCTTCTGTTTCCTGAATTTAAGCAAAGACATAGTCAGAAATGAGAGAGAAAAGCGGCACGGTCAAAACTAACCATCGACATCCATCGTCCATCGCCCTGAACATCAAGCACTGGCGTAGGGATAGCGGCTGGGTTCTTGTCACCGTCACACATTGTGTCCTGAGGTTACAACAAACGATATTAGGGTTACATGTTGGAGACAATGAGGCAAGCAGAATGCACAATTTGAGCACTACCATATACACTACATGTTACATAGAGGAAACTCAGCTAGAGTGTTAGGATAGTGTCCTAATGGTATCTGCTATGGGTAAAGATAAATAAAATACTGCAGTCATTTGAGCTGCTGCAACATCACTTGTGTGTATAGCAAGGATATGGCACAACCAACAACGGACAATATTGCACATATGAACTGGTTATGTCCATGGCAAAACATTTAGAATCTACTATATAATATGTTTCTATGTTAATATGAATGAACATTATGCCATTGGGATGTCACCTTCCTATGAAACATAAAAGTCATTATTTCTTATGAAATAATACTGGAGATTATTGCTAAGCACTACGCCCCCTTCTGGACATATCACTCAGTGCTCCTGCCACAGTCGGCATCTTTGGTGCATATGTATGATACTGCCAGACTTGCAATCCATACTATAGATCACTGGAGAACTGCAGGTGAAGTATTAATATGATATCAAAAACATTTTGCCACTCATCTCAGATTATTCAATATAAACAAGATTTAAAGAGATATCATCTATACACACCATCAGTCACTGCACTCCCTGTTTATCATCTATACACACCAGCAGACACTGCACTCCCTGTAATATCATCTATACACACCAGCACGCACTGCACTCCCTGTAATATCATCTATAAACACCAGCACACACTGCACTCCCTGTTTATCATATATACACACACCAGCACACACTGCACTCCCTGTATTATCATCTATACACACCAGCAGTCACTGCATTCCTTGTAATATCATATATACACCAGCAGACACTGCACTCCCTGTAATATCATCTATACACACCAGCAGACTCTGCACTCCCTGTAATATCATCTATACACACCAGCACATACCCAAATCATTGTAATATCATCTATACACACCAGCACACACTGCACTCCCTGTAATATCATCTATACAAACCAGCAGACACTGCACTCCCTGTAATATCATCTATACACACCAGCACATACCCAAATCACTGTAATATCATCTATACACACCAGCAGACACTGCACTCCCTGTAATATCATCTATACACACCAGCAGACACTGCACTCCCTGTAATATCATCTATACACACCAGCAGACACTGCACTCCCTGTAATATCATCTATACACACCAGCAGACACTGCACTCCCTGTAATATCATCTATACACACCAGCAGACACTGCACTCCCTGTAATATCATCTATACACACCAGCAGACACTGCACTCCCTGTAATATCATCTATACACACCAGCAGACACTGCACTCCCTGTAATATCATCTAAAACATAAAATTTAGAACACACAGCTTAGGGTAAAAACATACAACATATAATTTATTAATACATTTAGCATATATAAAAATTAATATAGTGATTGCAAAAATAGATAAATTGAATATCACTTATAATCATTAGCAGCAAAAACTGTGTTATGATTTTTCAGCCGATTAAAGAATTAGCCAGAATTCCGTAGCATTCGATCACTATATAAATATACAAATAAAAAGAGCCCCAGGTGCTGCAACTGGATGACTAATCGTATAGTCCTATTCGAAGGATCCCAAGATTGAACTACAGTCCCGTTAAGCAATTTGCTTAGTTTCAGAATTAGTGCCAAGCGTTGGCACGTACATACATAGGACTAGGCTTACCGCTATTGTGTCCGTATCAGGAGGATTTGCTATTCATTCCGGGGATGGTAAATAAAGTTCAAGGCGCAGGTTACAGTCCGTGGTGATCACTCCAAGTCACCCACATGTGCTGAGGTCTCGCCGGAACCCGTGTTCCCGTGATGTTAAATGGTCCTCCTTAGGATCAAGATAAAAAGCGGCTTGTGCAAGTATTAACCTTTGACAGGTTTGGTTAAATTAACCAGTGAATCATACAGAGCCAATGTTGTATATAGGCTATGAATTCCTGGATCAGTCAGTAAGATTCAATAGCAGCTATGGACAAGACAACAAATATACAACACAGGAGCTTGTGCAGCAGATCAGGAATTTTGTCAGCTGCACGAGCTCCTATGTTGTATATTTGTTGTCTTGTCCATGCAGCGTACAATATGTGGGCCATACTACAAGGATGCTAAAAAATTGTTTCTTGGAACATCGAAGAAACGTTATCAATAGAAACAATAAACATCATGTATCAGCTCATTTTGCTAGCAAACATGGGGGCTCTGCGGCTGACTTGAGGATTCTTGGTCTGGAAACCATACCCGCTACCAAACGAGGCAGGGATAGGTTTAAGTTGTTGCGTAAACGTGAGGCCTTCTGGATACATACTTTGAACATCTTGTATCCAGGAGGCCTCAACGAAGCTATAGATTTGGACTTTGGCGATTGACCTTTATTCTCTTCCTCTTTTTTGGGGATATCTTTTGCTCTGTATTGCATTTTCTTTGGGTTGGAATAAATGATCTAAACATATTATTTTTTATTGTTATCTCTATACGTCTGAATTTCCAGGTTATTTTCTTTATTCAAAAAATCTTTTTTTACCACATGGGTCAGCATTGTATCATTTTTCTCCCCGGTACTCAGTGCAAATACCATTTAGAACTTGCATGGGCTTACATATCATGATGGGGATACATATCAAGATGGCTCAACATTGGGTTGCTCCACTCTTGATAATCTGGGAAGCAACCAATGGGGTGAAAAATAACACCTAGACCCACAGAATGTGCTTCAATTATTGATGTACATTGTGTGCAGAATAGTCATGTAAAATCAACAAATTCTTAACAACTGTATTTCTATGTATATATTGGATCATGATGCTAATATAAGGAAAATGACTGGTTGGTCATTTGAGTTAAGATGATAATAAAAATAATCCAGGCAGCTATATTATACTATATTCGAATCTCCAGATCTGATCTCATACCCTAATGTCTCTCTTGTTAATTGGATATTGATCCTATTGTCCGGAATTCTTAATTATTTTAGGTTTCTAGTTTTTCTTCAAGCCCTTATAGGGTATGCTATATGGCAATTTAAATATATATTATAGATTGTAATTTTTTATATCTCCATCTGCTATATGACAATTGCAATATATATCATAGATTGTAATTTCTGAGTCATGGTTTCAAGCTATATAATGGATGGGGATGTCTACTGTTATCGTTATAATAGTTTCGATAACGTAATTCTCACTTTATGATATTAATATTATTTTTGTCTATTGTCTTTTTGGTTTTATTTCAGTTATTGTTTGTCATATATTTATTTGGTTTTGTTACTCATAAACACAGCTGGGTTTTAACAATATGTATGTTTTTAAAAAATAATTACACAACTCTGTATCAATGTGGTACGCTTGACACACCTGAGTAATGAGGTAATTGAAATATTGTGGCTATAAAAGGCACTCTCAATTTTCACATACCATATCCTTCTGATGAAACGGCAGATCAGTGCCGTGAAACGCGTTAAGGTTTCAGAATTACCTCAGTGAACAGCTGCTATTGAATCTTACTGACTGATCCAGGAATTCATAGCCTGTATACAACATTGGCTCTGTATGATTCACTGGTTAATTTAACCAAACCCGTCAAAGGTTAATACTTGCACAAGCCGCTTTTTATCTTGATCCTAAAGAGGACCATTTAACATCACGGGAACACGGGTTCCGGCGAGACCTCAGCACATGTGGGTGACTTGGAGTGATCACCACGGACTGTAACCTGCGCCTTGAACTTTATTTACCATCCCCGGAATGAATAGCAAATCCTCCTGATACGGACACAATAGCGGTAAGCCTAGTCCTATGTATGTACGTGCCAACGCTTGGCACTAATTCTGAAACTAAGCAAATTGCTTAACGGGACTGTAGTTCAATCTTGGGATCCTTCGAATAGGACTATACGATTAATCATCCAGTTGCAGCACCTGGGGCTCTTTTTATTTGTATATTTATATAGTGATCGAATGCTACGGAATTCTGGCTAATTCTTTAATCGGCTGAAAAATCATAACACAGTTTTTGCTGCTAATGATTATAAGTGATATTCAATTTATCTATTTTTGCAATCACTATATTAATTTTTATATATGCTAAATGTATTAATAAATTATGTTGTATGTTTTTACCCTAAGCTGTGTGTTCTAAATTTTATGTTTTAGCGCTCTACGGAAATGTTTCTTTTCCTTGTTTCTTATTGGGACCCTAGACGGAGGTCCAATCCGTAGTACAGCGCTCCACTGGGACTTACGAAGGCTGCTTTGGGATCTACAATAAGTGTATTTTTGTCATTTTAAAGACATAGTTTAACTTTTCTTTAAAAGGTTAGAACGGGGGGGGAGAGAGCCAAACCTGTAAAGTCATTTTACGGGCCGCCGAGCTTAGTGCTAAGAGAAAATTTTTACCCCCTCTGCAGACCCGCTGAGTCTCCGGCACTATACCCAGTATTGCTCAGCTGGCCTCGAATGGAAGGTGGCTAATCATGTGGGGGACTGCATAGTTACGAATAGCTAGCCAGAATCTTCGGAGAATCAGGCAGCTCCACATACAATGCACCAAGTCAGCACCAGGTGTACCACATCTGAGGCAGTTAGAGGACTCCAGTAACCCTAATTTAAAACGCTTCTGTGGCGTCAGATAGGTATGATGAAAGGTATTTAAAAAATAACTTTGTATACGTGCTCGCTGGCAAAAGTCTGCAGGACTGATTTAATGACTTCAAAAGTTTAATTGAATCTAGCGAGGGAAACTTAGTTGTCCATTGAGATAGACCTGCTGTTGAGCTTTCATAATCATACTCCTCCCTAAATAACTTGTAATACAGCGAAATAGCCCCCTTTCTTGGAGGAGGTCTAAGCAACATTTTATCAAACTGGTTTGACCAGTCCTCTTGCGAGAAGTGAGAGATAACCTCACGTATATAATGATTTGCCTGCAGAAACACAATAGGATAGCTTTCTAGACACCTGAATTTCTCAATTGCCGCAGGGTACGAGTAAGGACTCTCAACTGAGGCATTGATCAACTGTCCAATAACACTTATACCACCAACTCTCCAACTGTTAAAATAGTGTGATGTTAAGCCTGGCTTAAACTGTGGGTTATGTGTAAAAGAATTGAGTAGTATGATTGGAGGCCCATTTTGTGTCTAGCTTTATGCCACATTTTCCAAGTTGTCCACAATATGGGATTACTTTTAATATCCATAGTCAGGTTTTCTGCGGTAGTGTGAAAGAAGCCCAGATCCCGACAAGAATCCTGATTCCAGTAACGCATTAGCGTATATGTCAAAGTTCCCCAGCCAATCTCTAATGTATTGCAGATGGGCTGCATAGGAGTATGCAGTCACATCTGGGAAATTAATGCCCCCATTAATTTTGCTTTGTTGTAGTTTTTTTAAACTTATACATGCGCGTTTACCCTTCCAGATAAATTTTCTAAAGAGAAAATTAATTTTCTGTGTGTCTTTGGCTGTGAGAATGAGAGGGAGTACCTGTATAAAGTATAATAGTTTGGGGAAAGTGACCAACTTTATCAAATTAGCTCTTCCCGTGAAGGAAAGGGATAGATGCTCCCAGTGTTTTAATTCTTCCTCTATAATCCTGATTGT
>WWET01000353.1:636315-652043 GCA_011038615.1 Limnodynastes dumerilii
GGGCAACATCTCCACTTTTCCAAACCCGCAGCTTAGTAAATCTGGCCCTAAGTCTCCTCTTCTCCCATGAATCCCTTCCCTTGCACTAACCAGTCTGGTCGTTTGCTCAGAAAGCATTGAAAATGGTTGAGTCTGGCAGCAGATTGTGTGGTGAATTCTGGAATGGGTCCTTATTCTATAAAACACACAGCGGACAATTAGCTGTCAGCAGAGGCGTAACTAGGCTTGATGGAAGCCAGAGCAAGTGTAAAAAAAAAAAATGTGCCCCAACCATTTAAATTTAATTATGGAGCCCCCTTGTATCTGAGTGTCCATCGGCACTCAGGGCACGTTCCCTATAAAACTCACCCTAGTTACGCCTCTGGCCGTCAGCTGTGTGTAAATCAAAAATGGGTTTTCGTAGTGGCAAATGGAACCCCTCTGAGGTTATAGAAAGGACAAATTTGATTCCTTTTAAGTGTCTGATGAATGTGGTTAAATCGGAAAATATGTGGTAAGTGGAGCCACCCACTTAATACTTAGTTTATGCAGAAATCAGCACATTTTGGGGCTATTTCTGTAATAGTGATTTGCATTTGAATTCGGGGGCATATTTTCATCCATATGAAACTTTAAAAAAATGCTCTTAAGCTTATTTTTTGGGGTTTTGATGCACCTAGTACTTACACTGAAATTAAATGCTGTTACATACATCTTAACAGATGTACACTGTCTTATCCCGGAAAATTCACCCAATTCTTTTTTCAACTTGATGAGGCTGACATGAGGGTAACCTTCTCCCCGATCCGCACCAGACTTTGCCCCCTCATGCAAAGACAATCCAGGCACTCCTCGGCAGAACGTACTCTCTGTATGGGCCGCATCACCATACCGTGGGCAGAGAGAGACCCGGGCCGTAGCAGCGTGATCCCACCCAAAATGCCTCATGTTATTATCTCTCGCTCTGAACTCTGACTAAAGAAAACAAAAAAAATTGCAAATGAGCTCATTCTGCTTTAAGCCTGGAAGCCGGCAGCCTGGGACCCATGGTCTGGGGGCTTTGGGCCTGATCCGGACCTACGCTCGGGTGTGTTTTTAAGACGGGTGTAAGCGAAAAAATGGCCATTTGTAATTACTGCGCATGTGCGGGGCAGATGTTACGCTTCAAAAATTCTGAGTGTGTGGGCCTTGATCGTAACACCTTTGTAAATACGGTCAAGGGGACGTGGCTGCTATACAAAATATGTAAATACGCACCGAGGGCGGGGTGAGGCATTTAAATCATAGTGTGGGCGTGCTAAGCGTCGTAACTACGCATTGAGCTTACGGACACCCGTGGTTACGATCAGAAAAGTTAGGGTAGGGTTTTCTGGGCGTAAGAGGGCAAAACTAAGTACAACCAAGGGAAATGCTGAGGGGAGTGCATTGTAGGTACGCTGGCGTAAACACGCTACGCACATGAGCGTAGGTCTGGATCAGGCCCTTCATGTCTAACATTGGGGGGTCACAAAGGGAGGAGAAAATGTGATGTAGCATTGTGTTCTAGGCTTAATACCAAGTCTTTATATAAACTGGTGACAAGCATTATTCACAGATCCTAGAAAGTAATATTCAGTGTGCAGTGTCAGGCTGTAGTGTTCTATTGACCAATAATAGTTTTGTCAACATCACGTTAAAATTTTTGAGCATGAAACTGGCTACACACACACACACACACACGGGCAACCTGTGGCTCTCCAGGTGTTGTGAAACCACGAGTCCCAGCCTGCTTTGTCTGCTACTAGCTATTACTATGCCATTAAAGCATGCTGGGACTCGTAGTTTCACAACACCTGGATTGCCACAAGTTGGCCAGGCCTGCACTACACAATAATTAGGGAGAGCCGGCTGGCATCTTATTGGCAGATTAACCTGTATTGTTTTGATTATCATTTTGTTTGACCTCTACTGTGTGTGCAGTACAGGCACCATGAGACACTAGGGGCTAGATTTACTAAGCTGCGGAAATGGAGTGAAGAGGTTTTCTACCAATCAGATTCTAGCTGACATTTTCTAGAATGTAATAGGAAAGTGAAAGCTAAAATCTGATTGGTTGCTATGGGCAACGTCTCCACTTCCGGCAGTTTAGTAAATCTGGCGCTAGGTGTTGTAAAGCTATATCTCACAGCACAGGTGTAGTTGATGCCTTGCAATGCACTTGTCACACCAACTGCTCTCTGTGATTTCTGTATAAGATTAGCACATGGCTCTAAATGAGAAATAAAGACTAATACATAGTTTATTGCACGAGTAAAAAAAACCAAAAAAAAAACCGCTATAGTACTTTTCAAATCTGCGTCTTTAATGTTTATACATAAGCAGACCGGTCACAACACTTCTTTACAAGCTCCCTGGAAAGGAAACCCCGTATGCAGGCTCTTAAGAGTTGTATACAAAAAGTTGTTATATTTCATCAGGATAAGAAACAAAATAAAGAAAAAAAAAGTATATAATATTCTGCACTGAAATATACAAAAGCAAATAACATAACTGTACAAGGACATAAAACCAAACAGGTTAAGTACTGTGAGAAGCGTTAGGGGTCAGGAGGAGAGAGAAAGATAGGCTGGTGCCCCAAAGAGTGATTTTACTATTATCCTGGAAGATATTACTACCAGACAGCTCCACTTGAACCTTTTCTTTGGAGTAATTAATACTCAGAGCAGACGAAAGCTCTTCAGGTGTAACCTGAACACCTGATGCTGCTCTGAAAATTACCTGTCGTTGTTGCAGGTCATTCCTAACTCAGGATAACCCCCTAGTGGGGTTGTACTTCTAAGTGGATACTCCCTGGCCCTCCAACAGCTGGAGTAGCGTTTGGTGCAGCGTCTGGCACACACGGGAATAGCCCAGTCGGCTAAGGTGCAGGTAGTCGAACATGTCGTGGTGACTGATGGTGCCATCGGAATGCACAAACCCTGGATCTATGTCCAGGAACACCGCATTGGGCATCGAAGGCAACAACTCTAGCAGTCGCTCATTCACTCTCTTGTTCCTCTCCCGCACAGGGTTTGGGTTTTTACCTCGCGGCAGCAAGCCCTGGGGACAGTGGTAAAATATTTAAATGAGTAAAAGATAATACCACAAGAAAAATAAAATATACATGGCTAAATATATTTTATGAAATAAAAAACAAGATAGTGAGCATAATGTGTACTCTTTGTAGCCATTTTGGGCCGTAATCACAGATGCGTGTGCATAAAGTATGCAAATATACGCACGTACGTGGCAAGGCAACATCCATGACACTCCCCTCACACGGATGGGTTTTCGGGGTCCATAGAGCAACCTTAATTCTAAGTGGGTAGTTACGTGCGTATTTTCCTTCCGTAAGAGCATACATGACAAACCACGCCCATATTAGTGCCTCCCCCACCCACTTTCACTAAACTATGCACGTACGGAAGACAACCACGCCCTCCGTACGTATGTCACTAAGTCCGATTTACAAACCCGGGCGTAATGGACTTCTGTGCCTAAATCCTAAGTAGCTTGCGTAAAAAAGTTATTATGCATGTGCAGTGCAACCGTTCCTAAAAATACGCACAGGAAAAGTAGCAAAAACGTTAAGTGTGAATCCGGTCCTTTGTGCTTCCTCCATTTTCCATGTGAATGACAGGCTAAGAACATTTATTGAGGTTTATAAAATGGCTGCCTCCACTATGTAAACAACCAGTAGTCCTGCAGTGAAAGCATATTTTGCTGAACATACTGTACATCACAGTGTATAATGCAGGGATGTAATACAGAGCACTATCATTATGTTATGTCTAGACATAGGATTATATGCATTTGCATGTTTGCATATGCAAATGCTTAAAACGCTATTTTTATAGCGTTATTGCATATTTTAGTACTATTTCATTGACAGTGCTTATTTCAGTATAATGCGTTAGGCGTGTTGTATTGCGCGGGAATGGTGGCGGGCCACAGCCAGTAACGTGCGCCTCACACACACTCGGCAAGCGCACTGAACCTGATCTGCTGGCTCGCACTAGGTGAAAGCGTTGGCGGGATGCAGCGTGCGTGGGGGGAAGGGAGTACGGCACTCGTTGCTTCGTGCGATTCAATTGTTTGTCATTCAATTGCTCGCTGTGTTTGTTAACCTACGAAAATCTTAATTTTGTTGAAATAATGCCGCCAGTGAAAAAAAATACCCAGACTTTAATGGAATCTTGGATAAAAAATTACCTAGGCCACTTTACGACTGATGGCACTGTGATTTTCTGCAAGGTTTGTGACAAGCGAATCATCAAAAAAATACCAGATCGATCAACATGTGAGTACTGCTTCCCATATAGCTGCAATGTAATTGTATTTTGTGTGTATGTGTGTATGTGTGTATATATATACAGTCAAAATACTATTAGAATTAACGTTTATTTTCTATATATATATACCGGTATATATATATAGAAAATAAACGTTAATTCTAATAGTATTTTGACTGTGCATATTTCGCCCTTTCTTAGTGCATATTTGCATGCATATTTTGGCATATTGATGGTGCATATAATCCGATGTCTAGTTATGTCATTACAGGACTAAAACAGAAGTGGCCATTTTATACACTTAACCAATATTTCCAGCATTCACTATGAACCAGTGATGTCACTAAGATACCTAATATGATGGGACACAAAATGGCTACCTCTATCATGATTAGTTTTGTTTGTTTTTTTGCTTATTTTAAATGAAATTTGCCTAGTCGGAGTTAATGTAGTTTAAATTGACAATTTAAACTAAAGCAAATACACAACTACAAACAACAAAAATTGCAGAATGAATCCATGTAGACCAGATACTCACCAGCACAACTACTTTGGCTTGTGGCTGCCGCTGTTCTATGCACCGGACAATTGCCTGAATCCCGCCAGCTATCTGCTCAGCCGTGTGCCCGTGATTGTATGTTCCCACCCACAGAACGATGATCTGATGAGAGAAACAGTACAGAATGGGGCGATTCTCCTTTACACGGATACACAAAAAACAGAACATTGGAGAGCTCCAAGAATTTGGGGTCCTGTAAGAAAGGGGAGGTAACACAGCATGAACAGACAGATAAGCCTTCCATACATTTGTAGGCTGTTTCCAATATGCCTGCAAAACATAATCTTTGCAAAGGAAGAGTTGCTAAAGATTCAGAAAAGGAAAAGAGATATTGCCCAATCAGATTCCGGCTCTCCGTTACCTAGTTGCCTTGATGATAGCTAGAGTCCGGTTATAGGCAAAAATCTTCCCCAATTAGTTTGCTTTTTGAGCCTTTACTATATACACTGCTCAAAAAAATAAAGGGAACACTTAAACAACACAATGTAACTACAAGTCAATCACACTTCTGTGTAATCAAACTGTCCACTTAGGAAGCAACACTGATTGACAATCAATCTCACATGCTGTTGTGCAAATGGAATAGACCAGGGGTTCTCAACCCCGTCCCCAAGTACCACTAATGGTCCATGTTTTGTAGGTCTCCATGCAAAACCTGTGGAGCTTTCAAAATGTAACTGTCAGTTATGAGCTCACCTCCAGCAAGGAGATTTTAAAACTTGGACCGTTAGTGGTACTTGAGGACAGGGTTGAGAACCCCATGAAATAGACAACAGTTGGAAATTATAGGCAATTAGCAAGACACCCCCAATAATGGAATGGTTCTGCAGGTGTCGACCACAGACCACTTCTCAGTTCCTATGCTTTCTGGCTGATGCTTTTGTCACTTTTGAATGCTGGCGGTGCTTTCACTCTAGTGGTAGCATGAGATGGAGTCTACAACCCACACAAGTGGCTCAGGTAGTGCAGCTCATCCAGGATGGCACATCAATGCGAGTTGTGGCAAGAAGGTTTGCCGTGTCTGTCAGCATAGTGTCCAGAGCATGGAGGCGCTACCAGGAGACAGGCCAGTACATCAGGAGATGTGGAGGAGGCCGTAGGAGGGCAACAACCCAGCAGCAGGAACGCTACCTCCACCTTTGTGCAAGGAGGAACAGGAGGAGCACAGCCAGTGCCCTGCAAAATGACCTCCAGTAGGCCACAAATGTGCATGTGTCTGCTCAGACAGCGATAATGTCCAATCAGATAGTCACCTTAGGTTTAACGTGTTCCAGCTCCCCATTCTCCAGACGCCATAGGACGTGCTGTGTGCCGTCACCCAGTCCCCCAAAGTTAAGGGCATGGAGCGGGGAGAAGAGCTCCCGCCAGATCTGACAGAGAAAGAGCAAAAAATAAAGAGTGATATTCGTTAATCCCATTTTATTTAAAAATAAAACATCTATCGAATACAAAAACTGAATGTCGTCCAATATTAAATATACAAGATATGGAGTTATATTACAGAATTTTCCATGGTCAGAACATGTAGCACAGTGTTTGCTATCAAACAGGTTCCTTTCATCAAGAAAAATCACATGCACATTTCTCTCATTTCCTATTAAGTGGTGTTTAAATAATGGCAACATATTACACCATGTTCTGTACAAAGCTATTATTCACATTTGTCAATTCCCCAGAAGGAACATCAGAACTAAGTCCTAAACCCCAGCATATGAACACTACAAAGCAAGAACCCGACTATGTGACGCACCAGCTACACAGTCCTACTTGCCTAAAGGAGACCACACGCTATACTATAATAAGGTTAATAGTTCTATGCCATACCAAGCAATATTGGCTGGAAGGTTGACAACAGTCCTTCAACGCCCTGACCAATAATCCCAAATGATCTGACCACTGCTGGGATGATCCTATTAGGAAGGGAGCCCTATCTATGAGTCAGTGCATGTCCTGTATACAATGTCCCCAGCTATCGTTCCCCAGGGACGTTATATATGTGTTAATGGCTTCAGACAAGCATTACGCCACTAATGCCAACAACGGTCAGGGTGCGACACTTACCTCTAGTTGGTGCAAGAGCTGGACATTGGAATCTCCAATAAACACCACCTCGGGCTCCTTATCTTTACTGCTGGACACAAAGTTATTGTGCTGAAAGACAAAAGACCAACAACATCCCAAATACCAAAACACAAGTGCTTATTCCCAGCATTGTCAAGACAAACAAACTGCTATGCGGTCTGGTCAACCCCTGGAAAGCATAACGGTCTGGATTTACAGTTACCTAGTTTCCGTCTTACGTACGTTGTTTTAAGAATTGAGCTACTACGCAAGCGTCGTACCTTATTTACGCTGTCTATGTACTATTTCTGTACATGGATTGCGTAAGCGCGGTCTTTAGACTGCGCTTACGCAATCTACTTATAGAAATTGTACATACATAGAGTAAATAAGCTACCATGCTTGCGTAGTAGCTCAATTCTTACAACAACCGTAAGACGAAAACTAGGTAACTGTGAATCCGGACCAATGTTATGAAGCTGCAACTTCCAGGCTTTTAATTGCAAAGCACTACCTATTTTAGAATGCTTTATTTGGTTTTATATTTTTAAAAATCAATACGCATGACCTACATTGCTTTCTTTATCTGGGACGCACAATTAACATTAGGGTAGCACCGCTATCAAGAAGTGAACACAGAAGAGCACACTAATGTGTCCACCCGTAGCTAGAATTGAAATGCTCAGCTCATAACTATTAGGACCGGGGTAAGAATACAAGAATAGGAAGACAGCTCAAGGCAATAAACGGGAAGTCAGGAGATTGATTGAATGAATGAAAGAATGAAGAAATAAATGAATGAATGAATTCATGAGATAGCAAATGAATGAAAGAGCATGCAAATGACTGAGACTGTTAGGAAGCAAATAAACGAGTGGGTGAATGAATGACCAAAGAAGGGAATAAACAAATGGACGAGTGAACGAGGAATCAATAATCCACAATACCGTAAACGGGAAAAAAAAGACGCTCTCATATGTGTAGATGATGGATCCGTGTATACAGGATTGTATGGAAGAGATAAACCCAGTCCTTATTGTACCATTTAAATGCCTAATCACTTCTCATGTGCATGGCGGGTGGCCTGGCCTCCCTGAAAAGTGGCATCCTTCATTGAGGATCAGGTCCTAAATGAGCATAATACATTAGGGAGGGGGCCAGGCCATAGACTCATTATGGATTAAAAAGATTAACAAAAAATACAGTTCAAAAGATAACTAAAAACACTCAAAATAAGACAAATTAGAAATATATTGTTACACCTTAATACTACCAGTACACATATTACTTGAAAATAGATAATCCATAGCAGGTACATCACAACATTTTTGTTTGAGGAGGGGGGGCGCCCCCTCTCTAACCCATGGTGTTCCGATGCCTATGATCCATAGGCAAATACAAATGCATTAAACTGCAAGTACCAAGTGACCATTAGAAGAGATTGCTGGACCGTTTCCTTCATGTGTATAGATTATTATCTACATTTAATTAAATAAGGAGCCATCTCAGCGCTGTACAGGGAACATTTGATATTTACATCTGTCCCTGTCCTTTGTAGTAAACCTACAAGCATGTTTATTGGAGTGTGGGAGGAAACATACAAACTCCACTCAGGCCTTGTCCAGGAACCAAACTCCTGACACTGTGCCACACAAGAGCTAATCACTGAGCCCCCGTGGTATAACAGTATAGTAAGGGTCATGTTTATTTATATGCCCTGTGACCGTGCATTTGTTTACAGTCCTGGTTTTTTCTTTTATTTCTTGAAGTAAAGACAGTCAGCAATGAATAAGAAATCCAGTATAACCAAAACTAACCATAGACATCCAGCATCCATCGCCATAAATGTCAGGTACTGCCGTAGGAATAGCGGCTGGGTTCTTGTCACCGTCACACATTGTGTCCTGAGAATTGGAAACAACAAATATGTGAGATGCATGTTATAGACAATAAGGCAAAATTCTGATCACTGCTATAGACACTGCGGTACATAGAGGAAACTCCACTACAGCTTCAGGGTAGTGTTCTTATGGTGTGGGTCCCCGTAGCAAACGGCCCTATTTCTAAAGAGCTGTTCGCTCCCAGCCAGCTTCTGAACTGGCTGAGAAATCGGTTACTCGCCTCTCCGGTGGTCTGGTCCGGTGGGACTGCACTGATGACTTGGAGCAACTTGATCAAGGACAGGGTGGATAATTATCAGTCAGCATGTTGCTAGGCAACACAAGTTAAGCTGAGTACACAATGGACTTTTTCTTAACGATGCAACACCTTCACAAGACTGTACTTACAATATCAAAAGCCCTAACCTGTATCTCGATGCACCTGTTAGGCCCACTGCTGGACATATCACTCAGTGCCAGCATAAATGGTGCACATGTATGGTACTGCCAGACTAACCATTCATACTAATGAATGGTGCAGGCAAAGAATTCATAAGACACCAAAAACATTTTGTCGCTCATCTCTGATAATTCAATATAAACAAGATGTAAAAAGATAAAGATTGATCTTCACAGGATTAACAAAGAAGATTGACAGATACTGACATAGAATGAAATATGGCAAGATACTGCTTACACTGCTTTCCCTGCAATATCATATTAACCACCAAGAGACAATGCACTTCCTGTAACACAACATATACACCAATAGCCCCTGCACTTCCTGTACTATAATATACACACCAGAAGACATTACAATCACTATAATAAAATATAAACAGCACTCCCTGTAATATCATATACACAACAGCAGACACTGCACTACCTGTAATATACACACACCAGCACACACTGCACTCCCTGTAATATCATATACACACACTGCACTCCCTGTAATATCATCTATACACACACACACCAGCAGACACTGCACTCCCTGTAATATCATATACACACACCAGCAGACACTGCAGTCCCTGTAATAACATCTATACACACCAGCAGACACTGCACTCCCTGTAATATCATATACACACCAGCACACACTGCACTCCCTGTAATATCATCTATACACACCAGCAGACACTGCACTCCCTGTAATATCATATATACACGCCAGCAGACACTGCAGTCCCTGTAATAACATCTATACACACCAGCAGACACTGCACTCCCTGTAATATCATATATACACGCCAGCAGACACTGCACTCCCTGTGATATCATATATACACGCCAGCACACACTGCACTCCCTGTAATATTATATACACACCAGCACACACTGCACTCCCTGTGATATCATATATACACACCAGCAGACACTGCACTCCCTGTCATATCATCTATGCACACCAGCAGACACTGCACTCCCTGTCATATCATCTATACACACCAGCAGACACTGCACTCCCTGTCATATCATCTATACACACTAGCAGACACTGCACTCCCTGTAATATCATCTATACACACCAGAAGACACTGCACTCCCTGTCATATCATCTATACACACCAGAAGACACCACTCCCTGTGATATCATATATACACACCAGAAGACACTGCACTCCCTGTAATATCATCTATACACACCAGAAGACACTGCACTCCCTGTAACATCATATACACACCAGCACACACTGCACTCCCTGTAACATCATATACACACCAGCACACACCGCACTCCCTGTAACATCATATACACAGACCAGAAGACACTGCACTCCCTGTAATATTATATACACAGACCAGAAGACACTGCACTCCCTGTAATATCATATACACACACCAGCACACACTGCATCCCCAATAATGTTATAAAATATATAACAAATACTGAATTTCAATACAAATAACAGGAAAGGCTGCATCTCACCTGCTGAGCCTCTCACACTTATCCTAGGTACTGTTGATGCTGCTCTCCTGCTGGGCCCCACCATCCACCAACAGTACCAGGAGGGGACCTACACCCAATCCTCTCACTGCCAAGCACGACCCACAACAGCCAAGTTCCCCCTTTCTCTTACACGGGATGGACTCGTCCAGGAAGCCTCGTGCGGAAAGCCTGGAACTAAACCTCCGGTTGCGTCTCCCCTACGTGAGCGTTACAGTGGTCTGGTCCGCGTTAGGTTCCTACAGTCGGAGCAAACCAAGAGACTTTTAGAGGAGTAGTGCGCCCTCCTCCTGCGATAACGCAGTGAGCTGTTCCAGTCGGTGTTACAAACACCAGCGGGATGATACCAACTGTCACTGGTTGGGGGGGTTATAAGACAGTGACTGTACAATTTCGGTCGTTGTGTGTGAAGTGTATCGGTCCAACCGGGAATCATGCGACACTGTCTCGTGCGTCCGCCATATTTGGATTGGAGACCGCTGTCTGGCTGCTAGATACATAGAATAGGTATCAATAACGGGCATAACATGTGCTTCACTGTCTCATTGTTAATGGACGACACCAGGTTTTAGAGAACACATGTTGGGGACTAGATTTTACCCGTGTAAGGAGCTGCTGAACTTTTCCAGTTATGAGAGGCACCCTATGCACCCATCTCACAGGTGTCACAATAGTGTCAATTTAAGTGCTATATAAAAATGAAATGACTGTTTGTAAATAGGGTACCCCGAAAAGAGAAGAGACACCTGGAACCCCATTTGCAGACCCTCCAATATGACCCATTTGCTCGTGAGCTTTCCATGTATTTCTCTATTGCAATCACCAAGCTTTCATACATTAACTGACATTTAAATAAACAAACTTAGAAAACCATAGCTCTCTAGTTGATTGCAATTAAAAATTAAATGATAAGCTTGGGAACAAGGTATATGATATCTGATGCAATGGGTCAAGTTGGAGGGACTGCATTTGGGGGTAATGATTTATGCATACCTCCACTCTTTTAGATCATCATTAACTGATGCATTATAGAGTGTGGACATGATCCAGACTTAAGAGCGCTTTCTGAACGCACAGAGTGGCTAAAAAGTGCATGCAAGAGACTAGTTCAATGTTCCATGATACCTCCCTCTTGCACCCTTTAGCTGACTTACGTGTCCATAACCCTACCTGAACTTCAGTGCACGCACAACGCTGATGCTCTGATGTATGGACGTGCTAATCCAGCCCATACTGTACAATTGCCTTTCCCCTGCCCACACTGTGTATAATCAAACGCACGTGATCCCAGTTTACGCACGATGCTTGCGTAAAGACGCTTTTGTTATTTAGTTTGGATCTGGTCCTATGTATTTATTCATATTAAACACTACTACTGTCTCATCTTTTTGTTCTTTTGTATAAGAAGCAGTATAATTGGAGTTGGCAAATGCAATTAATAAAACATATAGATTAAGGTTCCTGTAGGGTAGTGCATAACCTTTTCTAACTAATATCCTTTTTACACACAACCAGGGCTTGGGCACCCGTTTATAATTTGAGTTACCATACTTCTCAACATTTAATGTGAATTGTGTCATCAAATCCTGCTGCACAACACTGTGAGTCACAGCATTGTGAAGATGACCACATAATGTGAATTATGTCATCCACAATGCTGTTGATGAAATCAGCTTATCAAATGTGTGTTCTCATTAATGCCAATGGTCAGGGGAGGAAATACCATTGGTGCTACAGCATCGGGGCCCATGCTGATACAAGGGCCCATAGCCACTATCTGTGCACCACTGAAGCTCCCCACCGGGTTACCTGTACATCATCAGGGACAAAGCATAATTTTTGCACCTGGGTTCACAACTCGCTAGTTCTACCTCAGCCAATGGTTATCAGTGGTCACTATGGGTCCTTAAAGGTCTAAGATGTTGCCAATGCACTTAACCTCTGTGTTAGAAAGAAGTACTGGTAGGAGATATAAGGGTATCATTGAATACAGGGTAGGCTGCAAAGCTTAGATACATTCTGTAGAAAATATTATAGCATGATTTAAAAAAACTGAAAGACTCTAATCAAAGTTAAACCTCCAGTTGCACCTCCTAAGAATCTGAGTTGATTCAATAAAAACGCAGACTCACTCATGGCATCAGTTGTGGAGTAAATAATTCTAGAAAATTAACAAACCTAACATGTTTTGAACTAAAGCATTTGACTCATTGGCATTAGACAAATCCATCCAATTAGATTTCTTTAGATGAGACCAGGGTCAAAAAACCCAGGTTGCACCTTTCACACTGATCCCCTAACCCGGTTTGGACCTCGGAATAACCTTTCCATTCTCCTGAGTCCAAATCCCAGGTCATTAGAAGCCCCCGGGACCTTTCATATCACACCTCAATCTGGGTTGCTGGAGCCTTGACCCGGGTTTAACGGCAAAAGCCCGGGGTTTTGCTGGAGATGAAAGGGGTATTATCTACCATCTCATTCTGTGCTTCTTTACTATCACATAGCAGTTTGAACCTTCCTCAACTCCATCTTATTCAAGCAATAAAGAGGAGAAAAGGATCTTAATAGAAAATTATTGTATTAGATTTTGCCAAGATTTAGCAAGCAAGTTGCCAGCAGTAACCTGTGTTAGTTACATTTCAATAATATTGTAAATGGTTGGTTTCTTTCAAAATTGTTCTCTTGTAGATAGAACAAACACTGTTTTCTGGCTCAGTGAATTGCTATGAACATGCATTCATTTTATAATCAAACCGATGTTTTCTTAATGAGTTCCTGTCTCTAGTCTGCATTTCCCATTTCTTTCTCTCTCAGAGGTGATGCCTCCTGGCCAACATTGTGACCATAATGAATCCAGGTAGTGGCAGTCTCCAATGTCTGAAAGCACAAGTCTTAACCAGCTCTGCTGGGTCTGAGTCAAGGGGTTTATCTGTCCAGGGCAATCAGGGAAAGGTGAGCGAATGCATCATTACCAAAGCTGTAAAAGTAAAGAGGTGGAAAACTAAGAAAGAGAGAAACAGCACCAGACATAAGTCACACCGAGAAACCTTCCAGAAGAAGGCAATTCCCAGGAGCTTACTGCAAAGATGCAACTTGAAGCTTTCTTCAGGTTGTTCAAACACTGGCCATCAAACTACATTAAAAGACGCCTGCAACTTAAAGCAAGTCTTTATAACTCATAGTCGCCTGACCCAACACCATGGCATATTCAATCGAGAGGTCAAATCTGTTGACATTGGGAGACTGGTAAACCAGACGGCAGAGTTAGAGCCAACAAAGACTGATATTGGCAATGTCTCAACACACACTGGAAAAACACCCCAGGATCAGGTCATCCTCAACCTGGACCTTATTCCAACTCCAGAACTGAAGGATCAGGAAGCACCAGTCTCTCTAACAAACAGTCCCCCAGAAATGCTGGCACGGGTACCCACACCAGTCTTAAAGGCACAATTGGAAGAGGAAGTGGAACGTCCTGAATTATGTCCCCAAGAAGACAATAGCCACCTTCACATCACACTGCCAGGAAGTGCAACAAGAACTTCTCTATGTGACAAGCAGGTTATCCCCATTGCGGAGGCCGCTGAGGACATCCTTAACATGCTAAGATCGTGCTCACTATTTCCAGACCGCAATCTGGTGAGTGAAACGCGCCAGTCAATAGTGGAAAAGGTGAGGCAGATTTGTGGGTCAAACACCAATTTGTCTCAAGAATCTGCGCAGAAAAAGCTGGATTACCGACATACAGGTAAGGACAATGCAGGAGAGAATGTTCTGATGTGTCTTATCTTTATCTTGGACACTTGAGCAGTGTTTCCCAACCCTGGTCCTCAGGGACCACTTACGGTCCATGTTTTCCAGGCCTCCGCACAGAACAAGTGAAATAGTGAGTAGCACCTATGGAACTTTTAAAATGTGTCAGTCAGTAATGAACACAGCTATGCTCCAGCAAGGATACCTGGAAACCCTGAGGACCAGGGTTGGGAAACACTGGTCTAGGAATCTTTACTGCAACGATTCCAATTCATATTTTTACATAGTGCCATCTTGTGGGCGAGCATATAATTGCAGCAAAGGATTTATTTTCAATAATAAGCAAAGGTTTAATTTGAACAGGTTGTAAATCAATCCACAGAAAACTAGAGAGCAGTGTGTACAGGGGGATCGTTAAGCAGGTCAGGGCTTTAAATCGTTACTGCTACAAGATGTCAGATTGTGAGTTAAAATGGTCATTGTGTATCCAGCATTATTTTGCTACATTTACTTACTATAGGCGTGTAACAGTTTTATTTAATGAACAAAATGAAATAAAAATGTCCATTCATGAGCAGATTTGGTTTCTTGGGCTAAGGGCTTAACAAATCTCTATCTGGTTTGTCCACATATAAGTGTTGAATTACATGCATTCATCACCATTTCAGATACACATTACCAAATTAAAACAACACTATGGTCCAAACTTTTACTCTGAGGATCCTGGTTCCCTGTTTCTGGTTCCTCTTGAGGGGCCGTATTCAGAGATCCCTGTCCCGATCGGTCTGCAAATATGCGCACGGACGGAGCAAGGAACACCCACCTAAACCCAGTCACTCCCCTTGCTAATCTGTGCTCTCCCTGACTTACGAGGCGTAAGACCAGCTGTAACTTTCCCTGTGGAGTTCTGGGCGTATATGTCCTCCATCCGTGCGTATCTTGATAACCCCACCACTTTCCTTCATTTAAATACCTCCCTCCGCCCATTTTTGTTTACATTTTCCCATGCGTATTTTTCCATCGCATATCCAGACGTATGTATCCACGTGCGATTCATAGGTCCGTCCGTAAGGCACTTCCGCGCGTATCATCGTCAATTGCGTAAATAAAGTTACTACGCATGCACAGTTGAAACGTACCTAAAAATACGCACGGAACTGGCCGGGAATACAGCCCGAGGTTCTTATAATCTTGTTTTACATTGCTTTATAGCATTAACTATTGTCTCTTTC
>WWET01000353.1:652817-666750 GCA_011038615.1 Limnodynastes dumerilii
TTCCTGCTTTTCATCTCTGTGCCCGCGTATAATATGGCAGCATACCTGCTTGTACCACCAGATAATATTTACCAGGAGTTGTAATGGTCGATCAGATTCCTGGACCATATTCACACCAAAGTGCAAGGCAACACCCATAACACTCCCCTCACACTTACAGATTTTTGTAGACTTCCGCCACTATAGGGCAACGTTAACTCTCCGTGCGTACATTTGTGCTTAAGTTGCTTAGGTACGTGCGTACATTCCTCACTGCGCCCATATTAGGCCATTTAAATGCCTCCCCCCACCCACTTTTACTTAACTTCCTACGTACGGAGGACTGGCACACCCCTTCGAACGTATCTCACTAAATACGGATTTGAAGTCCGTGCCTAATGGATTTCAGTGCCTAAATCCTACGTAGCTTGCGTAAAAAAAAGTTACTACAGTTTATCCGATCCTAAAAATACGCACAGAAAAAGTAGAAAAATTGTAAGTGTGAATACGGTCCCTATTACTACCCAAGTCCTGCATTGCCCAGGAGCTCAATCCTTACATCAGTAGACTTGTCACACATGATTTGGTCATGGCAGGGGAATTATAAGCGTTTGTTACGCTATTTTATGTGACGTGGCTTCTCTACGATCATCTTCCAGCTTTTAATGTTGGAAATCATTCCAGCAATTTAAATCAGACCAAATTAAAAAAAAAAAAAACAACAACTTGGAAGATAAGAAGACGTGACTTGAAGTCAACCCAGAGGTGTTGAGGGCTCCAATAACAGGGTTCTAGGAACACCTCAGGTTAGCAACAGTAAATAGGATTGCTGTGATATACAGAACTGAACAGTATGTGAAGTTCAGCTGAAAATTATGGCTTACTGTCTGTCCATGTTTTATTGCTATGATTAACGATGTGTTGAGTATGGCTGACATCTGTAATTTGTCAAATGCAGGTTAGCTCGGGCGATCAGCAGAAAATCACAGATGACCTCCACCGGCCTGTAAATTATGGATCTGGTCTTAAGCCTTCCTATAAGTATAAGCAGACAGCAGAGAAAACTTCCCAAAACCTGTTTAATATTACTTCCTTTAGCAATCCCAGGCAGCGAGATAGCAATACATCAAACTTCTGTCGGACAGAGACTAGACTAGAAAACATGCATAGTCCATCTCTACATGATGACAGCCCTCCAGTAAGATGGTTAATTGCACAAGATGATTTCCCAACGCATATTGCTCACCATCATAGCCGCAGTCCAAAGGATACCGAGCGACCAAGTGTGACCAGAGAGCCATTGTGGCACAACCACTTTAATACATTGAATAGAGCAGAACAAAGTTTCAAGGATAGTTCCATGTTTGATGTCCACTGCAGCATCTGGAGTTGCAGAGCCCAGAAATCACCTAATGTTAAGGTCTTTGATGTTTCTCCAGCAGAAACGCGATTGTGTTACATAGAGCCAGGTCCTCACAGGACTCTTTCAAGAAGCAATACTGAGAGTCAGCGCCATGTGTTGGAAGATACATGCCTTGATGCCCCAGATCACTTTCAGCTTGAAGATATGCAGAGTTTTATAAACCCAAAAAGTCACACGTCCTCCCAGCTCATAGCGGGCACGAGGTTTCATCAAGGGTTCTTCCCAGGCAAAACCATGTCCAAGTGGAGGAATATCCAGGAGTCTAAGATTAATGATTTGTGGAGTCTGCAAGTGGACCCCGCTCACAAAGTCACCTTGAGGAATGATGGTGACACAGTATGGAACAGACACGAGGACTTGTCATATGGAGCACCACACGTACAATATTGCTATCAACAAAGAAAAATCCCTGTGATGTCAAACCCATATTCACAACCATTACAGCAAGAAAGCTCTATCAGCCCACCTTACAGAAGATCGGTAAGAAAGACACACTTAGAGGACTCAAACACCAACGCTTGGTTGTACCCAAGAATGAAACTGTACTAAATGCCAAGACACAAATAATACACAATGATAATTCCCTTTAGTAGACACCTTACTCATTTCTTTATCCTATTAAATCACATTTTTATAGCGATAATAAACATTTCTCTTCCATATACATAGAATTGTATGATTTATTCAGAAACCGTAATGGGCAATGACATATATCATGATTTTGGTCCTGATTCACAAGAAGAAGCTGATGTGTAGTAGACCGCTGGGAGTAGTTTAGTTAGAAGGAGATGGCCTAATGCCGCCTCAGGGAGTGGTTAGGTAGAAATGGGAGGGGGGGATTTAGATTAGCCAGGGAGGGCGGGGGGAGGTAGGGAGAGGCATTGTCCGTGCATAGTTTCCTTTATAAGAACTAAACTATGCACGGTAAGATAAGGTAGCCTTATGGCGCTCTTAAGAACCCATCATGTCTGAATTAGTCTATCAGCAGTAGACTGTGCAAGAAGATAAGATTGGTTTCTATTGGTCTAAAAGCAAAATCACATTCTAGCTTCAGGTGATTATTGGTTCCATTTATCTATATAATAAGGTCAAACATTTACCACAAGCAAAATATGAGTTGTGCGCTACACTGATGGAAACAAGTACTGTATAGGGAATAGGCTCTGTATAGGGAATAGGCTGTATATAACATTGGTTGCAGGAAGGGCGGGTTTTTAATTGTTATTATATATTGTTAATTGTTAATATATACATTCTGGGAACAGATTCAAATAGTCTTATTTCGGCAAGTTACCTGTTCTTAGGTTAGCTTGTTAGGATAAGTCTTCAGGACAGGAACGGTTAAGCTCTGGAGAGAGGAGATTTAAGGTTAGGCTGTGTCTCACATGGTTAGAGAAGGGATAGGCTGTGGATGAGGATGGCTAGGGGAGGTTGCAACACAACTATGCTTAGGAGCGGTTGCAGTCCCCGCTTAGAATGTCCCATTTCCGAATACTTACCAATTTAAAAAAAAAATTTCAGAATGGGTGAGTATGCCGATTGACATAGTTCACCCATTCACATTCGCAAATTCCGCCGCCGCTGATATCCCTCCGCCGTTGCTGCTATCGCCATACCGAGGGAAAGGTGAGTAATCTCTCCGTGTGGGGTAGGGAGGGTTAGGGTCGGGCTGCAGGGAAGGGAGGGTTAGGGTCAGGCTGCAGGGAAGGGAGGGTTAGGGTCAGGCTGTGGGGAAGGGAGGGTTAGGGTCAGGCTGCAGGGGAGTGAGGGTTAAGGTCAGGCTGCTGGAGATGGTGGGTTAGGGTCAGGCTGCAAGTAAGGGAGGGTTAGGGTAATGAGAGGGAAGGGTTAGGGTTAGAATTAGGGAAAGGAGTGGGGGACTATTTTTGCTCACCTTTCGGAGCACCGTGTTCAGTGCTCTGTGGATCGATAGGGTTAAGGTCAAACTGATAGAAGGGGAGGGTTAGGACAAAATCCTACCTGTCACAGTTGAAATCGGATCTTGCTTCCTTGCGTCATCCATACTGTCTTTCTTGGGGCTGTAAAATGACTGCTGTTGCGGCTGCATTGCAGGAATATGCATTGCAGTGTGGCACATCGTACCAGCTCACCACACCCAACAGCAATAACCACCAGATACTCCAGACTGATTCCTGATAACAGCTTAGCAGATTTGGGCTTTTATTACAGTAATGAGCATCCTGGAGAAATGCACACAATAATGAACTCCTCGCAGCGGCCACATTTATTAGAGGTAATGGGATGCTGTGCTCTGTCTTTGAAGAATAGGAAATTGCTTTTGTAAGGCTGAGGCGTCACCGTTTATCATGGAGCAGCTCTGGCTGTCACAGTTTGGTTCATTGTTGATGACCTCAATTCTTTGCAAATGGAAAATGTGTGTGATGTTTATTACACAAAATGGTGTCTGCTCAGATCAATTAATAGGTAAATGCAAACAGGTGCATGAAAGGCCGGGGGGTAATCTGCTAGCAACAGAGACAAGGGGCTGTATTCACACTTAAGAGTGATTTAGGTACGAACAGATCTGCACCTAAATCACCCGTCCTGCCCCTAACCCACCCCCCAGTTTTAGGTACCTTATGGCACTTACAAATGCCATAGGGCTACCTTATATAAAGAAGGAAAACAACGCACGGACATTGCCTCCCCACCGCCCACCCTGGTTAATCTACATCCCTCCTGCTTTTACCTAAACTCTACACAAGGCTTAAGGCCGCCTCTTCCTAAACTACTCCGTGCAGTCTTCAAAGACAATCTTTGTACCTAACTGGCACGTAGATTGCGTCAATGACCTACTACACAACCAGCCATGACATTCTATCTTTAAAATAAGTCATATGAGCCCTAGTTGGGACAGCATTAGAGTTAGGACCAAACCAGAGAAGCCTTGTAAGTGGCTGGTGGCTTATCATATATCTGCAGATGTATGTAACTGATTCTCTGACTTTTATTTTAAGACAGGAGACCGTATTCTAAGATCCGTTTTCTCTCCGTTTTTCGTGTGTATTTTTAGGTACTGCGCATGCATAGTAACTTTTTATACGCTGTTCACGTAGACTATACGTGCGGAAGTGCCTCACGGAGGGATTTACATAGAAATGGGCGGGGGGAGCATTTAAATGAAGGGAAGTGGGCGCAATTATAAAGATACGCACGGACGGAGGACACATACGCTCGGAAAAGGCCATGGAAAGTTAGGGCTGGTCTATGGAGGCGGAAGTCTCCGTGGGAACGGATTAGCAAGGGGAGGGACTGCGGTTTTGGTGGGTGTTACTTGCTCCGTCCGTGCGTATATTTCACCAGACGGATCTCTGAATACAGCCCTCTGTCTTTAAAATAAAAGTCATATGAGCCAAAGTTGGGACAGTATTAGAGTTAGGACCAAACCAGAGAAGCCTTGTAAGTGGCTGGTGGCTTATCATATATCTGCAGATGTATGTAACTGATTCTCTGACTTTTATTTTAAAGATAGAATGTCGTAGTTGGTTACTGGTTAATTGCAAGAGTGCTGTTCTGCTGCGCTGTTCCACCACTTTGGATTCTTTACGCTCACTGTCACATTTGACCCACATCCTTTTTTTATGGTATAAGTTGTAACATTTGTGTAAGGTAGCTCATGGTATTGTGGTACATATTACAGCTTTTATCCAAGATTAAAGGTAAAGGGCCCAATTCAGAGGTGAGCGTACACCAGCTGATGTAGCACTGCGCATGCTCAGATCAAAGGAGCACGCAGCCGCGGACGATTCAGACCTGAGCACGACTTGAGCTGCAGTGTTCTGAGGGTCATGTTGAGGGTGGATGAGGAAGAGGTGGAGGAACGTAGTCAATGTACAGGAAGGGTGTTCCCTCGATCCAGGGCAGAACGCAGGTGTCAAAACATTTGCACCACTTCAGATGCCTGACTGACCGTCCTTGACCAGTTTTAGACCGTTTCGATAGCTTGCGACACTTTGAGAGCATTACAGTGTCAGAAATCGCTGCCGAAGTATTGCACGTGTGTTAATTTCTACATACAGCGATAAAAAAAATTGTTTTTCTTAAATATTTTAAATATTGTTTTAGATTTTTTTTGTGACGTACAATCTGACACAGGCGCCCTCATTATTCAGAGCCTCCATTTACAGTCAGCACTTTACAACCCTGCAGTCGAGCAATATATCTGGGTACACGGTTGCATTGTGCTTAGCTTTGTGGGCCCGTACACTCTCTACCGTAATTGCCAATCCAAAGCCCCCATTGGGTGCACCTTTGGGGACAGATTTACTGAGCTGCGGGGAAAGGAAAAGTGGAGATGTTGCTCATAGCAACCAATCAGATTCTAGCTCTCACTTTTCTATTACATTCTAAAAAATGTCAGCTAGAATCTGATTGGTTGCTATAGGCAACATTTCCACTTTTCCATTCCCGCAGCTTAGTAAATCTGGCCCTTGGATTGCATGCAGCCAGCCCTATATTTTGTGTACACATTTGCAGGCGCCTCTGTATTATACTTTAATGTGCGGTCCTTTGGATTTACGGGGCTGCTCCATACCAAGCTGTCTATTACTACGCCAGGTCCTGTTACTTTTCCTTGGCTTTGGAGTTTTCAGTTGGGACCGTTTCATCTACAACACGGATTGTCTCACCAGAGAACGGGCCGAATCCAGAGCTATGTTTCCATTATGTTTCCTACTGTAGCGTGTTTACTATGCACTCCCCCTGGCGCTCCCCTCGCATGTACGTACTTTTGCCGTTTTACACTTCCCGAACCTTACCTTATCTTTATACAGCGTAACTACTGACATACGTACTTACGAGCCTAAGCACGCCAATACTGTACGATTTAAATTCCTCACCCCGCCTCCGACGCGTAATTATGGGTGTCGTATGGCTAGCACGCCCCTCCGTTCGTAGTTACGCTGTTGATACGTGGCTGGCCCATACGCTCTGAGTTACGTTGCGTAACATCTGCCGCGCGCATCCGCAGTAAGTACTAATGGGCACTTTTACGCTAGCGACTAATGTAAATTCACCCGCATACGTAGCTCTGGATCTACCCCAATGTGGCTGAAAATGTAAAAATGACAGCAGGGAACTTAGCTAAAATGTCCACTGGAGGGAGCCAGCTCATTAGACACAAGTAACAGGAAAGTGTAGAGAAATTAAACACAGGGGGCCTGATCCAGAACAACGCTTCTGAGCGAATTTATGCGTGGCGGAGACGTAAAATCGCCTATTTGTAAGTACTGTGCATGCACACCATAGAAAATACGTTCAATAGCATAGCGTAATTGTGAACGTATGGGCCATTCACGTATGTGTGACGTAAATACTTACGTGTGGGTGTGCCAAATTTACGTTACTCCAAAATACGTCTGAAATACGTTAAGTAGGCGGGGGTTGTATTTAAAGTGTACAGGAAGGGGGCGTGCTTAGCTGTGTAACTTCGTGTTGCCCATACATACGTGTGCGGATCACTGCGGTTACGTTGGCAAAAGTTAAGGTAGGGTTTGGAAAGCGCATCTTGACAAAATACGTACGTTCAAGGGGTGTGCCTAGGGGAGTGTATAGAATTTACGCACATGAAAATACGCTACGCGAATAAACGTATGCAAATGTAGTTCTGGATCTACCCCAGGAGCATTTAGAGAGGTATTACAAGGTTGTTCCATCAAGCCCCACTCTAGGGTCTCCACCAAAGATGCATACCTACCCCAATTGTCTCGATTTTGGTTGACTCTCCTGCTGTCCCGACTGCCTGCCAGTTTGTCCTGATAAGTGGGCTACACTGGAGACAGTTTTTTTTTTTATTATGGCTACACTGGGTTTTTTTTTTTTTTTTTTTAAATTACTCTTTGATATCCCCCTGTACGACATAACAATGGGGGTGGGGCTTGTGTGGGACAGAGGCGGAGCTTGCACTGGATGTAGCCGGGGCTTATTTGTCCTTTTTTTTTCCCAGCTCCAAAATGTTGGGAGGTATAAAATTGTGTAAGTTGGGGGAGTTGGAAAAAATGGGAAGCAGTTATGTGCTGTCAGGGGTGACTTTAGCTTCAAACAGTGGTTCAAACGTGGGGACGTGGGACGTGGGGACGTGGGGATGAAAGTACATTACATACAATACATGGGTATACATAGACTTACCTGAAATGAGGTGCATCCCCAATCCATGAATCATTTTAAAAGATAATGTATCACTATTTACCTGGGGTGAACTCGGAGTGGCTGGTGGGTATGCGGTCCCATTTCTTATACAGTACTCGATATTCCCAAGGAGTCTCCTTCTTGGTACTAATCGGGCCCACCGGGTTTGGCTTCCGAGATCGAACAAAATCGGGCATTTGCCAGGTGGTATGACTGTATCCTTTGGATTCCCAATCTCCTAACCAACAATCCAGCTCACTTACCTCCAGGGTATAGGTGCCCAGGGGACCCCTGGGTTATAGAAACCATTTCAATTCGAAATCCTGGTTCAGTCCCCCGGGCTCCATTGTATTTTAATTATATATTTTTGTATATATATATACTATCTACCCTCCAGCCCCCACTCCCGTGGCCCCCATAGACAGATTTTCTTTCCCTTGGTTCTTCGCATTTCTTGTGATTTGGTCCAACATGTAGAATAGGGATAGAGGTAGGTAATCTACATGAGTATCCTGTCCATTTCCTGTCCCCTGGAATTATATACCTGTGACTCTATCCACATAGGAGTCTATAATATATGGGAGATAAGAGGATCCACAGTTTTCAGAGACCCATCATCCTTACATGTATTAGTCTGCTTGAAAGGACATCCTACAAATGATCAAATAGGACATACAAGGACTATCCTATTCTGATGATAATATTTTTAGACTAACTTTCTTTCCATATGGAGTAACTTTTATTTAACACGAGAGATATTATCTGCCATATCACAAATGTGCACAGCCACTTTTAGGTGTTAAATGCATTTATTTATTTATTTATATATCCCCTTACTATGCATTTTTAGTAAATGTATTGTTAATATTTATTTATTTATTTTTTACGCTCATCATTTTCACATAGGAAGTAGGGATCCAGATTGTAATTTTGTATTATATATTATATGTTATATACTATAAGTGAGAATCAATGGACTTTTAATCCAAACTCACCATTCTTTAACCTGGAATTATATGAAATCAATTGCACAGTCACTTTGATTGTTTATTTGCACTGTCACTTTAAAATATGTGCACTTTAGGGAGACAAACCAATTGTACCCATTATATATATTATTAGGATTTATTGGTTTATCCTATGTATATAAATATCAGATTAGGTTCTATACACTGCAGAGATCTGTAGGATCATATACTTAAATTTGTGTACCCATTAATGTATTCTACCCAATGTCAACATTTTCATATAAATAAGTTTTTTGTGGTATTACGTATGAACAATATCATTATATACCAAATGAAAAAGTTTTTATCATACCATGGTTTGTTTCTGTACCCACTTAGTACCCCTGTGAACAGAGTTAATGGCCCCTTTAAATGATACGGATTTGACATATGCAAATTTTTTATATGAATTGTCCCTTTAAATTACACGGATTTGACATATGCAAATTTTTTATATGAATTTAACTGTATAAGGCTAAATATCATCAAGTATTGGTGCCAGTGGGAGAAAATATAGTTTTTAATGAATTCTCAAACATTAAAACTGTCAGCATCGAACAGCATAAAAGGCGGAACTTTCTAAACACCGGCATTGACTTTGAGAAAGAGCTCAGGCAGAGCTTGAAACGCGTGAGTCAGTCGGCACACTACACAGGACGTCATCTCCCAGGGACTCTACGCTGAGGTTGCTGAGGACACCGCACCCGGGCTTCTACATCTGGCGGACACTCCACTCGCGGTTACGATTTCCATCTCCCTTGGTATGCCGTCCTGTTCTGTTGTTTTAATATTTGTGTAACTACATGTATTGATTAAAGTTTTTTCCTTATTTCCTATGTCCCGTGCGTCTTGGAATTGAAGCATCACCCTCTCAGGAAGGACTCTGATCTTAGCGTTATCTATTTACTTTTCACTATTTTTTACTGTTTCACCACATTTCCCCACTGGTCACCGTATTGAGAAGGTTTACACTCTAGAGGTTTATACCCTAGCGCTTGAACCCCCCATTTTACACTCACACACACATACATATCTATATGTATGTGGGTTGGTGTATTCTTTTCCCTATTTATCATGTACGTAACAGCCTAACCTGGCCCATACTGTATGATTTAAATGCCTCCCTCCGCCTACAAAGTGTAACTAGTGGTTTCGTATGGATGACCCGACCCTTTGTTCATAATTACGCTGATAGTACGTTCAGAGTTACGTGGAGTAACATCTGCCGCGCGGATGCGCAGTAAAAACAAATCCGTGATTTTACGTCAGAGGCTAACATAAAATAGCTAGCGTACGTAGCTCAGGATCTGGCCCTCTGAGCTTTAGAGTTATTATATTCAGTATTGGCATCTTCAATTAGAGTTTATGCAGGATACACACTCTAAATTGTCTCCTGGTCTGATAGCCGGGACATTGTATAGGCCCGTATTCAGAGTACCGGCGTATAACATATACGTCCGGTGTTTAGCAATTTTTACTACTGCACATGCATAGTAATTTTTTAACGTAATCTACTAATCCTTTTCTTACGTAGATTGCGTAAATGCAGTCTGAAAGACCGCATTTACGCAATCTATGTAAGAAAAATATACGTATATTACGTTAACAAATTACTACGCATTCGCAGTAGTAAAAATCACTAAACACCGGACGTATATGTTATGCGTCCGGTACTCTGAATATGGGCCATAGTCACTAAACACTGTGCAATTGTAACTATACATTCCGGGTCGCTCATCATACAACGTGTGGTCAGCTTAAAACATAAGTCCCAAATCAGGACAAAGTAAGCCCCGTCCCATGTTCATCCAGGTTCCCTCTGAAATGGCTATTTAGATGACGTTAGTTTATTTAATGGTTCATAAAGCCGTGCAGTGTTTAATAATCACATTGCTTTTCTAACTCGCATTTATACGATGAGTCACTTTTTTATTTCAGTCACTTTGAATTCTGAAACCCCCTTTGTTATGAAATGCAGACTGCATCGTATCCAAGGGCAACGGAAATCAGAGAAAAAACTGTCTGATGATGTATATATGGCAGAAAAGCAGAAGGAAATCAGCAGAATATATTTTTGAGTTCAGTAAAGAAAGAAAAAGTTATTGTGCAATACACAACCCAATAAATTCACATGAACGCAAGACTATCCCGCTAAAAAAACTCTCAAATGGAGCTTGGAGTCAGTTGCGGCTGAATTTACACCACAAGCGACCAACCTCCAACAGGGTCGGAAGTAGATGATAATTAAGAGACTACAGCGTGGTGGCGCACCCTCTGTTCCACTGCCTTGACCTTCCCTCCAATGTTACCTTTGTAGCTGTAGGGGGATGGCTTCAGTGTGAAAATCAGATTTCCGAAATACGGACAGTCGAAAGCTAATTTCTGACTGCCTCTATTTCAAAAATCTGCCTAATTTGAAAGTTTTCATAATGAATTGGTAAGAATGCCAAATTTATATTTGGGAACATACCCATTCATTGGCTTTCCGACACCTGACGGAAGACCCACCGAATACCTCGGACAGGAGGTTAGTGTACAAGGGAAGTCTTAGGGTAGGCTGAAGGGAGGGTATAGAACATAGAATGAGAGTCTTAGGGTAGGCTGAAGGGAGGGTATAGAACATAGATTGAGAGTCTTAGGGTAGGCTGAAGGGAGGGTATAGAACATAGCTTGAGAGTCTTAGGGTAGGCTGAAGGGAGGGTATAGAACATTGAATGAGAGTCTTAGGGTAGGCTGAAGGGAGGGTATAGAACATAGAATGAGAGTCTTAGGGTAGGCTGAAGGGAGGGTATAGAACATAGAGAGTATAGAACATAGACTAAACTAAGTTTGGATTCAAGGTGTTAAAGCATAAACACAAGACCACGTGAAACAATATACTTTTATTGATATTAAAAGACATATCTAAAACACTACATGAAAGCACAGATTAGCCGGCATTGATATACAACCCACAACTTCCCCTCTCTGGCTCTAAGCACAGAAACTGACTGACCATGCCAGTTACCAATCTCGATTACACATCCTATGCATCAATCAGATAGGAAAATAAAGACTTTTAATATCTGTTAATGAAGCTAACACAACATCTGATAAGAAACAATCTGACCTGTCAAGATAACATGCACTGTTCACCCCTGGAAAGGACACGCCACTTTGAATGCCGTCAGGCCCATCTATCTAATCATCGGGGTACGTCAGTCTCCAGTCCTGAACTTATATCCGTCGGCTGTCCCTCAACACACACCACTAACGGCCTCACGGACGTGCTTCGCCATCTACCGTGGCTAGTATCTGACTCCTACTCTGAATCTAGTTACTACCTGTTTCCACAGGGCTCAACAGCATTCAAAGACTCCATGTGCTACTTCCCTAGCTATAAACAGTAACACGGACTACCTAAAATGGTCTCTGGCAATCTTATGACAGTAATTAGATAATCATATACTTAGCTTCCGCTTCCAATAAAAGATGCTAGAAGGTCCACACAAAAGGCTATGGAATCCCAACTATGCCATCAGTAAACACACCTTCCGTATTAATGTCCATAGAGTGTGTCAACATCCTTCCTGATTCCATCTATTTATATAGACCCCTTGATGAAACAAATCCTATCATTCTATGACCGTATTTGGTTATGATGAAAAGATTAGTTTCTGTATATCAGAACATGCGCAGTAGCAGCAAATATTAGTATTCAGCACTGGTCAGGCCTTGCATAAAGCAGTATTTGGCAGTTTGACAGCAGTACTTTCAACACGCAAAACATAAAAATCACTAAAGTTTAACCAATTATGTTCCACCGTCCACAGGTAGGCTGAAGGGAGGGAATAGAACATAGAAGGGGAGTGTTAGTGTTAGGCTGCAAATAAGAAAGTCTAAGGGTCAAACTGCAGGGAGGGGATGGAGCGCAGAAGGGGAGTCTTAAGGTCAGGCTGCAGGGAGGGAAGTGAGTCTTAGGGTTATGCTGCGAGGAAGGGAATCTTAGGGTTAGACTGCGTAGAGGGGATCTAGCATACAAGTGAAAGGTTAGGGTCAGGCTGTGGAGAAGGAGAGGATTAGGGTGAGGATTAAGATAAGAGTTGGGGTTAGGAAATACTCACCAGTCACCGCTGGGGATCTTCGATTCCCTCTCCTCTTCGGGGCTTGAGCAATCAATTGCGGAGCAATGTCAGAAATGGCTGGTACAAATCGTCCCTGTTGCAAAAGGGCCGTTCGCACCACCCACATCCCAACTTTCAGGCCCTCTCCCTTACATGACATATAGCATGTGCATGTAGCAGCCATGGTTGCTATAAAAAATTCTAAGAGGGTCAAGATACCAATCCTGGTGCCTATACATATACAGAACCTCCAAATGATATACTATCCCTGATAAGTTATGCATGTGGGAATAAGCTAGCAGGGCGTGTCTTTACCATCAAAAGAGACTTTTCAGTTTTTAATAGTCTGCGATGTGGCACTGTGGTAAAAGTCTTACTGAGGTCTAGATAAGCTATGTCTACAGCTCCCCCTTTATCTAATACTTTAGTGACCCAGTCAAAAAACTCAATGAGATATTTTAGACATGATGTTCCCCCAGTGAATCCATGCTGCTTGGGATCCTATAAGTTACTGGATTTAAGATACTGTACAATTTGTTCCTTTAACAGTGCTTAGTATCCTTACTACTGATGTAAGGCTCACTGGTCGGTAGTTGGCAGCTTCTTCCCTACTTTCCGTTATATCCAGAGGGAAAACATTCACTATTTTCCAGTCGTCTGGAATTACTCACGTTACTAGTGACTGGTTGAATGATTTGGTTAATGGTTTTACCAGCACTCTCCAGCAATGGGGAACCTCTTTCCTGTCAAGAGCCATTTGGATATTTAAAACATAATTTGCGGGCCATACATAATAATCAACTTAAAACTTAGCCGGCTATTTTTAGTCAAAAATGTAATTAGCTCACCCCTAATGTGAGCTTTGAAAGAAAATGGCGGCCTGGACATCCAGCTGCTACCATTTGCAGGCTGGTCCCAAATGAAAGTTTCCTGATCAGGATCCAGGAATATGAAGAGAGTTTCAGGGTCGACCCAGGAGCAGATCGTGATTCGGAGCCTGCAGGACCCCGCTGTCTACACAATGCAGCCTTCACTTCAGGATCCCTGAAAGCGAGCAAAGCGATTTTGCAGCTTAATGCACTGGAGTAGGCTGGTCCGAAAGTTTCCTGATCAGGATCCAGGAATATGAAGAGAGTTTCAGGGTCGACCCAGGAGCAGATCGTGATTCGGAGCCTGCAGGACCCCGCTGTCTACACAATGCAGCCTTGCCTTCAGGATCCCTGAAAGCGAGCAAAGCGATTTTGCAGCTTAATGCACTGGAGCATGTTCGGAAG
>WWET01000353.1:685176-697355 GCA_011038615.1 Limnodynastes dumerilii
TTATAACTAATCTTGTAACGTCCTGCCATCAGAAAGGTACTTACAATAAGAACGCCAGATCAGTCATAGTGTGTTCCCATCCCATGCTCAGAAGTACGAGGAATGCGTTAGTCATCTTTCAAATAGAGCTCTCTATCCAGCCCCAGATCCGTGACCAAAGTGTGTTACGTGCGCTTATAAACTTGTATAATGCTTTTTCCGTGGTCTGGATTCGATCCATTAGGGCTAAGGCAATACCATCCTTTGTAGGAGAGGGATATTGCTGAAACCAGGTAAGAATATCTAGTATATATGCAAAAAGACATTGCCATTGTTAATGATAAATGCTGAGGGCTGGTATTGGCAGTGATTTTATTTGCTACAATACTTATCCAAATGTATTACAAGCTGTAGCAAGAAAACAGGCTGCACTTCTAATTAAACATATTAAATGTGTGCAAGTATATATATAAATGAAGAGGTGCCGCCAAAGACCAAAATGACCACTGTGTAACTACAAGGAACAAAAGAGAGGTCCGGCACTCCAAACAAGCATTATGTAACACTATGTGTCAGCACATACATAAAAAGGAGGTTTTGTTCACAATATAGCTATATTGGGTTATCTCATCTGCTCAGCGTCAAGGCACCTCCTGTAGGTGAGTCCCTATCCATTTGCTATATGTGTACACAGGAGGTCTGTGTTTAGACACTCCTGCATTTGAACAGTGTGCAGTGGCCATATTGGGGAGGGGTCAGGCTCTCAAGTGAAACTAGTAACAGTAGCAAGAAAACAAAGGCTGCGCTTCTGATTCAACATACATATACACTTGCACACATTTAATATGTTGAATTACACACATAGCAAATGGATAGGGACTCAACTACAGGGGGTGCCTTGACGCTGAGCAGGTGACCATAACCCAATATAGTGTGATAAAGGAAGCACATCACATGGATCAGATGAAGTAAGTTCTTTTATTTTGCAGCAGGCAGACAGCATCACAGGTAAACCACATCAGCAACAGCAAGTTGGTTACAGCAGTGCACACAGCATAGTTCAAAGATTCTTCAGGTACTCCAGTGGTTTCTATCATACCCCCACCCTTGGGCAGCTATTCTGCTGTCAAGAGTCCTGACCCTCTGTCCCTGTAACACTTATATCAGGAGAGCACAGGTGCTGCTGATTAGCCCCTCCCCGATCACACCCAGGGCCGGACCGGATTAAGGTCTGTGGGGGCCCCTGGGCAACTAAATTGCTTCACATTAACATACAGAAAATCCCCCCCTATTTATTTGCATCTAGTCAGCCTTATTGCCCCCTCCTTCTGTGTCCAGCCAGCCTTATTGCCCCCTCTTTATTTCTGCCCAGTCAGCCTTATTTGTCCCTCCAGTTTGTCCAACCAGTCTTATTGCCCCTCCTTTTGTGTCCAGTCAGCTTTATACTCCCTCCTTCTGTGTATTCAATCAACCTTATACCCCTTCCTTCTGTGTCCGACCAGTGTTATTGCCCCCTCTTTGTATCCAGTCAATCTGATTGCCACCTTTGTGTGTTTCCAGCCAACCGTATTGCCCTCTCTTTATTTGTGTCCAGTCAGCTTTATTTGCCCCTTCCTTTCTGTTTGTTTATTTAGCCTTATTGCCCTCCTTTTTGTGTCCATTCAGCCTTATTGCCCACAGTTTTATATCCAGGTAACACTATTGCCTCCCCTTTGTGTCCACCCAGTTTTTGTGCCCCCTCTATGTTCAAATGCTCATTTCTCAACCACTTTCTTAAAAACTTTGGGTATAAGTGAAACAGCGATATTTAAACTAATGCAGCTGTAAAGGACGCTATAGTCTAAAACATATTGGATAAGACTACATAATAAGACTACATAATATGAATCCTGCAATACAAATCTTTACAGCGCGCCGCAGAGGACAGAGCTGGAGGAGAGGTAAAGGTAAGTCAGGGTTGCCGACTCTCCCGGAATATCCAGGAGACTCACGAAATTTGGGCATTTCTCCCGGTATCCTGGGAGAGCCAGCAAATCTCCTGCAAGCCCCACCAGCCAGCAATTACTTCTGTAATTCCTAGCGTTACTAGTGATGTGCGGGGCTTGATGCTGTCATCAAGCCTGTCCATTCCCTGAAACGCTAGAGAATACAGCAGTGATTGACAAGGGACCGGGCTTAATTACGCAATTTGCATAAATCGTGCCATTAACCCCCACCCCTTGAAGAAATCAATGGCTTTCCTCTGGGATCTCCCGGAGGGAAGCTCTAAAAAGTCGGCAACCCTGAGGTAAGTTTATTATAAAATACAAAAAATAAAGCAGCCAAAAACTTACAGAGCTAGAATAAACAATATGTCAGGCACACAGGGAAAAAGGTATATCTAGTAAAAAGCAAAGTTCAAAATGTAATAACTCTTTAGGAGTATGTTGACACAAATTCCATAGAATAGCTCAACTGATTTGTGAAGACCTTAGGTCCCCTTGCTCCTCGGCTACAGTTAAAGAGGATGGATGTCAGTGATTGACATCCTTCTCTTAAGCACACTATCACAGCTGCCGGAATATGACGGCGGCTGCGATACACTGTGCTAAAGAGGAGGATGTCAATCACTGACATCCATCCTCTTTCACTGCACTTTGTGGGGGCCCTTTGTGTGTGGGACCACCCTGATTGCCCCGTGGATAATCCGACCCTTTTCACACCAGTTTCTCTGCTGCTGCTGTAAAAAATCTGGTCAGGATCCCCCACATTATTCTCATGTGGAGATATGCTGTCTCTGTCAAACTAGCTATATTGTGAACTAAACCTGCTTTTTATTTATGTGCTGACACATAGTGTTATATAATGTTTTTTTGGAGTGCCGGTCCTCTAGTTTCACTTAGGAGTCTGACCCCTCCCCAACATGGCCGCTGCACACTGTTCAAATGCAAGAGTGTCATAATACAGACCTCCTGAGTACACATATAGCAAATGGATAGGGACTCACCTACAGGAGGTGGTTTAACCCAATATAGCTATATTGTGAAGTAAACCTCCTTTTTATTTATGACACATAGTGTCACACATAATGTTTATTTGGAGCACCGGACCTCTCTTTTGTTCCTTGTATAACAAGCTGTGACTGTTTTTCACCATAAAAAAGTATTTCTCGCTATTGACTTCAGACAAATATCCGATTACTTGTGTGTTCCCAGTGGAACTTAAACTTTGCTAAATACTAAGAGTTAAAGGACACAACAAAAGACAATTCTTAATCAACTATAGTATTTAATAAAGAATAAAGCAAAATACATGAATAATACTTAGCTTCAGCTGGTAGTTATTGCTTGATAATGATCAACAGGTTTCCAGGGGCCCCTAACTCGATTGTTGTTGAGCTGGAAAAGGTCAGCGGGTACTTCTGCGCTTACTCAGGTCAGTTACGCTCAAAGGGCCTGATCCAGAGCTACGACCGCAAGCGAGCGTACGCTCATCGTAAGCGAAAATTCGCTGAAAAATTCGCAACGCGCATGCCCAGTATGACAGCTTCCGGTCGCCTGGGCGTCATGAGCGAATAGCGGGCGTATTGTGAGCGAATTTTTCGCTCGATGGGCGTGCGTTCAGTACGATGGTCGCCTGGGCGCCCGTTTTACTACAGGGAGGCGGGGATAGCCATTTAAATTGTACAGTATGGGCGTGCTAAGCCCGTACGCTCAGCGTACATGATGGGAATACTGGGGGGAGCTGGACACATAAAATAAATACTGGGGGTAGCTGGACACATGATGGGAATACTGGGGGGAGCTGGACACATAAAATAAATACTGGGGGTAGCTGGACACATGATGGGAATACTGGGGGGAGCTGGACACATAAAATAAATACTGGGGGTAGCTGGACACATGATGGGAATACTGGGGGGAGCTGGACACATAAAATAAATACTGGGGGTAGCTGGACACATGATGGGAATACTGGGGGGGGGGAGATGGACACATGATGGGAATACTGGGATGCCAGGAGACATGATGGGGGATTCTGTGGGTCTGGAGACATGATGGGTGATACTGGGTTGCTGGAGACATATAATGGGGGATACTAAGGGGCTGGAGACATACGATGAGGTTACTGGGGGGTTGTCTGTGGTGCTGTGTGACAAGGGGCTGCGTACTGTATGGGGCTGTGTACTGTATAGGGGCACTGCTATACTGTGGTGGTGCTCTGCCCAACCTCAGTGTGTGACAGATTTGTTTTATTTGTGGACAGTATACACTATAAAAGGGGGACCTCTAGTGATCGAATGGTCATTAGCAGAGGCACCCCAGAACAGGAAGCAGGAGGACGTCATGTCAAGAGCCAGTAGAGGCCGAACAGCATCTAATATCAAGAGGAGCAGCATCTTCAATCAAGAGGAGAAGATTTTCAATCAACATTTCCCGAACAGCTTTCAACACGTCAAGAACTACTAGCAAGTCATCCCAAGACAGATGACTGCAAAACGGTGAGTCGATACTTCACTATATCTTTTTGCGGGTATCAATAATTGGTAATCCCGCCCACTTTGTGTTGGCCCCACCTACAGTTGATTTGGTCCCGCCCCCGAGGCCACTCTAAGATTTTTTTTCCAGGGCCACTTTAATTTCCCAATCCGCCCCTGTATACCAGTATCTTTTTCCGTTAAGCTAATAGGCAACATTTGAATTAAATATGAGAGCTTTGGGAAGATTATGCTTTTGTGGACCGCTGCACGGCCTAGTAATGATAGAGGAAGGAATTTCCAATGGTTTAATTGCTGGATAATTTTTTTGATAATAATGGTATAATTAATGTGATATAATGCATCTAACGTTGAGGGGACTTGTATACCTAAATGCTTGATAGACTGGGTCGCTATTTTAAACTGCGATACTACCTGAGCTTCTGTATGTAATTTATCTGTGGATGTAATAGGAAGCAGTTCAGACTTTTGTAAATTGATATGATAGCCTGCGAAGGAGCCAAATTGGGTTATAACATCCACTATTGCCGGAATAGATATGTTAGGGTTCGATATGAAGAGCAACATATCGTCAGCAAATAATGCCACTTTCACTTCTATTTGTCTAACTTTAATGCCTTTAAATGTTTCCATATTACGCAAAGTAATTGCGAGAGGTTCCAACGCCACAGCAAATAATAGAAGGGATAATGGGCATCCTTGTCTGGTGCCTCTCTCTCTCTATATGAAAAGGTTCAGATAAATACCAATTACTGGCTACCTGTGTCTGTGGATGCGAATATAAAGTTTTTAATATAGTTTGAAAAGTTTCAGGAAATCCAAATTTATCTAATGTAGTAAATAAATTGTTCCAGGTCACTAGGTCAAAAGCCTTCTCAGCATCAAGGGATAGTAGCATATTTTGACCTATCTCACCCTGTTTTTGTGCTAGTTCCTGGATAACAGACAACACTTTTCGGATATTAGATGTTGAGTGTCTTCCTGAAATGAACCCAGTTTGGTCTCTATGTATGATTGAAGGTAAAAATGTTCTTAACTCTCTCTGCCAGAATTTTTGTAAACATTTTATAATCAGTATTTAACAATGATATAGGTCTGTACGAACTTGGTAATTCCTGATTCCTGTCTGGAGTAATACTTTAATGGTCGCCGTATTAAAATATAATGGGATAGATTTAGAGATTATGATAGCATTGAAGACCTCTCACAATGAATCCGCCACCTGAGAGATTAATATTTTAAAAAATTCATTGCTAAAGCCGTCTGGCCCCGGAGCTTTAAATGATTTAAATTTTTTAATGGTTTGCATGACCTCTGGAGTAGTTATCGGGGCTGTGAGTGTTGCTATATGTGCCTGTGATAGTTTAGGAAGCAATAGTCTGTCCTAGAATTTTTCTTTCTCTTGTGCATTGATAGCGTCTTGAGAATATAATTGACAATAATATTCCTTAAGAACCGAAACAATATCAGCCCCCAAGAAAACCCTAGAGTTATCATTCTTTTGCAAACTACGGATAACCGTAGGTCTCTGGGTGCCTCTTAATAAATTCACCAATAGTCTGCCTACTTTATTGCCCTGTCTATAAAAATGATATTCTCTTTTTTGAGAATGTTTATTACTAAGCTGTGAGACTACATTTTCAAAATGTGATTTAAGTTCAAGGTATTTTTCTTTGTTTACAGTATTTGGAGATTTTATATAATTCTGATAGGCTCTGGTCAGACCTCTCTGCGCATCCATATATTGTTTAATATATGTTTTGTTAAATTTGGCAACATAAGATATCAGTTTGCCCCGAATTACCGCCTTAGCTGACTGCCAATTAAGATTTGATTTGTGTATTATTTCCAGCATAAGATGCCCATGTGGTCTGCAGCATATACCAAAATTTTTGTGAATGGCTTGTAATCTCCCCTATCCAATTTCAAGGCCAAGGAGGTCCAGACCAAAGCATGATCTGTGAGGCATATGGGTTCTATTTTGGTCTCAAGGACCTTTGTCAATAGGACATCTAATAATAAAATATAATCCAGTCTAAAAAGACTACCATGCACTGCAGATATGCATGTATATTCCTTATCTAAGGGGTGTCTTACTCTCCAGACATCACATATATGTAATTGATTACAGAGCGATCCAATATTTAGTTTGGGTAATTTTTTTATTCGTACCCGCAGAGGATTGTCTGTCCATAGCTGAAGATGCGACCATATTAAAATCTCCTTTTCAACTTCCTCAGGTTTCAGGTGTGTTTCCTGTAACATGGCCACATCAATTCTCACTTTTTTCAAATACATAAATATCCTCTTTCTTTTAATTGGGGACTGTATGCCACTCACATTCTAGGTACAGATTTTTATGGATGCCATATAAATTTATAGTTTAGATATACCGGATATATGTATCGAAAATTAAAAACCCCTCCCATTTGAGGTGGCATAATCCAAAGAACCTTCTGTAGGCAATCAGAGTAGGGCCGACAGTATACGTAATATAACACATGGCTTTGAGCAGAGCATGTGTAACACAAAAAAAAAAAAAAGAAAAGGAAAACAGGAAACAATCTTAAAACATAAACAATACGAGAGACAAACATCTGTACAAAGACAGACACTAGTGCAACCGCCACTAGCTTAGCTAAATAGCTAACTAAGACTTCCAAATTTACTATTATTGAGATTATCACTAATTCTAAAAAACCTCCTATGGATTACAATTTAATTAAATTGAACTATAACATAGTAACCGCTACCCTACAGTCTAGCAGTACATCATATATTAAACCATGTTCTACCCTTAACGATTATCTGACCAGAACAAACATTTTCTTTCTTTTTCTTTCTTTTTTTCTTTTCTCCCCCCCTTCCACTTTCTCTTCTCCTCCATTTTCCAATCTTCCTCCTCCTTTACTTCAGCATATTTACTTATATAGCGAGTTACACAACAAAGACATATCATTATACATCTAGAGTATCTAGAGTGTTAGCATGGAACTTGTCTATCTTATACTGCTTGAACAATTCAGAAATGTTCATGTAGCGCTGGACGCTTCCTCCACTCCCGTCGAGCCTTCTTCCTGAAGATATGCTTGAGCTGCCACCACAGAGGTAAAATCCTTGTAACTTTTCCCCACAAATAGCCGGAAGAGCAAACCTGCGCTGTGCTTGAACTAATTGAGAACATACTACCGAGAAATCTTTACGTGCACGGGTCACCTCCGCAGAATAATCTTGGAAAAGTCTTAATCTTTTTCCTTCCCACATCAGTGAATCAATTTTCTTAAAGGCCATCCAGATCATCTTCTTTTGTAAAAAATTGAGACAGCGAAAGATTGCGACCCGTGGCCGATTTTGCATATCCTCCCCCGGCGGCCCCAGCCTATGGGCCCTCTCTATCACCATATTCTGACATTCCATTTGTATTTGCAACAATGAGGGTATAGTAACAGCTAAAAATTCCACTAGGCCTGGGCCTTTCAAGGATTCCGGGAGTCCCACCAGGTGCAAGTTGTTCCTTCTGGAACGATTTTCCAAGTCATCTAAATTGGTCCATAGCTTAGACTGGGATTGCTGTAAAGCTTTAGCATCAGATTTCAGCTGCTGCACATCCTGAAAGGAATCTCCAGCTACTTGTTCCACAGTGTTTGCTCTTTGATGTAAAGTAGAAAGTTGTTCCTTGATTTCATGGAGGGTACGATCAAATGAATCTGCTTGTGCCTTCTGGGCAGACTAGATGGGCCATGTGGCTCTTATCTGCCGTCACTTTCTATGTTTCTATGTAAAGTGGAGCCATAGTCTCCTGGTCGCCTTCACGACGTCCCCATATGTGACAGGAGAGGTCAGAGACATCTTGTCCTCGACTGATGCAGCTGCAGTAGGTGAGCTTGGTGTATTAGGAGACGCGTGGGAACTGGTCTCAGCACTGGCCACCATATCGGAAGCAGCCTGCGAGTGCTCCAATCTTGTTTTCTGCAACTTAGAGGGCATTAGGGTGGGGAAATGCTGCTTCATAAAGTGAAGGCTCAGGGTTAAAGGTAGTTCGGTGCAAAATGGGGCGGTTATCTGTGCGCAATATATACTGTTCGCTTCTGTCACAACAAAGCTGCCGGGATCAGCGTCTCACCATATCCCCGCCGGAACCGGAAGCCTATATTAATGTTTTAAGCAAGTTAATTGATACTACTTATCTAACTCATTTCTACATTCCACATATGCAAAGTAAAAGCTAGCATGTTAGTGTCACATATCCTCTGCTCCCACCAAGCTGCCTTATCGACATGTCTTGGCCTTGAACGTCTGGTTCTAAATAGTATTAATAACACATTTGCATAAAAGCACATTTAAAATGGAGAACAGCAGCCATTTTAGGCTGCCTGGACACACTTACGTTATGTTAAGTTATGTGTTTGTAACTTGAGCGAGAGGGGTAGAGGGTCAGCCAATTGGGGCATCATTGTCCGAATCCAGACTACCAATCACGCTGCACTTGAAGTTCCAATGGTGGAACCGATCCCGAAATGCATCAGAAAGACAAAAAAACAAGGGGCCAGATCCTAAGCTAAGTATGTTAGCGTATTTAAGCTAGCTGATGATGTAATTTCACCTATTTGTATTTACTGCGCATGCGCATGGCAGATGCTACGCCACGTAACTCCTAACATACGTACCATCAGCGTAAATACGAACGAAGGGGCAGGGGCATCAATACGACACCTGTAATTTCGCTTTGGAGGCGGGGGAAGGCATTTCAATTGGACAGTATAGGCTGGGTTTGGCCGTCACATACGTAAATCCATTACGTATGTCAGTACTTACGCTAGGAAAAGTTAAGCTAGTGTTTGGGCAGCATAAAACGATCAAAGTACATCTGAGCGAGGGGAATGAATAAGGGAGTGCATAGAAAATACGATAGCGTAAATATGCTACATGATCTAACGAAACAAGCCTGTAGGTCTGGATTTACCCCAAGGATCCTGAGACTCCAGATTCAAACTCCAAATCTCAGTGTCTGCACGATCGCAAAAAGCGACCATTATTATGATCCTAGTAATCGAAAAACATCCCTTTTCTGAAGTCTAGATAGTCCTATGTCCCTGATTTGTAGCATTTATGTAGGTTCAGGCCACAAAAGCTGTCACAACGGTGATATCTTATGCCAGGCACTGTGTTGTGTGCTTTTGGTAACGCATCTCAGGTACATAGGACGCAAGCCGATAAGTGTGCCTCTGAATCGAAGACCCCTGTCTTCATTTTGGCTGCAGACAAAACAGTTCAGGCGGCTTCCATTACAAACTAATTAGCAGATTACACGGCGCCGCTGAGAGATTAAAGCCGGAGCTCTGAGAAATATATTCATTTCATAATTATTTAAAGCTTACTCATAAGAGGAAACTGCCAGGAGGCAACACAATCACGTGCCTGCTGTTATGTAGTTGTGTTTATCTGGATGAGATTAAAGCTCACGGAATATTCCTGAGAGCTCTATGTTCCTCTAGACTCACTTGTAGGAAGTTTGTGCCTTTGGGTAATGACGGAGCTGAATTACTCATTATGTAAATTATGGAAATGAGAGGAATGTGGTATACGAAAAACAAAAGAGAGACCATGTGGGTTAAGCTATTTTAAGATTAAAAGATGCTTATGATCCCAGGCATCAAAGCACGTAGAGATAGAGGCTGGTTTACAATGGAAGGGATGTAGTCATCCCATTTAATTTATAGATTGAGGGCCGTATTCAGAGAGGCGTTTTTCAAAAGTACGCAATTATACGCACGCACGTAGCAAGCCAACGCCCGGCAACACCCATGACACTCCCCTCTCACGGCCGTGCAATCGTACACTTACGCCTCCATAAAGCACCTCAAACTTTACGTGTGTACTTATGTGCGTATATGTATGCCGTACGTGTGATTCTATGTAACCGCGCCCTCAAAGACTCATTAAAATGCCTCCCTCACCCTCTTTCACGTTACTTTTTAAGTACGTATTTCAACCCCGTCCCTCCGTACATATGTCCCCAAGTGCGATTCACATGTCCGTGCCTAAAGCAGTTACGTGCATATATTCTCCGTAACTGACGTAAATAAAATTAATACGCATGCGCATTTAAAACGTACCTAAAAATTTGCACGCAGCTCCACGTGAAAACTGATCTGTGAATACGGCCCTGCATGCTTGGTTTTCATCCCTAAATGCATAATCTTACATTTATCTATGTTAAACCTCATCTTCCATTTGTCTACCCAATCCTCCAGTTTATTCAAGTCCCTTTGTAGAGAAGCTACATCTTGCTCTGATTCTATTACCTTTCATAGCTTAGTGTCATCTGCAAAAATGGGAACTTTGCCCTCTAAACCATCACCAAGATCATTATTAAATATATTAATAAGGAGTGGTCCCAGCATGGAACCTTGAGGTACACCACTTTTGACCAATTAGAAAGTGTTCCATTTATCACAACTCTCTGTTTCCTATTCTCCAACCAGTTTTTGACAAAAGTACAAATGTTGTTTCCTAGTTCCTTTATTTTGTGAACCAACCTCTTGTGTGGCACTGTTTTAAAGGCTTTTGCTAAATTTAAGTCTTAGGTACACCACATCTATTGCACTACCCTGGTCTAAGTTAAAACTAACTTCCTCATATAAGCTAATTAGGTTAGTTTGGCTTGACCTATCCCTCACAAATCCATGGTGATTCCCATTAATAATCTTGGACCTGATTCACAAATTGAAAATAAGAGAGGAAAGTTATTCCTGGGCTAAACCATGTTGATTTCAGGGGGGTCATATTTCATCTGTTGTAAACAGTATTAGAGTTGAGAGGTGATGTTTCCTATCCGAAGTCTAAATAACAGTGTGATAGTAAAGCTGGTCAGTATCAATACAACTTTCCTCTCTTATTTTCAATTTCTGAATCAGGTCCCTTATTACGAACCAAGTAATCCTGAATTATGGACCGGATTCACAACAATGCATTTTTATACTTACGTGCCTAGATATCCGTCTTGAGAGTCTAAGATAGAAGCGTTTTGTAATGGAGATTGTGTACATGCGGTCTTTAAAGACCACATGTACGCAATCTATGTAACAAAACGCTATGTAGATAGCGTAAAAAAATTACTACGCATGCAAAGTATCTCGAAACGGATATCTAGACAGGCAAGTATAAAAATGTGTTGTTGGGAATCCGGTCCAATATCCCTAAGTACACCTTCCAGCAGTTTCACAACTATTAATGTCAGAATTATATGTGAATAATAAAAAATGGCAATTTTTTTTATTTTTATATTGAGGTTCAATGGAACGCACACATAATATATAACAAATTGGTGCAGACCCCAAAAAGAAGTAAACAGAACCCAGTCAGGACTACAAAATCCAGATATAAAGTCTGCACCCCAAAATAGAAAAATATCATAAAGTTTAATATGTAGAATCCACAGTGACAAAAAAGAATGGCAAGCAGCAGAGGTCACACATCATTAAATAGGCAAGAATTTAGCCCACCCTTCCCCTTGGCGCCACCCCCTCTCCCCTTTGCACCACCCCCACCCCAAAAAAATATCATAAAGTTTAATATGTAGAATCCACAGTGACAAAAAAGAATGGCAAGCAGCAGAGGTCACACATCATTAAATAGGCAAGAATTTAGCCCACCCTTCCCCTTGGCTTGGCCCCCTCTCCCCTTTGCACCACCCCCTCTCCCCTTGATGCCACTCCCTCTC
>WWET01000353.1:704097-716189 GCA_011038615.1 Limnodynastes dumerilii
CTATGGCCCTGATTCAGAGATTGAAAATAAGAACTTAAAGTTACACCTGGGCTAAACCATGTTGATTTCAGGGGGAGTCAAGTTAATTTTATTCTATGCATGCAGGGAGAATGCTTTGCTTTTACTTATTGCACACAGATACCTGATCAGCTTCACTTTTAAACTGCTAATTAGACTTGAGCTGGGAAATATCACCTTTTAACTATAACACTGTTGCAACAAATGAAATTTGACTCCCCAGAAATCAACATGGTTTAGCCCAGGTCTAACTTTAAATTCTTATTTTCAATCCCTGAATCAGGTCCTTAATTTCAATCTCCTTCTTAAATCTGAATCAGGGCCACTAATCCTAATGCACACTGTTGATTTTATACATCTACATTCATACAGATTATCATTTATAAGAGTTCATATTTACTGTTACCTGTTTTATGTAGTAATAAAAAACTTTCCTTGACCACTTTGATTTTCTACTTTAGGGAAATTGGTGCACGAACTTAAAATTATTGAACTACCACCTTAAAATTTGGAATTGTTGGCTGTGGAAACAATTCTTTTGCCAACAAGAATAACAAGGAACTCTTACTGACTGATGAATACGATGTAATGAACTATCCTGCGACCTGAACCTTGGATCATCTCTTCAGAAATGATGACACCTCACTGGGTCATCTTGTGTTCTGCATTCATTTTCATCCCACTTGTCACTGCTTATGGATTCAGAAATTGTATTCAAAAATTTGAGAATGAGAAAATATTCCTGTGCACCCACCGTAATGAACTGACCATAGACAAGGTTGTGTCGGACCTTCCCAGAGCTACCATTAATCTCACCATATCATATAACACAATCAATCTCTTACCTCGTGGGAGCTTTGGACACTTACCCAATCTTCAGCATTTAAAGCTACTAAGCAATAAACTGCAGAGTATTCATTCTGGTGCCTTCGAAAATTTGACTCTTTTAAATACTTTGGATTTGTCACTTAATAACATAACCAGTCTACCTTTGGGGGTCTTTCGTGGACTTGTAAACTTAACGGACCTTTACCTCCAAAACAACTCAATTGCCTTTATACATCCTGATAGCTTTAGCCCACTCCTTAGTCTAAGGTATCTTAACTTGTCAGCCAATTTCTTAAACAATTTCAGCAGAGTTGTGCAATCCCTTCAACCATTGCAGGAACTTCAAAAGCTCTATCTGTGTAGTAACAATATCAAGCACATTGGTAACACTTATAGATTCCCAAATAATCTAAGCATACTCTTCCTCTGCAAAAACCACTTACAGGATCTGAACTGCCACCATGATTTGTTTATCAATATCACAAACTTGGACCTTTCATACAATAATTTGACAGCATTGTCCTTGCAAAAAGTAAATCTGAGCAATGTTAAGTATTTAACTATCGCATTTAATACTCAATTTGACATTCATAAATTTCTGGAGAATCCCAGTATACCACCAGAATATATAGATTATTCTGGCTTAAATTTAAGTACATCACAAAATTTAAATGCGATTTGTCATAATTTAGTGGGCAAAAATATTTTAGCTCTAAATTTACTTCAGAACGGGATTGCAAGATTGCAAAAGAATGATCTTGAAAATTGTAGTCTAAGTAAGACTTTGGATTTATCTAGGAATAGACTCAAAGGTATTGGCTGTTTGACTTTCATAAAGTCCAACTTTACCTCTCTGATTGTAGAACATAATCTCCTAAAGCAACTGAGAAACTGCTACAACGCGTCCAAGTTTTTAAAGTTGGAATCAATTTCGTTTCGATATAATAGGATATGGTCCATAGGGAACAATGCATTTGCTTATGCTCCTAATCTAAAACACCTAAATTTAAACATCAATAATATCCTTTTTTTGACTGAGAACTCTTTCTCTGGTTTAAGAAAGCTAAAGTTACTACGTTTAGATAATAACTTGATAACAGATTTATATAAGAGCTCATTTAAGGATTTAAAAAATCTTGAAACTTTGAATCTCCGAAACAACAGAATTTCTGTTATTTTTAAACATGTGTTCTATTATCTGGTAAACCTTAGAACCCTGGATCTAGGTGGTAACAAGATTACACAGGTTAAAAATGATTCATTACTTGGTTTGAAACATCTGTCAAAACTGTATCTGGATAGAAATCAGATTAAAAGTATAAGCGGAGAGATGTTCCATGGCGTTGAAACAACATTACAGGTTCTTGACTTGACATCAAACCAACTGAACTATAAATTCTTCACACCTAAGTTTTCACCCTTCTTTAAACTTCGAAGAGTTTATGACTTGAAACTTCAGAATCAGCAACCGCACGGTTTAATGTTTATCACTAGAGCATTCTTTGCCGGATTGACCTCCCTACGATCTCTCTATCTATCACAGAACAGGCTTACGCACTTAAGTTCTAATGTATTTGATGATTTGAGGCAGCTGACTAAACTTATTATGTCAGAAGATTGCAATGGAGTCCAGAACCTCTCACCGGGAATTTTCAAGAACCTAGTCAGCCTACAAGTGTTGAACCTGGAGAACATGTGCCTACAAACTTTGAACGAAGATATTTTTTCCAACCTTACCAGTCTAAGAAGACTTCAGTTAACAAAGAATGCTTTACAATATATAGATGTTAAAATATTAGAAAACATGACTAGCTTGAAGTATCTTGATTTATCGGAATGTCCACTTACATGCACCTGTAATAATTTAGAACTGCAACAGTGGATGAACCACACTCGAGTGCAAGTTGTGTATGCCTATAACCTAACATGTCCCATCAACTCTGGAGTTTACTTTCATAATTTTGATGTCTTCGTCTGTGATCTTAAAATTAAACTGACACTTTTTTGCAGCACAGCTTTCACTTTGCTGCTCTTAATGTTCATACCAATACTCTATACTAAGTCATACTGGAGCATCAAGTATAACTACTTCCTTTTTCTATCCTGGCTGCATGAACGATGGCGTGCTGACAAGGATCTGTACAAGTTTGATGCCTTTGTGTCCTACAACTCTCAAGATGAAGACTGGGTTTATCATACAATGTTACCTATGTTGGAAAGATATAATCCTCCTGGAGGACTTCGTCTTTGCCTCCACCACCGGGACTTTCAGGTAGGCAGGTACATTGTAGACAACATTGTGGACAGTATCCACAACAGTCGCAAGACTCTGTGTGTGGTGAGTAGGAGTTACCTTAAAAGTGAATGGTGTTCTATGGAGATGCAGTTGGCCAGTTACAAGCTATTTGATGAAATGAGGGATGTTCTTGTCCTAGTGTTCTTAGAGAATATCCCATCTGCTGAACTCTCCACCTACCACAGGATGAGGAAGGTGATGCTAAAGAAGACGTATATTACCTGGCCAGAAGATCCCGAGGCCCAAAAGTTGTTCTGGACTAAAGTTGTAAAGGCATTAAAGGGTAGCGACATGGAAGATGTTGAAGATAGTTTAATAACCAGTAAAAACAAAGCTCCCTCGTAATAAATTGATGTCTCAAACTTGTAATACGTTCAGTGCAATCTGTTGTATCCCATTGTAATATATGTCATCATAGAATTATTTTGGGTTATTATATATTTTTCTTCAGTTTGATAGCATAGTGTTTAGAACAAATCTGTCCAAAGCTGGACAATATGTGGAGGAGGGTGTTGAGATAATATGGGGAAAAAGGTGAGGGATTTCAATAACATGGGAAGAAGGTGCTGAGCAGAATGTGGAGGAGAGGGTTGAGATCATATGGTGGAGAAGGTACTTGACCGAATGTGAGGGGGGGATGAGCAAACATGGGACTGGATCAAGACCTTAGTGCAAAGTCTAAATGTTCATCCCCCTGAGACTACAAACATATGGGTCCAGATTTACTAAGAGATGTTGCCTATAGCTCTCACTTTCGTATTATATACTAGAGAATGTCATCTAGAATCTAATTTGTTGCTATGAGCAGCATCTCCACTTTTCCAAACCCGCAGCTTAGTAAATCTGGCCCATGCACTGTGCTTTCCTATATTCCGCACGGAGGAGATCAGTATGCTTCCCCTAATATCCGTGTGTGAAAGGCAGTTATGAGGACTGCACCCTATCTTAAGCAAGAAGGGTTTTCCATGCAGAATACTGGGTTGAATGTAAGGGCTTAGCCAAGGTTGTACCGAGGTCTGGATCCTGCCCAATATTAGCAATATTAGTGGACCTGATCCAGGCCTCCATATGTGTTCCGTACACTCCCGGTGGCTGGTAAGTTCTCTGCACGAATCTGTGTCTGTCCGTACATACCGCCACCCACTTTCCATCATCTGCATGCCTATGTCCGCCCCCTCTCCCGCAGGCATCAGGCTTGTAGATCTGGAGTGATGCCTCATATGACGAATCATAAGAAATCCGCAGCGGAAACATCTGGCACACGCCTAAACAGTGCCAGAAAAACACCCGAGTCGGGTTTCATATGCATATCAGAATCAGGCCCTGTGTTACTAAGTCCTTTGTCCTGCTACTTAAACACTTAACTCCATTACACAACAAGGGGACAATGTTTAAAGTGGTAATATGGACCGGTAGCCCTCCTCACACTTGGCAGCAGGCTGTCTGCTCCAGGATGTCACGAGGGGGAGAAGTAATAATGTTGAAACGTTAATCGCATTTTTAGATATTTATTTGTAAGAAATCACAAATGATGCAGTAGTAAAATCAGTGTACAAATCACCAAAATAAAGGGAAAATATAATCACAAATCACAGAAAGACAAATAAAACACAGTAATGAATGACATCAATAAACATAAAACAAATGTATATGGGACACTCCAAACAAATACCATTTACCCTCCAGGGCAATTATTCAACACGTACAAATTCAAAGATCCATACAATCACAACTTTGTTCCAGACACATACAGGTCCCCTACAACATTTGAGACACGTTGAATCTCTGAGACGGCACCACACGGTACAATATCTTATATCTTGCATAACATGCTTACACCCGAACATCTGGAATCATGCAAACAGCCCTGGGACCAAGATTTGGGGACCTCTATAGACAACGATTAGTGGGACAACATCCTATCTAGGCTAGCTAAAGATTCTATTAACGTTACAGTTCAAGAGAACACATACAAAATGTATTCCCGTTGGTATTTAGTTTTGGCTAAATTACACAAAAAATACGTCTGATTTATGTTGGAAAGCCTAAGGGAAAATGCAGACATTCTTCCATATTTGGTGGGAATGGCCGATTATTTAACAATTTTGGAGAGGAGACAGCGCTGATTACAAGGATAATAGGTACCCAGGTCCCCCTAGAACCAAGTACATTTCTTAGCATTATGCAAATGTATGGAATCTCTAGATAAACACTCAGACAGATTAATTCTAAATATTGGCAGAGCAGTAACATTTTTAATTGCTAAATTCTGGAAAATAGCAGAACCTTTCAACAGCTTTGAGCAATAGAATATGAGATGTGTGCTCAATGGAATATCTTTACAGTGTTCTTAATAACACTCCCTTCAAGGTTTATAGTAAATGGAGCCCTTGGTTTGCTTATACTGGCTCACCCATGCCAGATTAGAACTATTTGGACCTGTTCAAATAGATATAAATATGAATATATTTTAATTTCGTTTTCTATTCTTTACTTGGTCTCTATATTTTTTCTTCTTCTCCACCCCCCATATCCCTGACCCCATGTTTTCTTTTAAACTTTTATATATATATATATATATATATATATATAGTAAACACGGATCTGTGAATCCAGTCCTAAGTGTGTGTCCAGCTTTATTCTCTGTAATATGTTATGATTAGTGACAATCGCATTGTTTAGAAATAAAAAACAGACTGCAAAGGGTAGTTTGTTTTCTTGTTCTAATTTTTGGTAAGCTATATTTACAATATATACTAATACGTTATGATTTGTAATCTTTTACATTCTACATGTCTATATCCACTTGTACCTTAATAAAAAGAAAGTTAATAAATAAACATAAAACATAACAAATCACAGACATAAAACGTAACAAATGACAGAAATACAAATAAAACATGATAGCGAATCTCATAAATAAAAAGAAAATACAATAAATCATGGACATACACATAAAACATAATAAAAATTGAAAAAATACAAATTAAAAAAATGACAGAAATACAAATAAATGTAATAAATGACAGAAAAAACATAATGAAATACATACAAAACATAATAACAAATCACAGAAATGAAACAAAACAAAAACACAAATAGAACATAATAAAAAAATCTCACAGTGATATAACATTCAAGTTCATTAGTAGCAGAAGAAATATGGTACACAGTCTATGCGCACGACCAAATCCGTCCATGCGTATAACCGAAATATTCAAATAAGACAAAAAAGTTGCAATCTGGGCAAAAACATGTTGAACTGCGAGGTAGCAAATTAAAAATGTTCAAACAGAATTAGGGTTGAAAGGTGATGTGACCTATCTGAACTCTATTCCTGTGTTGTCTCTGCATGTAAAAGTCCCCTACATTTCTTTTGCACCCCTCACATTGGTTAGCGCAGATGCCAATTTACTGTATCTTCTATCCAGCCTTAAGCATTACAGGCTGGATCTGGAATTAGGAAACTGACCTGACTTACACATATTTGTGACAGATGTATAGAAATAAGAAATAAAGACAGCGCTATTAAAAAAAAAATCCATTAAATACAGACCAATATATATAGTAGTAAAAGTGGTTGTAATGAAATCACTAGATACCGGCAATAAAGTTGATACTTTATTTAAGACACATAAAAATAATTATATTCAATAAATATAAAACATGTATAGGAACTGCAGTACGTAATGACACTCAATAGAATCAAGGTTCTATCCAATTATTATAATCAACTCTTCCATATAACTAAATAAATGCTTTGCTGTAACAATTAAAAATATTTCCACTCTCACTGGAGGTAAAGATAAGCAAATGTAAAAGTAGGAGTATTTATGGGTTAATTTTGCACTGTGGGATGTTAGAACCAAACAACAAGAAGGATCACGTATTTCTGATGTCCGCGTTAGTCCCAGAGTTACCCAGCGTATTCTGTGGGCTTGCTGAATATTACCAGTTCCCGCTTCCAGAATAGTAGATGTTTGTGTTGATAAAAAGTGAGTTATGTTGGTAATAATTATTAAACAATATAAATGTAAATTTCCTACCACAAGATATCAGATTGTAAAGGCAGTAGGATTTTAAAAGTTTGGTTTGCAATGCTTACGGTCCTGATGTCCGAATGAGGCACGGCTTTCCTGGATAATCACGGGCTAGAGTAAAATTGTAAATGATTTCTTTATGTACAGATGTATAGGTAGTGCACATACGCAGTACCTATACTTCCTCCATGGAATGCAGTCACTGATGCTGCGTTCCATGTGGAAATGAGCCTCTACAAGGGGGGTCGGGCCACTCATCAGTCACATGACATATGCATGGCGGGTGTGCTTTGCCGTTTAAATCATACGGTTTGGACTGGGTTTGGCCCTTATGTAGGATCTTGTACTTCAAATTCCCAGAGTTGCGTGCAGAATCCAAGGCACAGACCTACCATCCGCACAAAGGAGAACAGAGGGATATCCCTGTATTACAGCGCGCAGTAGTGTGGATCAGAAATTCTAGACATTAACATCCGTTGTGGAGCCTACATCCGGAATTTCCTTAAAAATCTGCATCAGGCCTAATATTCGGAGGGTGAAATGCTTACAAAACATTTAGTGGTAAACAGTGAGTACTGAGCTCTGTGTTTGGGTCTGGACTGGGCTCAACTTTGGGAAACCTGTGAGTTGGTGTTTCTTATTCTTGGAATTTTGAAAAGTGTCATCTCCTGAGCCCTCGCCTACGGCCGGGTGTGGGGTCCCCGCATAGAAAATCTGAATTTCGAAAAATCAGATTCCTCGATGAGGCATTGCAATCGATCCACGGAGCACCGAAAGCTCCATAGTGCGAAAAGTAGTAAAAAAATATTCCCCCACTCCATTCCCTAATTCTTACCCTAACCCTTCCCTCTCACTACCCTAACCCTCCCTTCCTGGCAGCCTGACCCTTACCCTCCCTTGTTTGCAGCCTGACCCTAACCTACCATCTCCTGCAGCCTGACCCTAACCCTCCCTCCCCTGCAGCCTGAACCTAACCCTCCCTCCCCTGCACAAATAATTTACTCACCTGTCCCAGGTCTGGCGAGCAGCGGCGGAGGGATATCGCGCATTGCGAAAGTGAATGGGTGAAGTATGTCAAACGGCATACTCACCCATTCATTAAAAAAAAAGTAGAAAAGGTAAGTATTTGAAAATGGAACATCAGAAAAGGAACTTTCGGATGTCCAATTTTCGGCAATAAGATTTAGCGGGGAGTGTAACCGCCTACGGCCCAAGCTTCCTATTTGTGATGAAGTTACATTTGTTTGATATAGCCTGTAACAATGTAAGATACCCACTATTGTGATATTTCACGAAGGTGTCTCTTTCATAGAGTAAATTTATTGATTTGCCTTATTATTTTTCAAGAAATCAGTTTGTTGGTGAGTTGTGTCAGCATGTAACTTGTCTCCCACACAGTTATTTTACATAACCACTTTCTGCATATACATCTATGTAGAAGAAGAGGAAATAAAAGTGAAATTAGAAGAACTTCTCTGTTTAAAGGAAAAGGCGCCTACCACAAAGGACATGCTGGATGATGATCGTGAAACTGCTGCTATTACTCACAGAAACAGCGACACTTCCAATAAACAGGCAGAAACGTCAGTTACACTTATTTGCAAATGCATGATAAGCCCCCAGCCACGTTCAAGATCCTTCTGCTGTGCAGGTCCTAACTCTAACAGTAAGAGTCCCTATATTGGATCATTTTTCAAGTGTTTTTAAATTAAGAGTTAATTAGGTACCTCTTAAGGCCTCCACCTCTGGAAAAGCTGCAGCAGGTTTGTATCTATAGGGGGTGCAAGGGGTGCGGCTGCTACGGCACCTGGAGGTGAGGGGGGGAGTGGCAGCTGCACCCCCTGCTCTATAAGCTGTCAGAAGTGGATACATGGGGCCTGATTCAGACTTAAGAAGGAGCTTGAAAATAAGAGAGGAACGTTACTCCTGGGCTAAACCATGTTGATTGCAGGGGAGTCATATTTCATCTGATAAGGAGATAGGAAACTCATACTATATACTGACAAATAGGGACTGCTTACTTGTAATACACTCTGCCCCGTCCGTCCCTCTGTTGAAAGTGTCATTACTAATAAGTCTGGAAGATTAGCGCCGACTCCTGAATTATGGGAGAACTGGAAAATCTCCCGGATATGGGCTTGAGGCAGTGATTTAATGCAAATCACTGCCTCCAGTCCCAAGTGTTACTAAAGATGGGCAGGGCTTAATGACATCAAGTCCCGCCCTGTTTGTGATTAAACAGGTGACGGGGCTTCAGGCTTGATCCAATCACACCAGGGTTCTTGAGAATAGCCATAGAGAGATTCTTTTAACATATGTGGACTTTACTGTTTAGCTTCTGTTCCGGCTCTCCACATCCCACTTCTAACACCAGGATACTATTCATTCATTCAGGCTTCATCAACCTGTGGCTCTCCAGGTGTTATAAAACTACGAGTCCCAGCATGCTTTGTCAGGAATCAGCTATGCCCATGCAATCAAAGCATGCAGGGACTCGTAGTTTCACAACACAGGCCTACCCACAGGTTGGTCGGACCAGGGACCAGGGCCGGGGCTAGGGTGTTCGGCGCCTCCCTGCAAACTTTAAATTTGCGCCTACCTGTTTAATAATTTATCATCAGAGTTTCTAGAGTATAGTATCCATGTAATCATCATAAAATACAATCTTGAAACCACAATAAAAGAAAGCAAATTTATACAATACAGGCAGCATTCTAGTCTCCACTATACAAATTCCATTTCATCCTAAAAACTGCAATACAATCAGGGTCGGACTGGGGCATGAAGGGCCCACCAGGGAATACTGTGATGGGGGCCCACCACATAGTCAATGGGTGTGGTCAAAAAGTCATTGCCGGAGGATGCTTGTATCAATGAAAACTGCAAATAAACTGTTTATACTAATAATAATAATAATAATTTTCAGTTACAGTGACCCATATAATTACAATGAGTATCCTACTGAACACAAGGCAGAGAACATACTACTGATCACCATACAATAAGGACAACTTAAGATACTAGCAACTTCATGCTAGTTACCGCCATACAATACTTATGATATCCTAGCTATTGTCATATCTTATACTCTGTGCTGATGATTGGCAGCAGGTATGTGCCTACAGTGTAAGTGTATACAATGAGTATGTTATATGATAAAAACCTGTATGGCAGGGCTTTGGTCTATATTATGGGTAAAATGAGGGGGAAGGATGGATCGTCAGGTGGGGTTCGTTACGGTGGAGGGAGATTGATATTAGTGGTTATGATAAGAAGACGGTTGATGGTCCTAGATGATCTAAGGATTTAATGAGGATTATGTTCAAATATAAATTCGGGGTTGGTACATTGAAATGTACCAGATTTGTGATATAACTAATAAAGTGACTGAGGGCAAATTTATTTTATTAATGGATGGAGGTTTTCAAGGTAGTGTGAGTGTGGGGGGGGGGGACAAAAAGACCCCTGAAAGACCGCATCAGGGAACATATCAGGAACATTAGGATTGGATATGAACAGCACAGTGTATCCAACCATTTCAAAACACACCACAACAGTGACCCCAAGGATCTCAAATTCATGGGTATCGAACATGTACAAAAAGACTGGAGAGGGGGGAACCACTTAAAACAGATTAACAGAATAGAAATCAAATGGATTTATCTACTTGAAACTATGACACCAAAGGGACTCAACATTGATTTGGAGATACAGGGGATATTATAACCCACCGAATCTTATTTATCCACCCACTACATGTCCATCCCCCCTTCCCCGTCCCCCCCCACACTCACACTACCTTGAAAACCTCCATCCATTAATAAAATAAATTTGCCCTCCGTCACTTTATTAGTTATATTACAAATCTGGTACATTTCAATGTACCAACCCCGACTTTATATTTGAACATAATCCTCATTAAATCCTTAGATCATCTAGGACCATCAACCGTCTTCTTATCATAACCACTAATATCAATCTCCCTCCACCGTAACGAACCCCACCTGACGATCCATCCTTCCCCCTCATTTTACCCATAATATAGACCAAAGCCCTGCCATACAGGTTTTTATCATATAACATACTCATTGTATACACTTACACTGTAGGCACATACCTGCTGCCAATCATCAGCACAATTTAGCCTAAGCAACTCCCAATCCCACACACACCCCCATCCCCACCCACTCTACCCTATATATACCCCACCCCATCTCCCATCACACAATCACCCCTGAAGAAGGCACCTAGCAGTGCTGAAACGCGTTGGGACCTTTTACAGCCCATTTTTTATCACAAGAATACTGTTTGCCTATTTGACATCCATTAAAGGACTTTTTAACTACAGTGAGAGGTATCCAGCCCGTGATTATAGCGCCAATATCATCACAGCAGCGGTCTCGCGCCTGACAGCGTGAGAACCGCTGCTCTGACAACCACACAAACAAAGAACAGGAGCCCCGCAGTGACGCCAGAAGGAATCCCCCACGTGTTATCTGCAGTGATTACACAGCTCGACTGCAGGGACCGCGGGCTCTACACGGCCATCTGGAGATCGATAACAGGAGGGGAACGGCACAGCCGTGACAGGCAATACTACAAGAGGAGACTGAATGAGAAACAGACAGCAATCCAGCCTCAGACCGACTAGGAGCCGCCAGCAGAGATTCAACAAGGACAACTCTTAACCTGACACGCAGAATACCAAGCTTACCGCATGCACCAGAACCCTATAATTCATCTGAAGCACGGACATCGCTTAGGACCTCCAGAGATCACATAGTTTGTGCGCTATCACCTTCTCTACCCCAAAAACCTAAAACTTTTACTCTGAAGTAATCTGGGATACTTCAGCAGAAGGAAGCAGCCGGACAATCTGCACCATACCCACACAGAGACTTCGCGCGCTA
>WWET01000353.1:736915-748036 GCA_011038615.1 Limnodynastes dumerilii
CAACAAAACCATCAAATAAACCCCTCATGTCTCACCAGCCTTCAAATAATCCCCTCATGTCTTCCCCGCCTTCAAATAATCCCCCTCATGTCTCCCCAGCCTTCAACCTCAATGCAGCCCCTCATATAGTTTTAGTCCTTAGTGCAGCCACTCATATAGTTTCAGTCCTTAGTGCAGCCCCTCATATATATTCAGTCTTTAGTGCAGCCCCTCATATAGTTTCAGTCTTTAGTGCAGCCCCTCATATAGTTTCAGTCTTTAGTGCAGCCCCTCATATAGTTTCAGTCTTTAGTGCAGCCCCTCATATAGTTTCAGTCTTTAGTGCAGCCCCTCATATAGTTTCAGTCTTTAGTGCAGCCCCTCATATATATTCAGTCTTTAGTGCAGCCCCTCATATAGTTTCAGTCTTTAGTGCAGCCCCTCATATAGTTTCAGTCCTTAGTGCAGCCCCTCGTATAGTTTAATTCCTTAGTGTAGCCCCTCATATAGGTTTAGTCCTTCGTGCAGCCCCTCATATAAATTCAGTCCTTAGTGCGCCCCATAATATAGTTTCAGTCTTTAGTGCACCCCCATAATTTAGTTTTAGTCCTTAGTGCAGCCGCATCATAGTTTCAGTCCTTAGTGCAGCCCAATTGCAGCCAAATTCACGTATCCTCTCCTCGCTCACTGAGCTGAGGTGAGGTGTGAGAGGAAAGGAGAGTAAGAATTCGGTGAGAACAGATTGTGTAAGCAGTAGTATAGGGCAGGAGATCGTAGGCAGCTGAGGTGACAGTGCACAAGGAAGAGAGCCAGAGTGAGACAGCAGGACATCCGAGGCAGCTGAGGTGACAGTGCGAAAGGAAGAGAGCCGGAGTGAGACAGCAGGAGATCGGAGGCTAAAGAGGCAACAGGGAGAGAGAGAAAGTGAGTCAGAGTGACAGCGGTGAGCAGACACAGCGCCAAGAGAGAGAAAGTGAGTTGGAAAGTGACAGCGGTGAGCAGACACAGCGGAGGCAGCGCCAGGAGAGAGAAAGTGAACTGGAGAGTGGCAGCAGTTATCGATGGTAAAGGAGGCAGCGGGGAACAGAGAGGGAGTTGGATAGAGTCTGCAGTGAACAGAACATTGAAAAGAGAGGTGGTAAAGTTGGAGGTGAGAGTGGGGGATAACTAAGAAGAGACATTAAAGAGAAGGGATTCGGTATTGAAGGAGAACAGGGTGATAAGAACAGCAGTGGACAGCTTGGCCTTTAGATCGGGACAAAGTTGTTATAAATTCAGGAGTGCCTGATAAAACTAAGGTGACAGAGCAGAGGATTTAAGGTGACAGGCGGAGAGGAGAGAGAATCTGAGTGAGTCAAGGGGATTCTTAAATTTAACTTACTCTGGGAATAAATAATTTACTCTGGAAATAATTAATGTTATTATAAATACATTGTTAATCTAGAAGAACTGATTAGGAATTAAGTGGGAAGTAAGGCGAATAAAAGTGTGTATTTTGTAATCTGTTGAAAGGTTGCTACAGTGTTGCTTGTTCTTTATGCAGGGGTTCATAAAAAAAATCTGTATTTTGTTATGTGAAAGAGCTGGCTTACAGTTTGTAATACCGTGTTCACACTGAAGCCCCGGCAAAAACCCGGGTTTTTTAACCCGGGTTTTTGCTGGGGCACGCAGCAGAAAAGCAGGGAAAACCCTGTTCACACTGCAGCATAGACCCGGGAAATTCCCGGGTCAGGCCCGTTCACACTGAACGGGATTGACCCAGGATTCTTCGGTTCTATGCTGTTAAACTATTGTATACCCCATTCTATTCTATAGTCTATACTATTTCATACCCTATTCTATACAATAGAATAGGGTATAGAATAGTATAGACTATAGACTAGAATGGGGTATACAATACTACGCTTCTCACCTCTCCTGCAAGTCCCGCGATGATCCTCTGGGTCCTCGCAGGACTTCATTCACGCGATGCCTGAATGAAGTCTTGCGCATGCGCAGGACCTCCATTACGGCCGGACTTGCAGTCAGCCGCGTCGCAGGACAGGTAAGTTCTGTTTAATATTTTTTAAGTGTTTTTTATTAATTAATTTATTGTTTTTATTTATTTAAAACTTTTTTTTTTAATTAAGTGTTTTTTTTAAAGAAACGAAGCTGATTGGGTCTTTTTTGACCCAATCAGCTTCTTTCTGTGCGACCCGTGTTACAAAAAACACGGGTCGCACCGTTCACACTGAGGGCGACACGGGTCAGACACGGGAATTACCCCTCGTTAAATCCCGTGTCTGATTCCCGGGTCTCTCTACCCGGGTCGACGCGGGTGTGACCGTTCACACTGAGCCTAGACCCGGGATTTTCGGTCTTGCCCCGGCAAAGTCCTGGGTTTTTGGCTCAGTGTGAACGGGGTATAAGTGTGAAGTTTCTTATCATTTTAGTGTAGAGGAAGTATAATTGGAGAACTAATTGTTAAACAAATGTATTTAATGTGTTAATGTTTGTTACAAACCTGTGAAGACTTATGTTGTTGCAATATTTTGCCTGACCTAACTTCACCTTCATTGCAAGAGTGAGAAAGTTTATTTTTATTATAAAATTGAAAAAATAATACTTTGTTATTTTAATTACTTGCTACAGGGAAAGAAAAGAAATTCACTGCTTCTTTGTGTTCAGTTTACTTCTCTGCGGCCTTATAACCTGTCACGTCACGACACAATCCCATTACCATATTAGTTCTTAAACAAAGTATTCATTTGTTACATAATTACCTGTTGGGATTGCAGTAATATAGTAATGAAAGCATCACTGGCAGAATGCAGAGCTTTCATTACTCTATTACTGGTATACTTGCTAATAATAATGGGCAGATAGCAGTAACTCCGAGGTGCAGGGAAATTGCAGCTTGGCCCCGATATATTTTATGCATGCTATTAACATGAAAGTATTATACTCAAGCGTTTTGGGGGCCTATTGCTGTTAGAAAAAAAATATCTTGGCTGTACACTAGTAATTATTGGTTCGACTGGACCAATAATCACTCTAGTGCAGCGGTGCTTAACTTTTTTCCGTCAAGTGCCATCATTATATATATGAAGAAAACCAGGAGGCGCCTTTATTGTGATATCTTAATAAATAATAATGTGCCCGTGCTTCATAATAGATGAATAAACCAGTAGTAAAATATATATGCGTGCCAGACGTCCGGTACAGTAAAGCCTATTCAAAGGTATCTTTGGCCGTAGACTTGGATTTTTCTTTTCACATCAGGATTCTTGTCAGTGCAAGTTCTCATCAAGAAAAAAAAGCATAAAAGAGCAATCTAGTGTAGTATTTTACACAAAAGTTTAATTCCAGTAAAAGTATATAAAATTTGCGTACATAAAATACATAAAGTAAAAGCTTATCTGAATATTTCATTCAATGTAGCATACACCACTTCAGGCAGAGAATCCCTTTTTTGATTCCATTTTCGTGGGAACCACTGGACACTTTACTGGGAAGGCAGCCCCTGACTAATCAGGTTCTTTCACGTTTTGGAACTAGTTCAAGACTATCATTTGGGACAATATTGCTCTCTTTTTTTCCTTATATATATTCTTTATTATTATTTATCACTGTATATATTTATTTATTTTATATGCTTTAATTTGAGTGTTTTTATACTGTGTAACACAGTTTTTTGCATCTGTGTTCTTAGCGTCGTTTGTCTTTTCAGAGAGATATATATATAATGTATATATGGGTGTGGGTCCCCGCTTCGAACGGCCTCAATAGGGCCGTTCTTTCCCAGAACTGGCTGGTTCTCTATAGTTTAACCCTTTGACCCCCTTCTCCACAGCCTGACCCTAACCTTCTTTTTCTACTGCCCTAACCCTAACCCTAGCCCTCCCTTCCTAAGAGCCTAACCCTTCGGAGCTGTCAGCAGAGGCAGTCTGCGGCGAAAATGAATGGCCAAGTATGCAGATCAGCACACTCAGCCATTCATAAAAAAAAACAATAGAAAAAGTCTGCCATTTGCCATGTGTATATATATATATATTATATTCCTTACACATTTTGTAGTGGTTTTTAAAGTACATTTTACACATAATCCATTCAGCCCTCTAGATTCTCTATGAAATATGACCTCTGCCATCTGGTATTGCACCTGGATAAAGTACAAGCACGGGGCTGCTACCTCCTTACAAGCTTATACAAAGTGCATGATAGAAGAGAATGAGCGCACTAAAACCTTTTGCTGCTGAGGATCACCTTCAGGGGATGTCCCAATCCCCCAAGAAAACAGATACAATGACAATATATAGGAGGTTAACCTTCAAAGCGGTAAGGGACCCACAGTAGGAAGTATCAGTAAATAATAAATGATGAAAACAAGTTGATGCTGAAGAATTGTAGTCGGTGATCTATATGAGAAAACCTTTTCCTTCCCTCTCAGGGATAGATAATAGGGAAATAAATTAATACAATAAGACAATTTATTAATAACAATATTAACCACATAAAAATGAATAAACAATGTTGATAGGACCAATATTCGTACCAGGAAGATGGAAGAAAAAGCAAGGAGTCCGTGGAAACTGCTTGTGATGTAAAGAAAACCCGGGTGGAGAGATTCCACAGAAACTTCACTGCTCGTCCTGGAAAGGAATAAGGGTCCCAGCTGCCGCCTGGCTGACGCGTTTCAGGCTCGTTCTGAGTCCTTTCTCAAAGTCCTATCTTTGAGAAAGGACTCAGAACGATTCTTAAACGTGTCAGTCATATTATATTTATATTGTTATTAATACATTTTCTTATTTTATTCATTTATCTCCTTACAAGCTTGCCCAGTTGCCCTGAGTACAATCAGAAAATGTCCTGAGTACCACCATTGGCACTAGTACCACTGTTTGTGAACCCCCCGCACTAGTGTTTGGTCAGCTGTAGATATAGGAGTCTCCTTTATGCGTCAGAAGACTTCTAAGGTATGACTGAGCAGATACTTAAAGAATGAAACGTTGGATAAAGGGATAAATAGCAGGGCATTGCAGTGAAACCCACCAAAATTGGGACAGGGGGTAAAAATACACCTTTATTAATATTATGTAATACTTTCTTTAGAAAATCCACCTCATGTGTTTTATGAAGGGAATTTAGAATTGGACGGTTAGAACTGTCCCGCAGCCATTACAATATTTACAGCATAAAAATTAATAGACCAAACTTTAACGCCAGTAAAACATATGGCTGCAATATGAAAGCGGCTTCTGCGGCCAGCTAGTTTATGTGATGAATAGAAATAACAGCTTTTAGTGCTTTCGTATAAAGCTCAGGCTGTAACTGATATGGCGCAGGAAATACACTTTTATTAGAGTCCTCGATAGTGTCGTTGTCCATCTTGGGAGATTTCTCGGGAAGTCTCAGTGTGGTACTAATAATACAGGAAAAGCGGGAAAGGTAAATAAGGAAAAGGCCGCACTGGCTTCTGGCAATAACGCAGTATTTATTATATCCTGAGCGATCTCCTTAAATTTCCTTATTTCTCCTTTATTTTTCTTCTCATTCGCCCTGCTCTAGGACGGATGGCCACCCACCCTCCTTTGCTCTTTCTGGCACCGGATTCACACTTAAGAAGCTCCTGCTTCTAAAGTGTGGTCCTTTAGGATATGCCCCACTACACATACGTGGTAGGTCATCTACGCCATCTACATACCACTTAGGTACTACGTGCATTCTTTAAAGACCGCACATAGATATCTAGAAAGGAAGAAGCGTGCCACGGCAGCCTCTGTCCTTTTTTTAAGAAGAGTGTGTGGGGGGAGGGCTTAAGAACAGTTAGTTAAGGAATCCCTATGGCACTCTTAATGTAATGGGGGCAGGTTGCAGGGCAGGTCAAATGAGTTAGGTGCGGATACTACCACCCTTAACGCATTCTAATCTGTGAATACGGTCCTCTATTCTTTCTTTGTTTATACTTATCTTAACTTACTTAAAACCCTCCAGACACCTGACATCAAGGTTACTTCAGATCTGTACTGAGAAAGATATTTTCTATTGCTAAACCTGATACATAAGTAATGTATATCTTATATTATACTATTATGATGTCTGACTTTTCTTTTGTTATGTTATTTGCCTGGATAATAAATAAAACTTATAAAAAAAAAAAACAGTATTTCAGTTATGGGAAGTGTTATATTAGATGTGGTCTTGTTGGAATAATATTTATATTTTGATTACTGGTATTAAATAACTTGAGATTCATTGTCTCCGTTACAAAATTTTATTGCATAGGTGTGATATGTTTCCTGCGAGTGGAAAGTAATGAGTATTATCTTATTATACTGTATATAGACTAAGAGTGAACCTCTATACTGTATATAGACTAAGAGTGAACCTCTATACTGTATATTGACTAAGAGGGAACCCCTATACTGTATATAGACTAAGAGGAAACGCCTATACTCTATATTGACTAAGAGGGAACGCCTATACTGGATATAGATTAAGAGGGAACGCCTATACTGTATATTGACTAAGAGGGAACGCCTATACTGTATATAGACTAAGAGGAAACGCCTATACTGTATATTGACTAAGAGGGAACGCCTATGCTGTATATTGACTAAGAGGGAATGCCTATGCTGTATATTGACTAAAAGGGAACCCCTATACTGTATATTGACTAAGACGGAACGCCTATACTGTATATTGTCTAAGAGGGAACACCTATAGTGTATATAGACTGAGGACCCCCTATACTGTATATTGACTAAGAGGGAACCCCTATACTGTATATTGACTAAGAGGGAACGCCTATACTGTATATAGACTGAGGGAACCCCTATACTGTATATTGACTAAGAGGCAACGCCTATACTGTATATTGACTAAGAGAGAACGCCTATGCTGTATATAGACTAAGAGGGAACGCCTATACTGTATATTGACTAACAGGGAACGCCTATGCTGTATATTGATTAAGAGGGAACGCCCACTTGCAAACTCAGCTCCGCCTCTCAAGTCTGGGTGTGTCAGAATCACTCAGGTTGGTATGGGCACTGTGAAAAATCAGTCTAGGCTGTAGATAGCCAAACACTAACACCCTGTACCGCTCTTTCAGTCGTCAGCCTATGTACAAAAAAAATGGAAGGGGGTTCCCTTGCTGGACAGCTAGATGGGATGTATGTGCATATAAGTGAGATGCAGGCCCTGATTCACACTTAAGAGTGATTTTGAGAATGTACATAAATATACGCACGGCTGAGATCTATTAAAACTAAAATATTAACATAATCTATTATATTGTAATTTTTTACTTAAATATTTTGTCAATGTAATAAAAATTTTAAAACAAATTAAAAAAGTTTAAAAATGTTTAAATATTTAATTCAATGTAAATAGAAATGTTTTCTAGAGTGTTAAAGGTCTAATGGACTCAAAAACTTATATAAAAAACATATATAATATACATAGGTAAGCACCATATCATACATAAATCAACTTAAGAGTGGTGAAGGGTTACTTTATCTTTATCCAGTATGTATACTAACACAGGCGGTTGCAATCTCCGGTTAGAAAGTGTGGCTTCCAAAAAAGGGATATTCGAAAGTCACTTTTCGAATGCCCCTTTTTTCGAAGCTTACACTTTTAGAATTTTTTTTAATGAATGGGTGAGTATGCCATTTGGCAGGTCACCTCCTGCTGGCAGCGATAATCGCTGTATTGTTTTCCTAGTTTTAAGCTGGGTACACACTTGTCCAATCCTATTCCAGCCCCAAACCAGACTGCTTACACAATCCTATAGCGGTACAAGGTCGCAGTTACAACACCCAATCCATGATACACACTTGTCCAGTTTTACAGCAGACCTCCAACCTGCATTTGCTGAAACTATCTTCTCAAACGATTGCCTTGCCATACACACTCTCTCAATCTTCTCCAGATTGCCCTTTGAAGGCGGTGCTGCATGACATCGGCATCGCCAGTTACTAGAACACACACACTTGGGTAGATTGGCGCTTGGGTCTCCTGAGTTTTAAGCAGGTTTAAAAATCATGTGACCCAACCAGGTGACCAGGATTGGATATAACGAGCGGTTGTGTGACCATACGCACTTATGCAGTGTCTGACCAACAGCAGACCCTCCCACATGACCCATTCCATTAAGTACAATTTAATCCACAACTGAGCTTCCAACTGTCACTCACCTGATTTAAATGAATTAACTAATATTTTAAAAAATATTTTGCTGTTCAACAAAGGTGGTTACCATAGTAACTGACAGTTGGACACTGAGGAGCAGAGCATTTTGTACTTAATGGAATGGGTCATGTTGGAGGGTCTGTGGAACAGGATGGTCAGAGTTTGGACTGGACGGGAATCGGATAAATGTGTACAAAGCTTTCCTGTGAATAAGCCCCGCTGTGATGTGTGTACAGGAAGATTAATCTCTGCCTTCTCTCCATTCATGTGTCACAGCAGAGAGATGAATTAAAGCGATGCCCTTGTGCAGTTTAGTCATAAATAGTTGTAATGCAAAATGAAGGGATTATGTAAAGGGCTCTCCATCATTACATCATTAACTCCAGAATCATGTGTCTGTCACCTTCCCGTCGCCTCTTATCATCTCTCAGCAATGCTCCCGAGATGCGGCGCGTGGAATAAGCAATGTGCAATTAATGGATTTTGCATTGTTTAATCATGATAAACAGGACACACTCGCTTCACATTTACTGTTCGTTCCTTTCAGATAACATTTTCTTAATTAGCTCTAGCGTTGCTGATCTTTGGATAAGCCTGTCACAGTGACTGTTGTCACAGTCTAGTTAAGGATTGTGATTCGTCCTCATGTTCCATCCTGTGTAATAATGAAGGGCCGCATTCAGACTTAATAACGTTTGCAAACAGTTGTCCTTTTTTTTTAGCGATCTGCGCATGCGCCTGGCAGATGTTACGTGGATCTGATTTCCGCACGTGCACAACTCTGTATGACAAGGCGTGACAATAAGAATACATAACGTGGGTTGGGGGAGGCAATTATATTGTACGGTATGGGCTAGGTTGGGCACTTCTGCATGTCCGAGTGCTACGTCTGTACAGCGATACACATGGAAAATTTAAGGTAGGGCTATGTGGCACGTGGAAGTCAGCCCTAAAAGGCGTGGCCTTTTGTATTGCAGTGTGGGCGGGGCTTAGCAGCAATCAGTCTTTACGTCCCACCCTATGTCCAGAAGTGGATGGGGTGTGGTAGGGCTCTTTGCTTCCTCTCAGAGGTCCACAATTGGCCACCACCCGCTATTCGTGCAGTACTAAGGGGCTCCTAAGAGAGCGGGCTAGCTTCCTGCATATGACCCACAGTGGGGCTTGGCAGGAAAGGGAATAGAAACATGGAAAGTGACGGCAGATAAGAGCCACGTGGCTAATCCAGTCTTCCCAGTTGTTTATTTAAAACTATACTGACCTTAGATCCTATTGGATTTTAGTTTGAGATTAAGGATATCTTTATATTTATCCCAAGCATGTTTACACTGTTCTACTGTGTTACCTCTATCACCTCAGATAGGAGGTTATTCCTCATAGCAACCACCTTTTCAGTGAAGCATTTTTCCTGAACATCTTCTTCGAACTTTCCATCCTCGTGTTCTATTACACCTCTTCCTTTGAAAAACGCCCCCTCCTCTAGCCGATCACAACCCTTGATATATGTGAAAGCTGCTATCATGTCCCCCCTCTCCCTTCTTTGCTCCAAGCTATACATGGTTAGTTCCTTCAGTCATTCTAGACTTCAAGAGTTGGGAACAGTAGCAAAATAAAGGAGCAAGTAATGAAATTAGAGTTAAGTTCAGGTCATATTTCCTAGATCAACTCTAAATTATACTGCAAAAAATAATGCTGATCAGTATTTATGTGCAACAAGTAAAAGCTAATTATTTCCCTTGCATGCAAAAATAAAAAACAAATAAAAAATGAACCGGCACCTTTTTTCAGGGGCGTAGGAACGAAAATTTCCATGGGGGGGGCAAAAGGCCAAGGAGTACTGATGCCCCTTTTTCATGAGGTGCTCCAGGCACTATGAGCCAGATCCTGACCCCCGCACGCTTTACGTGCGCGCATGGGTCCGTAGTTACGCAGCCATAGCGGGAATTGCACGCCCCCTGCACTCCCCGATGTCAGTAGGACAATTAAGTGTCCAGATAGCTACCTTAACTTTTTTGACAATTAGGTTTACGGCCATACGGCCTATTCGTAACGGGGCTCCTCCCCCCTCATATAAATGTCCATTGTAAATAAAGGGTCAGCCTCTTCTGCACACTTACTGACATACGTAACTTGGTTACATACGTCAGTAGGTATGCAGACGGAACATCTGGTGTCCAAAACCGTGTTTTTACGCTAGCCGCTACCGTAAAAGCGCCCATTAGTACTTACTGCGCATGCGCGCGACAGAAGTTACACTGCGTAAATCAAAGCGTTAGGGCCAGTAACGTAACTGCAATGTAACTACGTACAAAGGGGCGTTCCAGACATATGACATCCGTAATTACACTTCGTACAGTATGGGCGTGCTTGGGTGCGTAAGTACGTGCAGCCATTACTGCCGACAGGAGTTACGATTGGAAAAGTTAAGGTAGGGGTTGGAAAGCGTAAGACAGCTAAACTACGTACGACCGAGGGGAGTGTATAGTAAATACGCTACGCTAGGAAACGTAGCTCTGGATCTGCCCCCATGACTCTACGATTCTTAAGGCAACCGTTATCTACCCGACGATCTGGCAACAATGAGACTGCTGCTAACATTTGAAACCGTCTACAAGCCACAATTATTCGCTCTCTCTGTTTCATTGTCGCTCAACTTATAAGAAGAGTCAATGGGAAGTGCCGCTTCCCGGTCTCCCGTGTCTGCTCATTGTTACTGCAAATTGTGATAGTAAAATGAGTGGAGAATCTAAGAAAGAAAGAAAGAAAAAGCGTTTGCACGAAGACAATGTACAGAACAAACATGAAGACAACTTTATTTTTGGTAAACAGAAGTGACAACAGTTGACGAGTTCAAATAAAGCTATTATCATTTCATTCCCATTTTCACTTCATTCATCCTCATTCACCTTTGTGCAGAAGTTCATGGGAGCAAAACACAGTCTTTGCCCCCCACCCCCCCCCAACAAAAAT
>WWET01000354.1:23828-44352 GCA_011038615.1 Limnodynastes dumerilii
TTGACAAAATACGTCCGTGCAAGGGGTGTGCCGAGGGGAGTGTAGCGAATTTACGTGCACGAAAATACACTCCGCGAATAAACGTACGGGACACGTAGTTCTGGATCTACCCCAATGGAAGGAGAAACTTGTCAGTTCTGGGAAAAGGGAATTTTTTCTGTTTAAAATGCAAACAAGCATTCACAACTTCTAAAATGACCCTCCTCCCTTATGTCATCGCCCCCTATCTTTGCCCCATCACTTTCCTCCTTCTCTCTTTACGGGCTATCTCTCCTTTTATTCACCAGCTCCTACACACATATCCCGATTCTTTATTTTCCATACATATTGTTCTGCTCTCTGTACTTTATTTCTGGAATGTACTTGTATTGTATTTTTTATTTTACAAATTTGTACCCTGTCTCTTAATTATTGTATTGTATATGTAATAAAATAAATGTTAATAATAAAATAGTAGCCGACTTATGGAAAATCTCTTCTGAAGTTGAAATGAATAAAGGCCCACACAAGGACCAGACAAACTCCATATAATTCTTATTATGATATCATATCACCTTATTATTCGTCTAATAAATCTCAGGAATTATAATAAATACTTACATAAATGCATAGAGTGGATGGACAATGAATTAGGAATTTTTAGCTAAAAAACACACTGAAAGCTGTCGCACCAAGTAAAAGTCATTATCTAAGCCATAGGTGGACCAAATGACTATTAGCAAAGGTAAGTACTAACCTAATGCATACAAAAGCTTATACAAAAAATAAGTTTATATAAAGTGTTAAATAAGTGTATTTGCCATTATTATGTCAAAATTTCTCAAGAAACATTTACCTAATTCATTGCCTAATAACTGTACACACATACATATACATTCATACACCATACATACATACATACATACATACACGCACATACATACATATATACACATACATACATACATACATTCATACACCATACATACATACATACATACATAACCATACATACACGCACATACATACATACATACACGCACATACATACATATATACACATACATACATACATACATACATTCATACACCATACATACATACATACATACATACACACATACATAACCATACATACACACACATACATAACCATACATACACGCAGATAGATACATACATACATACATACATATATACACATACATATATACATACATACAGTAGTTTCATTATATCCTCAGGATTTACAAATCACTATCATCTTGTTACCTTCACAAAGCAGCATTGAGTTGTGAGTCTGCTCCACCAGGGTCCCCTCCGGCTACAATACACAACATACAGACATTTATGTTTAATGCTCTCCATGGCGATGGACATAAGGTCGTTCTTCAGAAATCAGAGACTACATTTCCAGCCATTGTATTAATGTATAGTCAGTAAGGTTCATTTACATCTACAAACACTCTCTCATAATGTAAAGATACAATTTATTGGATATATCGGGCCGTATTCAGAGATCCGGTTTTAACGAAAGTTCTGTGCGTATTTTTAGGATCGGATCGATTTTGCATATACTGCACATGCGTAGTAATAGTGATACGCCATCTACGTTGAAATTAAGGTTGGAAATGTCTAAGGGACGGACTTGTGAATTGGGCGGAGAGTAATGGGACCCTACGTGCTGCTGAAATATATGGACCTAAGGATTTGCATAAGAAGGGGCATTGAGATGAGGGAAAGTGGGCGCGCTTATAGAGTTGGGGCCGATAATATATGCAACTAATACACATAAGGCCGGAAGTGAGTGCGGTCAGATAGGGCAAGTCAATGCAGGTGGAAGTTTAGGTCCGGCCGGAGGCTGCAAGGGGAGGGACTGTTTATTCTGGTGGGAGTAACCTGTTCCGACCTGTCACTTAGATGCGTATATTTGTGGCCCGATCACCGACGGATCTCTGAATCAGGCCCAGAATGTGGGGAACAAAGGACAGTTCAAAGTCAAAGGTAACACCTAAGCACCGAGCTTTAGGAGTAGGGATTATTTTAGTGTTGTCGACAGAGATAGAGAGGCCAGGTGGGTAGCTTTTATTCACAGGTGGAAATATTATTAGTTCAGTTTTAGATAGATTACGTTTGAGATGACGGGAGGACATCCATGAAGAAATGGCAGAGAGGCAATCAGTGACACGGGCCAACACAGTAGGGGTGGATAGGTAGATTTGCGTATCATCTGTATAGAGATGATACTGAAATCCAGATGACTTTATTAGCTGTCCAAGGGAAGTTGTATAAATAGAGAATAGCAATGGACCCAACACTGAGCCTTGAGCACTGAGCACTCCAACAGATAGAGGAAGAGCAGGGGATGTGGATCCACAAAAGCGAACACTGAAAGAGCGATTAGATAAGTAGGATGTGAACCAGGAAAGATAGTGGATGGATGAATGGATAGATGTATGGATGGGTGGATGGAAAGATGGTGGATGGTTGGATGGATGAATGGGTGGATGTATAAATTCCTAGCTCTATAGTTGGTGACTGATGAATAGATGGATGGTGGATAGGATTGTGGATGTATGAATGGGTGGATGGACGGATGGATAGTGGATGGATGAATGGATAGATGTATGGATGGGTGGATGGAAAGATGGTGGATGGTTGGATGGATGAATGGGTGGATGTATAAATTCCTAGCTCTATAGTTGGTGACTGATGAATAGATGGATGGTGGATAGGATTGTGGATGTATGAATGGGTGGATGGACGGATGGATAGTGGATGGATGAATGGATAGATGTATGGATGGGTGGATGGAAAGATGGTGGATGGTTGGATGGATGAATGGGTGGATGTATAAATTCCTAGCTCTATAGTTGGTGACTGATGAATAGATGGATGGTGGATAGGATTGTGGATGTATGAACGGGTGGATGGATGGATAGATGTATGTATGGATGGATGGATAGATGAATAGTTATATAGTTGGTGGGTGGATGGGTGACTGATGAATAGATGGATGGTTGATAGAATTGTGGATCTATGGATAGGTGTTTGGATGGCGGATTAATGGATGGATGGTGGATGGTTGTTTGGTTGGTGGATGGATCAATGGTAGTGGGTAATGGGTGGGTGAGTGACTGATGAATAGATGGATAGTGAATAGTATTGTGGATGAATGGCTTGGTGGATGATGGATGGATAGATGTATGAATGGATGTATGGTGGATGGTTGGTTGGATGAATGAATGCATGAATGGATGGATTTATAGTTGGTGGGAGGATGGGTCACTGATGAATGGATGGATGGATTCATGGATGGTGGATGGATGGGTGGTTGGTGGGTTTGTTGATAGATAGATAGATAGATAGATAGATAGATAGATAGATAGATAGATAGATAGATGAATGAATTAAAAAATGGTGGATGGGTGGATGGATGGGTGGTTGATGGATGAATGGATGGATGGATAGGTGGTTGATGGATGGATGGATTAATGGTGAAATGACGGATGGATAAATGTATAGACGGATAGATAAATGGGTGGATGGATGGCTGGTTTGATGGATGGATGGATGGTGGATAGGTTTATGGATGAATGGACTGATGGGTGGTTGGATGGTGAGTAGATGGATGCATGGGTTCATTGGTGGATGGATGGATGACTAGTTGGTGGGGGGATAGGTGACTGGTGAATGGATGGATAAATGGATGGTGGGTGGATGGAGGGATAGTTGAATAATTAAATAAATGAAAAAATGGTTGGTGTATGGATGGATTGGTGGGTGGTTGGTGTGTGTATTGATGGATGGATGGATGAATGAATGAATAATGAGGAAAGGATGGAACCTTGTTGAATAAATAGTTTTTGGAGTTCTCTCACCTGCACCAGTAATGACCGGATCACAACATCTCGCTTTCCTTTCTGAGGGATTACCGGCAACTGCCCCTCACACAGGTCCTGACTCTGCACAGCTTCCGCCATGACAGAGACATTCATCTGTCCTGGAATAGAGATAGATAAAGACACAACTCATCATAGAATATCATAGTGTCCATATCCGATGCCAGTATTTCTTCAGATTCTTTACTCTGCACATGACAGCTGCTCAGAATCCCTTCTCATCTCTAATTGTCTGCAGATTTGCTCCTTTATTTTTAATGTTTTAGTTTTTTATTCTTTCTTGCTCTATCTCTGATTCCTCTCCAGGACGCATTTAATTTACCAATGATGGTTGGAGTCACCTCCCAGGAGAGAGTCCTTTTCTCCCCTCCGGCCAGACAGAGCGGCTCCTTGTTGGCGATGTTATTCTTCACCGTGAACTCATCAGAGGGGGAGAGTGTAGGCACAATCTAACAGAGGAACACAGCAGATTATTATATGTTATTTTCCTGGAGCAGATGGCGGAGCAGCAGTACTAGTGACTGGATGAGTCATTCTGTAGAGGGTTTTACCAGCACATCTTTAAGCTGTTTTAGTATCTTAGGATGTATTCCATCTGGCTTTATTCATTTGTCCACTGTCAGCTTTGAGAGTTCTATTAATACCTGCTCTTCAGTGAAAGGACTTGTAATTATTTACTTTGTATAAATATTCTTATAATTTAAAGCTGTCCCTTCCCCTCTCTTTCCTTTGTGATAGTGTTGGTAATGGATTATTTATCCTTTTAATAACTTCTGTCCCTCCAGATTGAAATATTAGTTAGTTTTAGTCGTGTGTCTATAGGGGGCCATCACTGACCTTGACAGGGGCGCTCATGTAGTTGAAGACTGTCGCTTTCATTATGAAGCTCTCTCCTTGTATGACGGAGTACGGCATCGTCATATCCACAAAGAACGGCTGGAAACACTTCAGTGGCACCTTGGTAGAGAGTCCTAATCCCCCCGGCCCGGCACAGAACATCTGGGCGCTCCACTCGGTGATAGTGTCCGGCACGGTGACTGGGACCTCGGCATAACCAGAGGAACTACGTACAACAAACACATTATATTGTATATTATAGGGAAATGACAGATTGTGTTACTAGATTACACACACATTATATTGTAGAAGGAAATGACAGGTTGTGTTACTAGATTACACACACATTATATTGTAGAGGGATATGACAGGTTGTGTTACTAGATTACACACACATTATATTGTAGAGGGAAATGACAGGTTGTGTTACTAGATTACACACACATTATATTGTAGAGCAAATGACAGGTTGTGTTACTAGATTACACACACATTATATTGTATATTATAGGGAAATGACAGATTGTGTTACTAGATTACACACACATTATATTGTAGAAGGAAATGACAGGTTGTGTTACTAGATTACACGCACATTATATTGTAGAAGGAAATGACAGGTTGTGTTACTAGATTACACACACATTATAATGTAGAGCAAATGACAGGTTGTATTACTAGATTACACACACACATATTGTACAGGAAAGTGCAGGTTGTGTTACTAGATTACACACATATTATATTGCACAGGACAATGACAGATTGTGTTACTAGATTTCCTCTACAACATAATGTGTGTGTAATGACAGATATTGTTACTATATTACATTATATTGTAGAGCAAATGACAGATTGTGTTACTAGATTACACACACGTTATATTGTAGAGGACAATGACAGATTGTGTTACTAGATTACACACACATTAAATTGTACAGGAAAGTGCAGGTTGTGTTACTAGATTACACACAGACAGACATGGTCATCTATCAGACTGTCAGCTCAGGGTTTCCTGTGTATAAAGATGGATGAGACATCACTAAGACAGTCCTATCAGTACCAGCATGGCCAAATTATTCACTTACTTACTTGTCACTTGTTATAACATAGAGTAACGTGGAGAAACAACTAATAACATGGAGTAACATGTAGTAGTATAGGGTTACATGGAGTAACATGGAGTAATATAGAGTAATGTGGAGTAACATGTAATAACATGGAGTAACATGTAGTAGTATAGGGTTACATGGAGTAGAATGAAGTAACATGTAAAACATGGAGTAATATAGAGTAATGTGGAGTAACATGTAATAACATGGAGTAACATGTAATAACAAAGTAATATAGAGTAACATGGAGTAACTTGTAATAACAAAGTAATATAGAGTAACATGGAGTAACATGTAAAACATGGAGTAATATAGAGTATTATGGAGTAACATGTAATAACATGGAGTAATATAGAGTAACATGGTGTAACATGTAATAACATAATATAGAGTATCATGGAGTAACGTAATAACATGATGTTATATGAAGCAACATGGAGAAACATGTAATAACATGGAGTAACATATAATAACATGGAGTAATATAGAGTATCATGGAGTAACGTAATAACATGATGTTATATGAAGTAACATGGAGAAACATATAATAACATGGAGTAATATAGAGTAACGTGGAGTAACATGTAATAACATGAGTAATATAAAGTAATATGAAGTAACATGGACACTCACTCAACCGGGTGTAAGAGCCAAATCCAGCTTTCAGGAAAATGTGAGCGTACCTCCGAACTCTCGGCGCTGTCGCTCTCCAGAGCTTCCGATTCCATCATAGAGTCAGCTGACGTGGACATGCCCAAAACACGTGTGGTAGAAGCAAAGATCGGGACTGTGGGGCCTGGAGAACATACTCAAATCACACAGTATCAGAGTATAGAGAAGAGACAGCAGTGTATGTGTGTGTGTGTGTGTGTGTGCGTGTGTGTGATTGTGTGTGTGTGTGTGTGTATGTGGTGTTTGCACCTTAGCAGATAACAAAAACTTATAGCTACTAAACCTTTGAGTTTTTGCTTACATAATTAATTTGCCACTAATTAACTAAATAATGTGTTTTTTAATACTGAATAATGTGTAAATTACAGAGCGGTGTATATATGAAGCATGTACTTTGAGAATAAGTAAGAACCCTTTATACTAGGGTTTGATTTTAGGGAAAATATATTTTGTTTTATACTATTTTTTATATGTGGAGGTCGATAATACGAATATTTTAGGTACTGCATGTGTTAAAGAAGAAATCTATTGACTACATATATTGTAACGATAAGATGAAGATGACCTTTGAACTTAGCAAAAGACGGAAGGCGCGCTGTAAAAAGCCGTCCCGATCCACATACCCTCATTGCCTGGAGAAAGAATGTGATATTCGAAACGCGTCGGGAGGGGGTGTTTTTGGAGATTGCCGTGCTCGTACCAGTCTGCATCCCGGGACTCATACATCTGCGAACTGGCCATTTTGTTGTTTATTCCATCTCTATTCGAACCCGGTTCTCTCATTGTTTCCCACTGTTTCAAGTTTTTTATTTTGTCTTGTTTAAGTTGCAATAAATATTGTTATTAATTTGATCTTCTATCTTTTTTTACCTCTAACCTCCAGGGGAGTTGCCTGAGGTGCTCTCCCTCTCAGGGGGACTTTAATCCACCCAAGGAAGAAGATGGTTATAAAGACTCAGAAATTGGAGTTGGACTTTATTGAGCACTGTGTTGAGGAGTCCTTTTAAAGTAACCAGGAAAAGTTTACATCTTTGACTGTTTGGATTCCGGAATAAATGACCGATTGAGAAACATCAAATAGCTGTATGTACTTTTATCTATTTCTAAAGACTTTGTGACTTTAGTTGGATCAAGTTGGGACTTATTCTATTGTAACACTCATCTATTTGTTTGTATCAAAGAGGATATTTATAGATTGAGACGCTGTTCTCTCCACTAGGTATTTTTTGTGTACATGTTGGGATTTTTAACCTACTCTGGGAAATCTTGAGGTTTAGTATCTATAAGCTTTTGTTATCTGCTAAGGTGCTTAGTTTTACGTCTATTTTATTAGGAAGTATAGCTCATTAATCTATAGTGCCATCTACTCTTCATTTTAATGTTACATTAGGATTTATCCCGTAGTGATCTAAGAGTTTTTTAGTTCATCTTATCTCAACTCAAAGATATTTTATTCCCTATCTCCCTACACATTCCTTGTTTTTACATTTGTTTCTACTGGAGGTTAGTGGACTCCTTTTGTGTGTGGTGTGTGTATGTGTGTATGTATGCGTGTGGTGTGTATATGTGTGTGGTGTGTGTATGTGTGTAGTGTGTGTATATGTGTGTGGTGTGTGTATATGTGTGTGGTGTGTGTATGTGTGTGGTATGTGTATGTGTGTGGTGTGTGTGGTGTGTGTGTATTTGTGTGGTGTGTGTATGTGTGTGGTGTGTGTAAGTGTGTGGTGTGTATATGTGTTTGGTGTGTGTAAGTGTGTGGTGTGTATATGTGTTTGGTGTGTGTAAGTGTGTGGTGTGTATATGTGTTTGGTGTGTGTAAGTGTGTGGTGTGTATATGTGTTTGGTGTGTGTAAGTGTGTGGTGTGTATATGTGTTTGGTGTGTGTAAGTGTGTGGTGTGTATATGTGTTTGGTGTGTGTAAGTGTGTGGTGTGTATATGTGTTTGGTGTGTGTAAGTGTGTGGTGTGTATATGTGTTTGGTGTGTGTAAGTGTGTGGTGTGTATATGTGTTTGGTGTGTGTAAGTGTGTGGTGTGTATATGTGTTTGGTGTGTGTAAGTGTGTGGTGTGTATATGTGTTTGGTGTGTGTAAGTGTGTGGTGTGTATATGTGTTTGGTGTGTGTAAGTGTGTGGTGTGTATATGTGTTTGGTGTGTGTAAGTGTGTGGTGTGTATATGTGTTTGGTGTGTGTAAGTGTGTGGTGTGTATATGTGTTTGGTGTGTGTAAGTGTGTGGTGTGTATATGTGTTTGGTGTGTGTAAGTGTGTGGTGTGTATATGTGTTTGGTGTGTGTAAGTGTGTGGTGTGTATATGTGTTTGGTGTGTGTAAGTGTGTGGTGTGTATATGTGTTTGGTGTGTGTAAGTGTGTGGTGTGTATATGTGTTTGGTGTGTGTAAGTGTGTGGTGTGTATATGTGTTTGGTGTGTGTAAGTGTGTGGTGTGTATATGTGTTTGGTGTGTGTAAGTGTGTGGTGTGTATATGTGTTTGGTGTGTGTAAGTGTGTGGTGTGTATATGTGTTTGGTGTGTGTAAGTGTGTGGTGTGTATATGTGTTTGGTGTGTGTAAGTGTGTGGTGTGTATATGTGTTTGGTGTGTGTAAGTGTGTGGTGTGTATATGTGTTTGGTGTGTGTAAGTGTGTGGTGTGTATATGTGTTTGGTGTGTGTAAGTGTGTGGTGTGTATATGTGTTTGGTGTGTGTAAGTGTGTGGTGTGTATATGTGTTTGGTGTGTGTAAGTGTGTGGTGTGTATATGTGTTTGGTGTGTGTAAGTGTGTGGTGTGTATATGTGTTTGGTGTGTGTAAGTGTGTGGTGTGTATATGTGTTTGGTGTGTGTAAGTGTGTGGTGTGTATATGTGTTTGGTGTGTGTAAGTGTGTGGTGTGTATATGTGTTTGGTGTGTGTAAGTGTGTGGTGTGTATATGTGTTTGGTGTGTGTAAGTGTGTGGTGTGTATATGTGTTTGGTGTGTGTAAGTGTGTGGTGTGTATATGTGTTTGGTGTGTGTAAGTGTGTGGTGTGTATATGTGTTTGGTGTGTGTAAGTGTGTGGTGTGTATATGTGTTTGGTGTGTGTAAGTGTGTGGTGTGTATATGTGTTTGGTGTGTGTAAGTGTGTGGTGTGTATATGTGTTTGGTGTGTGTAAGTGTGTGGTGTGTATATGTGTTTGGTGTGTGTAAGTGTGTGGTGTGTATATGTGTTTGGTGTGTGTAAGTGTGTGGTGTGTATATGTGTTTGGTGTGTGTAAGTGTGTGGTGTGTATATGTGTTTGGTGTGTGTAAGTGTGTGGTGTGTATATGTGTTTGGTGTGTGTAAGTGTGTGGTGTGTATATGTGTTTGGTGTGTGTAAGTGTGTGGTGTGTATATGTGTTTGGTGTGTGTAAGTGTGTGGTGTGTATATGTGTTTGGTGTGTGTAAGTGTGTGGTGTGTATATGTGTTTGGTGTGTGTAAGTGTGTGGTGTGTATATGTGTTTGGTGTGTGTAAGTGTGTGGTGTGTATATGTGTTTGGTGTGTGTAAGTGTGTGGTGTGTATATGTGTTTGGTGTGTGTAAGTGTGTGGTGTGTATATGTGTTTGGTGTGTGTAAGTGTGTGGTGTGTATATGTGTTTGGTGTGTGTAAGTGTGTGGTGTGTATATGTGTTTGGTGTGTGTAAGTGTGTGGTGTGTATATGTGTTTGGTGTGTGTAAGTGTGTGGTGTGTATATGTGTTTGGTGTGTGTAAGTGTGTGGTGTGTATATGTGTTTGGTGTGTGTAAGTGTGTGGTGTGTATATGTGTTTGGTGTGTGTAAGTGTGTGGTGTGTATATGTGTTTGGTGTGTGTAAGTGTGTGGTGTGTATATGTGTTTGGTGTGTGTAAGTGTGTGGTGTGTATATGTGTTTGGTGTGTGTAAGTGTGTGGTGTGTATATGTGTTTGGTGTGTGTAAGTGTGTGGTGTGTATATGTGTTTGGTGTGTGTAAGTGTGTGGTGTGTATATGTGTTTGGTGTGTGTAAGTGTGTGGTGTGTATATGTGTTTGGTGTGTGTAAGTGTGTGGTGTGTATATGTGTTTGGTGTGTGTAAGTGTGTGGTGTGTATATGTGTTTGGTGTGTGTAAGTGTGTGGTGTGTATATGTGTTTGGTGTGTGTAAGTGTGTGGTGTGTATATGTGTTTGGTGTGTGTAAGTGTGTGGTGTGTATATGTGTTTGGTGTGTGTAAGTGTGTGGTGTGTATATGTGTTTGGTGTGTGTAAGTGTGTGGTGTGTATATGTGTTTGGTGTGTGTAAGTGTGTGGTGTGTATATGTGTTTGGTGTGTGTAAGTGTGTGGTGTGTATATGTGTTTGGTGTGTGTAAGTGTGTGGTGTGTATATGTGTTTGGTGTGTGTAAGTGTGTGGTGTGTATATGTGTTTGGTGTGTGTAAGTGTGTGGTGTGTATATGTGTTTGGTGTGTGTAAGTGTGTGGTGTGTATATGTGTTTGGTGTGTGTAAGTGTGTGGTGTGTATATGTGTTTGGTGTGTGTAAGTGTGTGGTGTGTATATGTGTTTGGTGTGTGTAAGTGTGTGGTGTGTATATGTGTTTGGTGTGTGTTTGTGTGTGCTGGGAATCCTGATCATGTGCCTGGTAGAGTCTGGTGTGTGCTGGGCATCCTGATCATGTGCCTGGTAGAGTCTGGTATGTGCAGGGCATCTTGATCCTGTGCCTGGTAGAGTCTGGTGTGTGCTGGGCATCCTGATCCTGTGCCTGGTAGAGTCTGGTGTGTGTTAGGCATCTTGATCTTGTTCCTGGTAAAGTCTGGTGTGTGCTTGGCATTCAGATCCTGTGTCTGGTAGTCTGGTGTGTGCTGGGCATCCCAGATCCTGTGCCTGGTAGTCTGGTGTGTGCTGGGCATCCAGATCCTGTGCCTGGTAGTCTGGTGTGTGTTGGGCATCCTGAGCTTGTCTGGTAGAGTCTGGTGTGTGCTGGGCATCCTGAGCCTGTGCCTGGTAGAGTCTGGTGTGTGTTAGGCATCCTGATCCTGTGCCTGGTAGAGTCTGGTGTGTGTTGGGAATCCTGATCCTGTGCCTGGTAGAGTGTGTGCTGCGCCTCCTGTTCATGTGACTGGTAGAGTCTGGTGTGTGTTGGGCATCCTGATCATGTGACTGGTAGACCCTGGTGTGTGCTGGGCCTCCTGATCATGTGACTGGTAGACCCTGGTGTGTGCTGCGCCTCCTGATCCTGTGCCTGGTAGACTCTGGTGTGTGCTGCGCCTCCTGATCCTGTGCCTGGTAGACCCTGGTGTGTGCTGCGCCTCCTGATCATGTGACTGGTAGAGCTGTTCCCCTCCAGCAGCGACTGAATGAGTAAAGTGGGGTCACAACCCTGAACCTTGCAACAACGTGCAGTAATTGAGGGATGTCTAGTTGTCTGCAGGACGCTATATAATGTGTGATTGTTACTCTATAAGAAACTCAGAACACCACAAACACAAAATAAAACAGAGCAAAGGTCTCAGAGGAGAGGAGACCATTGTGTCATTCTTTCCTTGTCTATGGAGCACTTCTCTATGTGTCCAGGTACCATTCACACCCACACAACTCCCAGGCTGTCCTAGGAGAGATCTAATAGATGGCCATGGTACATACCGCTGTCTTTACATGTCACCGGGGCTTCTATTTTCCAGCTGCTCAGAATGTAGAGTCCCATGTCCTGCCGGGATGAAGGTTTATGGAGCATAAAGTATATTAATCCCAGAACTGGGAAATTCTCATTACACCTTATTACAATGTGGTACCAGGGGCTGTTCAATGTAAAGGGTTTGTGTGTAAGGTGAGGGGGTCCATAATAGGGCACGATGTTTAGCATATTACTGTGCATGGAAGGAGCTGGGGGGACATTGGAAGCTATATGTGTATTTCTCACACTGCATGACCAACAGAAAAGATTCTATGAGAATACAAGGTACAATATCATTATTTCAGGCATAGCTCGCAACTCTCCGGAAATATCAGGAAGACTCCATAAAGAGCAGGTGATCTCCCTGACTCCCTGAAGAGTGGGTGATCTCCCTGACTCTCTGAAGAGTGGGTGATCTTCCTGACTCGCTGAAGTGTTTGGCAATCTCACTGATGCTGATTCAGTTCCAGAAATCATTGCAGTATAATGACAGTGTTTATGTCTCTTATTTCCCCACATTGAGGCCTATGGAAGCGGCCATTATTCATGGAAGCCAAGATCTAATGAAAGACTGGCAGTTATGTAAGACAACATGACTCCAATAATGGAGACAGATATGAAAAATACACTTTGGCCTCTTGTTACAGCTGCACCTACTTTTATCTCCTCTATAAAGGTAAAGATCTCCTATTCACAGTCTCCACAATATCAGTGAAAGGATTTATTCCCTGACAACCAATAAATACTGATGCCGCCATTTTTATTGAGAGATTGTTAACCTGGCAATGCTAGACACACCCATGGGTGGAGCTATTCCCAGGACACACCCATTTTGGTGCAGCGCCTTCATAGTGCTACAGTTTAGGAGTTGTCACCATGATGTGAGAAGCACAAAATCTGTACGATAATCTGTAACTCACAATGCAACAACCACAGCACAAACCCCTCACTAGAAAGTCACTTACGTGGATTATGTTCTGAATGTCCTTCTTTTTCTCCGGATAATAACGACGCCACATCCAGGGAGAGAATCCAAAATCTGAGGAGTCGCTGTAGTGTTGTGGAGTCTTCTCAGAGCACAGACTGTAATCCAGATAGTCGGATATGTAGGTGCGCTTTATGGGGACGAGCTTCTGTATCTGTAACCACAGGGAGGGAGCATTTATTAGACATTCCTCTGCAGGGACATCGGACTGGATCCAGACTTCAGAACACTGCACAAGAACTTCTGCTCGGAATGCAGGAATTCAGGTCACCACATACAAATACACATACAGAGCAGGTGCACATACAACATACAACATACATATGATATACGTCTGGTGGGTGGGTGGGCTTTAATATTTAAATTGTGCAGTAAGGACTTGTCTCAGCCCTTATGTAGTATCCAGTGTTCTGCCTGCACAATGTGGTGAGCGGACTACTTAAGGGTGCATTCAGCAATCCCTCCACACGTAAGAGAGCAGTGCCCAGGGAGGAGTGCCTTGGAGGTGAGTGCCCAGAGGGAATGCCTAAGAGTGGAGTACCCAGAGGGAGTGCCTAGGATGGAGTGCCATAGTTGCGTGCCCAGGGGAGAAGTGTCCAGGTGGGAGTGCCTAGGGAGAAAGTACCCAGGGGGAGTGCCCAGACGGAGGTCCCAAACGGGTAGGCCTGGGGGAAGTGTCCAGGGGAGTGTCCAGAGGAGTGTCAAGAAGGGAGTGCATAGGGTGGAGCACCCAGAGAGAGTGCAGTACTTAAGATATGGAAGCTAACAGAAACAATCTGATCTGAAGTCTGGATCCAATTTATGATGATGATGATGATTATTATTATTACCATTATTATTATTTTTTGTTTATTATTATTATTTTTGTTTATTATCATTATTTTTGTTGCTATGATTATTATTATTAGTAGTAGTTTATTTTTATTAATTTTTTGCTATAATAATAGTAGTAGGAGCTGGGTTTTGGGGATACGAACGGATCAATGGTCATACAGATCGTCGATTTGCACGTTTAAATTAAGGCATGCTCATGGCAGCGAACGAGAGAGGAGAGTGACGGGGGAGTTCACTCCCCTCTCTTGTGTGTACTGCCAGAGCTCCGCACATACGAAAAAGCGTGGAGGAGTCTGGATCCGCTCCACTATTACTTTTATTGTTACTATTACTATTTTTATTAATGTTACTATTATTTTTATTATTGTTACTGTTACAATTTTTTTTTTTTATTGTTACTATTACTATTATTATTATTGTTATTATTACTATTATTATTATTATTATTATTATTATTGTTACTATTACTATTATTACATACAATGCAAGGACAGAGGGCCCTGCTCCTCAGAGCTTACACTCTACAAGGTAGGGGAACACATACAGGAGACACATAGTGGAATTGGAGAGGAACGTAAGGGTAGGAAAGGGATGGGAGGAGGGCAGGGGAGGGTCATGGTAGCGGGTTGAAGGGGGGTGAGGTTGATTCGAGGGGGCTCGGTGCTGGTACCTTGCTCTCTGTCAGCTCAGCCTCTGGGTTCATCAGCACCACACTCTTATCCACCGCACGGACAGCACACAGGGAGCCGCCATTGGCTTGGAGAAGCAGCTTAACGTCTGATCCGGGCAAGGCTTCAGCCTCGGAGAACTTCAGGCTGACCTGCAATGAAATCCTGGAATGTGGCTCTGATGCACGGGTCCAGAATTACGCGAAACAGCCAATGTACGCATTGCGTATGCACGAGTCCTCTGTGCGAGCGTTCTGCGGCGTTTATGCATGGGACAAAAATACAAGCAATTCTGGACTCCGCACTGATAGCCTCTCAGAGGGCAGACATATTGTGCGGGGGCAGTAAGTAAATCGTACAGGAAGCACTAACGCACGATCCCTCATTATGCTCTAACCCTATTTTATGTGAGGCGTGTGCGGAAAAGTTACGGTAGGTCCACGGTTCGGAAGTGCCACATATGTGAGGAGAGCACACTACCCTCGCACCTAGGGAATATAGGATGACACCTGCGTAAAGTCACTTCTGCCGCAGAAGACTAAATCCTGGATCTGGACCAGTATTGGCTGTAAGGAGCTGCTCAGTATAGAGCGTAAGCTCTGATGGCCTCGTCTCTCATGCGGTGAAGCGGCTATGGCGTATCATTATATTAATATATAATATGTCCTCTGTGTGATTACATCTCCATTAAGTAACCCAGATATAAATATAATGACCTTGTGCTTCAGACATGGTGTCACCTGGACCGTGGTGGTGTCGGCAGCTACTCCACCAGATGGAGAAACGGTGAAAGCCAGCAACTTTCCTGATGGAGAAATATCCCGGATCGGGAGGGAAAACTCCACAGACCCAGAGAGGGCTAAAGAGAGATAACAGAATGATCAGTGTAACGTATAAAGAAAACAAACAGAGCGATAAACAGAACTCACCATCGCCGGACACATTCCTCCTGCCTCCAAGAGAGATCCTATTATTAACCAGGACCTGGAGCGGAGAGAACATTGATAAATGTCATGATACAGAAGAGAGACGACAGAGCCCAGAATATCAGTATATTTCCCTGTAACAATACTGAGAAAATCTTACACAAATAATATATACAGATAAGATCACATAGAAACACACACAGAGCAATAATGTTCTATTACTCTATAGAGTCACAATGTCACGTCTCACCAGATAGAAAATGTCCATTTTGTCCTCCTCTTTCTCTCCGATGGTATAATCCACAGTGACACTCACACTCTCCTGACACTGGGCTGAGCTCTTGATCGGACGGATATACACAGAGTTGGCGGTCTCCAGGTGGATGTCCTTCAGATAGAGGCTGCTTTGGCCGTATCGAGCGGTCACTTTCCCACTCTCATATTTTTCATTAGGGTCATCAGTGGTGGCCTGGAATATTTATATATATGACCACAGGGTCCAGTCAGGGGGAAGATAGTCATAGTCTCAGCCATGGTCTCATAGTCAGGGCTGCATTACTTTCCCATTTGTTAGATACGTGTTTAGTCCTGGTGAGTACTCTGCTGGACGTTAACAATTCTCATAATGTTTTGGTAGGTTTAGAGAGATAGAAATTATTGTGTGATTATAGGGGGAGAATGAGAGGATTCAGGGAGAACAATTAGAAATAATCGTTACATTAGAGGACACTATTCAGCATGGATTAGAGACACGACCAGAATTTTATCAAACCTAAACAGATAACAACAATCATCGTCTCTCTGTATAAACCATGTATATAAAATATGACCCTGGGGATGCACAGTAAAATCTGGTAGAAGGAGAAGTAGAAGTGTTTGTAGTGCAAAACTCACACGTAAGGTGACAGAGCCTTTGTCCCAATCAGAGGTTGACAATTGGAAAGAGACCTCCCCTGCGGAGTCAGTAATAAATGTCTCCTTCAAGGTGTCTCTTTTTCTTGAAATGGAGATATGCACAGTCTTACCACTGAGAGGCTTGCCGTCATGAGACTCCAGTAATAACTAAAAAACAATGAACAACACGGGTTATAACTGTACTTGGTATTGGTTTTAGTTTTAGCAAATATAGGGTGACATAAATTCCTTCTACAGAACTGTCTAAAAAAACCTCAGCTATCTCTCTCTTTCTTGTGTCAAGAGCCTTCTGCAGGTCTGTCTCTATTACAAGATTTCCTCTCTCTTTCTCAGGTCTAGGTCTTACAGGGCTGTCTAACACCAGACTTTAATATCTCTCTTTTTCTTGGGTGTAGGTCCTACAGGGCTGTCTTACCCAAGACTTCTCTATCTCTATCTTCCTCGGGTCTAGGTCTCGCAGGGCTGTCTAACACAAGACTCCTCTATCTCTACCTTTCTCAGATCTAGCTCCTACAGGGCTGTCCAACACAAGACTCCTCTATCTCTCTCTTTCTTGGGTCTAGGTCCTACAGGGCTGTCCAACACAAGACTCCTCTATCTCTCTCATTCTCGGGTCTAGGTCCTACAGGGCTGTCTAACACAAAACTTCTTTATCTGTCTCTTTCTCGGGTCTAGGTCTTACAGGGCTGTCTAACACAAAACCTCTGTATCTCTCTCTTTCTCAGGTCTAGGTCCTACAGGGCTGTCTAACACAAAATCTCTCTATCTCTCTCTTTCTCGGGTCTAGGTCTTACAGGGCTGTGTACACCAATAATTAGCCACACTGATCATCTACATGAGACTATGTCATTCATCAACTACAAATGCAGCACTGAGTGAAGCCGATATTTGAGAGCCATGGACAGGACTCACCTTTCCTCTGTATGGAGCTCCCGGTTGGTAATAAGACTTAGAATCTTTAAATGATAGCTTAGAAATTTCGGTTGTGATGGGAATTGTTTGGGTCGGAGCACTGAGTTTGATTCCTGTGAGGGGTCAAGAGAATAAATGGGATTATTTTGTTAACTTCTAAATTCTCTATTCCATGATCCAATAAATAGACAAAGTATAAACCCCAATCTATGGGTCACAGTCATTAGAGAAGTCATTGCTGTTATATTTTTCATGCAAGTTAAGAGAGTAAATCATTTGCACCTCTCACATTGCCACAATTTATGTTCAGGTGCAGATTTGCTCATTTATTTTTCTGTTGATGAATTGTGAAGCCTACGCTGGTCGGACCTTGTCTTGAGGGTTCCACGCTGCCTTCATGTAACATGGAGATGGGTTTTGCATAAAGAGACTCGCTCGCAGATGTTTTCTTCAGTCTCCGGTGTTCTTACAGCTCGGAGGTGGTGACAACAACTGACTAGACCTTGTTTTGTCCCCTGATAGTACCTGGGTTCCCTGAGCTACGAGCAGAAGATCACATCTGTGGAATGGCCCCGATGCTGGGTCATGTAAAATGTAATGTCATTTCTAGAGATTTCTGGTGCTTTTGGGAAATGATTATGAAGTATTTATGGAATATTTTAGGCATGTCACATAAAAATGAAGTCTGATATTTTAGTTTTAGCTATATTTCAATACAGCAGCTGGGAAAATTAGTGTAATAATTGCCTATCTCATTGAGTTACCTGTCCCTTCCTCCTCCAGCGATGCCTCTAGTTCTAGTTGCCTGGAGTAGCCGTATTCACGTATTTTAAACTGTGATAACCTCACCGTAGTTTGCAGTTTACCGGATCGGTCTGTCTATGGAGAGAAGGGAAAGTGTTGCTCATATATTGCTTCTGTAAAAAGACTAGTATTCTCCCGTTTACACCAAGCAATGTGACATAAACAGGTCCAACACTCGAGGTCCTGGTTCCTAGTCCTACCACATGCGTATTATTTGTGTTCTTATGTCCAGCAGGGGAAATCAGACCTGACCATTACTGTACATGTTACGTATATCTTATTGGACAGGTTACACCAGGTCTAGAGCAACCTCTTTACATGACCTGCTCTCTCTGTGTTTATTCTAATATGAGGCTCTTTTTCCACCTTCTACTTTGCCACTGTCCAATATTCCTTACCTTGGCCACCTCATTGTGACACAAGTCCTTGTCCTCCGTCTCATCGCTCCTTCTGCCCCAGTAATACCAAGAGCGGGCCTTTCTCTGGCAGATTTTGAGCGTGACTTGTCCTGGGACCTTTTCTCCATATGTGTATCTGTCACACAGACAGAGGGAGAGGATTATGTAGAGAAGGAAGTGTTAGAAATGTTTCCTCTGTTTTGAGACAGTCACAAAAACAAGAAATTAACAGAGCAAAAAGATTTACAAAAACTATGTATTAGACAGCATTATAGCCGTCCTACAAACCTGCGACCACATACTGCAAAACATCCAATATACTTATAATAGGCCCCACACACCAAGGAGAAGCCTTGTCTACCAGCATTACAGTTGCCAGACTCTAACATACAGGCCGCTGCAGGCTATTCAAATGCATGTAGTGTCTTAACAGAGACCTCCTGTGTACACATATAGCAAATGGATAGGGACTCACCTACAGGAGGTGCCTTGACGCTGGGCAGGTGAGCTTAACCCAGTATAGCTATATTGTGAACTAAACCTCCTTTTTATTTATGTGCTGACACATAGTGTTATTTAATGCATGTTTGGAGCGCCGGACCTCTTTTGTTCCTTGTATTTACATAGTGGTCACTTTGGTCCTTGGCTGCACCCCTATATTTATATATACACTTGCACATATTTAATTTGTTGGATAGAAGCGCAGCCATTTCTCTTGCTAATGACAATAAATATAAACATAACATTTGGCAATAAAAATATATTTTTTCTCTAAATATATTACTAAGCAGGAAAACAGAATCTGGAATATAGGAACAACTCACTTTCCACTCACAGACACGGACATTTCTTTATCCATCACAGAGAGGCTAGCCGGACCGTCCACTGTCACCTCAAACTTTGAGAGCACTGAGGGAAGATAAGGGACACACCGGGAGATGGTGACGGTGCAGTGCAGGAGATCAGGGCATTATGAATAAATCACAGATCAAGCAATAGTCGTGTAATTATTACTGATTTTAGAAAATATCTGAAAATAAATCACAGATCAAGCAATAGTCGTGTAATTATTACTGATTTTAGAAAATATCTGATAATAAATCACAGATCAAGCAATTATTGTGTAATTATTACTGATCTCAAAAAATATCTGATAATAAATCAAAGAGCGAATGGTGTAAACAAACAAATGTAAATATATACTCATAAATGAAATGTTATAATCTACACACAAACAAATGTCCCCACAACCTGATAATAACCTGTAATGGATGAATTTCTCTGTCACGTGCGTGAAAGGTATAATATAAGATATAAGTCCCCTACAGCTCTTACCTCTGTATAGCTCCTGAGGGTGTAGAATCTCATTCAGTCTCAATAACCTTTTATCTTATTGCAGTGACCTTTCTTACACATTATAACATGCATCTTATTCTAAAACATTATCCAAAATGACAACTATCCAAATGTATACTGCTAAATATTTTTACCCATAATTCATATTTTTGACATATTTAAAAAAACAGTTCCACCATAGTAATGTCTACATGAAGTATTAAGATTCAACAAGAGATCACTATAGTTCTGAACTTGCTAGAAAACGATGTGTACAGTCTCTATCTATCCATTTATATACTGTGAGTATATATAGTTTTCTCTATATGTGCAGACTATATGGGCCATACATTACATTTATATACATACATACATACATACATATATATATATATATATATAAGTATTAATGTATGTATGTATGTATATAAGTATTAATGTATGTATGTATATATTTTAATGTATTGTTATATGTATCTTGATAATGATATCTAACATTTAATATTTCTTAAACATTCATATAAACTGACACTTATAACATTTTACAAAAAGTCATTTATTAAACTGCGTTCCAAACAAAAGATTTCATCGTGTTTTCAAAACCATTAA
>WWET01000354.1:60746-92145 GCA_011038615.1 Limnodynastes dumerilii
CCATCCCATTCATACCCATCCCATCTATACCCCCCCCATCCACACCCATCCCGTTCTATACCCATCCCATCTATACCCATCCCATCTATACCCATCCCATCCATACCCATCCCATCCATACCCATCCCATTCATACCCATCCCATCTATACCCACCCCATTCATACCCATCCCATCTATACCCATCCCCCTAAACACATCAGTTGTAAGCAGTGTAGGGTAATAAGAGGATATAAAATAATAATATTATTTAAGATAATTAGTGGATATAATGCAGTAATAATAATAGGATATAAGCTAATAATAGGAAATAAGGTAATAATAGGATTAAAGGCACTCCACCCCTTGGTCTATCCCCCCGGGCACTCCCCTTGAGCATTCGCCCCCTGGTCTCTCCCCCTTCTCTCCTACATGTGGACTGGGGATCTGCCATCTCTGCCTACCTTTCCCATTACGATTCACTGAGTGTATCCAACACAAGCAACACGATCAAACAAGCAGTTTATCCAAGAGCTCAGAGCGCTCAAAGGAACCCAGCCAATTATCTCATTAAAAGAGTAAGTAAATAAGAGAAAGAGAAGATTCTGTGTCACCTGGCTGGATACAAGTCCCACTACAATAGACAGATCTGGATGAAGGAGACGACAGATCAGGAGCTACATGGGAGAAGGTGAGGAGGCATTAGCCGTGATGTGAGGTCACAGTGTGCTCCTGTGGAGGGGATAGTGTGGTCCTCTGTTATTGTGTATCTGTTCTGTGCAGTCACAGTAACTCTTCATTGCCATTGCTTTCCTTCCTTGTGTTTCTCATTTATGATCAATGAGAGATATAGAGTCAGGAATCTAGAGTCAGGAATGGAGAAGGCTCGTCTGTCCAAGGACTGGCCTTATGACTTCACCGAAACTACAAGAGCAGCAGGTTCAGGCATGAGGCAATGGCCATGCCAACCTGTCCCCTTATTGTAGAGACTCTTTATGTGAGCCCCGGGGGCCGGTATCCCAGTTATACTCAGAGTAATTGCCCAGGATGGGGGCATATTAGGCTGGGGGTATATTCTATGTATCTTCAAGGAAAATGTTGCCTAATTATTGTATAGTATACAGGGCACAGATATGGCTGGAAAAATTGTAGTGTTGTAATTTCCAGATATTGGCTTGTAATGTAAATGCCTTTGTTATTGGTATAAAAAAAGGAATATTAAGGTAAAATTGTTCTACGATTGCTGTGTGTTTTATATATTAGCATTGTACATATAAAATATGTTAATTTTTTTAAGGTTAATGGGGCTGTTTCAGAGATGCGATTGCGAAAAGATCGCAAATATACGCATCTAATGTTAAGATCTTCCATGTTCCAGCCCACTGCATAAACAGTCACTCCCCTTGCAAACAGCGGTGGATCTTAAACTTAGACCACCATTGACTAACCCTAACTCTGTGCTGTCATTTGAGATCTTAAGTGACGTGGTAGCGTTCATTTAAGATCCTAAGTGTCAGCCCGCGCCCACTTTCCCTCATTTCCCTGCCTCCCCCCGCCCATTTCCATGCAAATCCTTAAGATCTTAAAGATTCGCAGCACTTAAGATCTTAAGTGCTTGCGTGCGATTCAAACTTATGCTCTTAGCAAATTTACGCTCCTAACCGCTACGTAGACGGCGTTGCACTATTACTACGCATGCGCAGTAATGCGAATTTTCTAAGATCTTAAATATACGCTCCTAAGTGCCGTGGAAATCGTATCTCTGAATCAGGCCCAATAAGTTTATGTGGCTGTGGGTTAAGCTTAGCCCTCAGTGGGCGGGGTTTGAGGATTGGGGGTGGGGCTTTGTCCTTTTCTCAGCATTGGGGGAGTTTCCTTTTCTGGGTGTTATCACTTTCTCTCTATGGAATATTCATCGCTCTTCTAATGGCACCAGGTACACTTTCCTACGCACGCTTTTACTGTATCAGGATGGGATTCACTTTCTCCATCTGATCTGTGTAATGTCACTGTACAAATCCGGTGTATGCATCATAATTGTGATAAATACAGATGGTTTGTATAGTAATATAATATGGTAATATGTATCAGGTTACAGAACTGTTTCAATACAGGGTTCATGTGATGAGGCAGCCTGAATCCTCTCATTGGGGACATGGATCACCAATCCATGCTCCTTCCCCTTCATCCATCCTATTATGAAGTCATGGAGGAGATGGGCTGCCGTCGTCCGGGACGCGTTCCCCGGAATTAAAATGTTATTTCCGAAATACAGGCAGCCGAAAGCTCATTTTCAGGTGTTTGTATTTCAAAAATATACATAATTAGATGTTTTCCCAATTACGTGTAAATAGGCAAAATTCTTTGTTCAGCTACTTACCCTGTCGCTGGATCTCCGAAAACTCGGTGCAGTCCTGCTTCCGCAGACCCCGTGGCCTACTCTGGGGGTACTCAGTGCAGGACTCTTTATTCTTACAATGAAACATAAAGGTCCAGGGGCCATACTGAGGGGCATATAATGAACTGGAGGCATGACTCTGGGGCATACGAAGCTCTGTTGTATATTAATGGGGCAAATATACTTGTGTATATTCTCATGAATGAATAATGTTCTGTATGTAATCATTGTGTTTTATGTAACTACATAACAGTCAATAATACACTACTTATACCCGAACATCAACCTATATTACCCTCCCATCTACCCAACGCAGCAACCATACATGTCAATCGCTGACCAAATTCATCACCAAATTCATCGCCCTTCAGCACAAGCCACACCCCTTTCAAGGGACAGTTCAGTTGTATGTAATAAGGTCAGTCCACTGCATGATATCATCAGAGAGAACAGCATCCAAATGTGACCCCTCTTTCTGTCTGTCACCAGGTCAGGAGGCCACAATGAGGGCAATACTTCTCTTACTCCCCCTGCAGGTGGCGCTGGCTCTAAGCCCTGATATACCGTAAGTACAGACTGGGAACCGTCATATCTGTATATTTGATTATTTTATGGCCAATAATGTTTATTCTGGAGGCGAATGTTGTCTAATGTAAATATCATTCAATGTATATGTTCAGATCTATAAGCAAACTCTATGGAGTCACAGCAGCATTTCAGTCAGGATTGGGGATAATTTGTAGGATAAGGTCAAGCTCCTGCTTCTTACATCTTACTAATAACCACTGAATAAACCCCCCGATATACAGAATTCCTCTATTATTATCATAATTGTCATGACTGTGGGGTATTATATTCCCCACACAGGGAGCACAGACAGGTGCACGGGATGCTGGAACACAGGGAAATCAGGAACACGGATATAAGATGCCACAATGAGTAACAATGGAGACGAGCAAACACAATGGGCCTGATTCACAAATGCGTTCGAAAGGGGAGTTGCGCAAGTCATTAGTGTAAGTCCCCTTCACATGTAACATCGGTGCATGTGCGTTCCAGATGTTACATGTCGGAAAGGCATCCGTGTAGACCTTTGTAAAAGGGGGTGGCATTTAATTTCCGCATGCCTAAATGCCGCCTAATATGTGGCGTTATACTCATTAATTGCAGGGGTGGGGCAGTTCTGCACTCGTACAATCACAGATCCGTGTGTGTAATGCAAGGTATGGTTCTGGACACTTTAATGTCCAGAACTCTGTAAGAAGAAGGAGAGGGACAGGGCGTGCACCCCCCCCTCCTCCTGCTTACATTCAGATCTGCACGTCTACATAAGTCGCACGCAAATCTGAATCAGGCCCAAAGGCACAAGACAAAGAGAGAGCTGGAGACACAGATGTATACAGCAGAGAGCAGCTAGAAGAGATGCACAAGAGGCAAGACACAGACACAGGGCAGGAACGAGAGATAGCTGGAGAACAGAGACTGGAGGAAGGGGAGAAACACGGAGACAGGGAAGCAGGATCTCAAGGAGAAAATAGACAATGGTAACAGTAAAAAAATTTTATGGAACATGGAAAACAGATAAAGGGACATAGTAACAGTAAACAGATAAGGAGCAACACATAACACATACTGGAGAGAGCAGAGAGCAGTGCTAATCCACAGGGTGCTAGAGAATATCTGAGGGTCCAAAGACGCAAGACTGCAGAGTAACTGAGCTTACGCCGGGAATGTCCAGAGTGGATCAGGTAATCAAGGAAATGTCCACGGGGTTCCACGGGGAAAAAGCACAGGGGATAAGTCCACGTGGAACAAGCAATAGAATGCTGAGAGACGTCTAGACAGAGACAACTGATATCCAGAAAAGGCTTTCTGGAGGGAGCAATGTTAAGTAGCCAGGTGCCAGGTGCTGACACAAGACTGGAAGGACAGCGCCCTCTCAGGAGATAACTAGAACTTCAGACAAGCTTATGTGGTAACAAGGGCGGCCTCTGGTAATGGAAGGGGGGACAAGAGGGGCTGATCGTCCAAAAAGAGCCATCGCCAAGAGCAAATGTTTTTTTTTTTGTACTAGGCACTAAAGTATCAGGTCTGTGGCCCACCGGTCCGGGGCCCATAATGTACAAGGTCTCATATCAATGGGGTAACTGATGGGGAAATGGTGACAATGAAGTTTGTGTTATGAAGGGACATATTTTGTGTCTTGTGATTGTAGGAACTTGCAGTGTTTATTGCCCCGGACCTGTATTACCCCTCCAAAGAGACGTTCTGTATCCACACCTCCGAGGACCTCCGCGGGTTCACTGATCTATCAGTGGATCTCAAGACCTCATCTGGAACCATCAACCTGTATAGAGCCCGAGCTAGCGGCCCTGGCTGGCACTGCCAGACTTTCCAGGTAGGTAATTGCATGGCATGATATGAAGTGTGGAAGGATGGATGTGACATCTGATAGTAAGAAGCATGCTCTCGTCTGTCAGAAAATGCCCTGATTAATGCTAAGCAGCAAAGCTGGTGCCTCTTATTATGGACAGCTCTGCAGATAGACTCTGGACTGCCCGACACACCAGAATTAGGGTGTATGAAGTTAAAGTAGGGTTTGGAAAGCGTAAAACAGCAAAAGTATATACGAACGAGGAGCGTGCATAGCGGACTGCATAGTAAATACGCTACGCTAGGAAACGTAATGGAAACGTAGCTCTGGATCTGGCAAGATAATACTCCGAATGGGCCTGATCCAGAGTAACGCTGTTGTGCTGAGCGTACTAACGCTCAGCGTAACAGCGTTACACTCCTCCGACACTCCCCCTGCTAGATCGTAATTACACTGGGTTACGTCGGCTGAAGGCTATCCTAAGTTTAGCCGGCGTAACCCAGTGTAACTACGCTGCGACGGTGGTATTAGTACGATAATGCCGCCTCCCAGCCTCATTACCCTCCCTCCCCTCGCCTACCTGCACTAACCTCAGCGTAGTAACACTGGGGGGCGCCCACGCTGAAGCTATTTCCGTAGCAATGCCGGGCAACATTTGCCCGGTGCATGCGCAGATCGGCTTTTAAGACGATCTTACGCTGGCTGGCGTTTTATCACTCAAAATATTATTCACAATATTACTCACAATGGGCCTGATCCAGAACTACGCTTCGAAGCGATGTAACGCGTGGCGGAGACGTAAAATCGCAGTTTAGAACGCACTGCGCATGCGCACCATAGAAAATACGCACATTCACGTAGCGTAATTGTGAACGTATGGGAAATTCACGTATGTGTCACGTAAATACTTACGTGTGGGCGTGCCAATTTTACGTGAGACAACAATACGTTCGATTTACGTGAAGTAGGTGGAGGTTTGTATGTAAAGTGTACAGTATGGGCGTGCTAAGCGGCGTACGTTCACGTAGTCTATACGTCCGTTAGCGGACGTACGCTGTTATGTGAGAAAAAGTTAAGGTAGGGTTTGGGCAGCGTATCTTCACAAAATACGTCCGTGCAAGGGGTGTGTCTAGGGGAGTGTAGCGAACTTACGTGCACGAAAATACGCTCCGCGAATAAACGTACGGCACACGTAGTTCTGGATCTACCCCAATGGGCCTGATCCAGACCTACGTAAATAATACGTCCTTGTGCATAACGTATTTACGCCAGCGTATCTACGAGGCCCTCCCCTAGGCACTCCCCTCGGCCGTCCATATTTATGCCGTCTTATGCCGACCAAACCCTACCCTAACTTTTCTGTGAGTAACTGTGGGCGTCTGTAGCATCCATGCGTATTTATGACGCCCATACTGTACGATTTAAATACCTCTCCTCGCCCACGAATCGTAATTACAGGTTTCGTATGGCGGGCACGCCCCTTCTTGCGTTGTTACGATGCTGGTAAACTCAAGGCCCATACGCTTAGCTTTCCTTTGTTGCGTAACATCTGCCGCACACATGCACAGTAAGTACTAATGGGCGCTTTTCTCTTATGAAAAGCGTAAAAACACGGGTGGGCGTAGGTCTGGATCTGCCCCAATATTACTCACAATAATACTCACAATATTAATCACAATATTACTCACAATAATACTCACAATATTAATCACAATATTACTCAAGGTTCCAGATCCTGCAGAGGCCAAAGAAACGGTAAATATTCTGGTGCAAGGAGAGGATGCCGCCGGCAGCAAGGTGCAATTTAGCACCAAACAACTGACCGTCCGGAGGAAAAGTAGTGGAACATTAATCCAAACTGACAAACCCAAATATAAACCAGGAGAAACAGGTAAGGAGGAAGAAGGTGCATATTGATGGTGTAGAGGGGTGGAATTATATAGGGGCACATATGGTGTGACTTCAAGCGCTTTGACCTCACTGAGTCATATGATAAGTGATATTCATACAATGTTTTCTGTCATGTTATCTCAGGAATATCTCTTATGTAGGTGTTATTTTATAGGACCATCAGATACTTTATAAAGAAGGTCTATCATATATCCACCATGAAGATCCATTAAAGTTATTCATTTTTTTTACTTTTTATTTTTTATTTAGGTAAAATTCTGCTTTATATTTGATGGCTGATTTACTGTCAAGGATTTATACACTATGTTTTCCTGAATGGAATATTCAAATACACTGAGGGTGTTGTTAGTATTATAGCAGATTTTAGAAAGTTTTTGTTATACATTATTTTTTTTTACAAAAGACGAAGAATTATTCCTGCTTTATATGGGTGTTTCTTGTTTTATCTCTTATTTTAAGGTGCAATTCATTGAATTATGAAATTTTAAAGCCAAGGAACAGCAATGGGAACAAAGCATGTGCCAATCTAACCCAGTCTGTCCTTTCTAGACATTATTACATTTAGCAACACAATACATCAACCCAAAATTAATTTAACATTTTATAAATAAGAATTTGAGCTTCTTCCCCAGCAGTCATTGCAGCATTAACCACAATAATTACAGGTTTATTATTACATCATGATCTAGACACTCTAAAAAATGTATCAAAAGGAAATTAAATTGATGTATATTAGCTGTAAATGGTCAGGTTACAAATAAAATCATTACTAAAAGATCACTTTAGGAACGACCATTAGCAAAGTTTGGATTGTTAAGAGAAAATAACAATTACACTTTACATTACATTATTAAATTTTCGATTACATTATTGAAGAATTAGTCTCCAGGACGATCACATATGTTATCATAATGGGGATGCTGATGTATTTATTGTTCTGATGTTTGTCTATGATACACTGTACAGTGTCCACAATTCCAGATTTTGTTAAGCAATGCTTCCTAAAAAGACATACATTTCATTACACTATTTTCAACTCTCTCTGTAATGTTCCGTATGGTAACAAGGGATCAGGACATGGAAATATCCAATGATAAGGTAAGTAAATTCTATCTATCTATCTATCTCATATCTATTTATCTATCTCATATCTATCTATCTATCTGTCTATCTATCTATCTCATATCTATCTATCTGTCTATCTATTTATCTCATATCTATCTATTTATCTTATATCTATCTATCTATCTATCTATCTATCTATCTATCTAATATCTATCTATCTATCTATAATAATAATAATAATAATAATAGTGATAATTCTTTCCTGATTCTTGTGTCTTTGTTTCTGCAGTATCCGCTGGTGGAGCTTCAGGTGAGCATTTGATAGATTTATCATATAATATGTCTGATACATGGAGTATTATCATATACTGTAATATGTCTGATACATGGTGTATTATCATATAATATGTCTGACGCATTTAAATTTACAAGACCCAGGAAATTCATGGGTGATGTGAGAGGGTCCGACTCAGGAAATTCCTGTGTCAGTTCTGGACTTAATAGGGTATTTTTTTCATGGCAAATCACCCGGCAATAACCCGGATTGAAAATCAGTAATTGGAAGCGGTATTAGTGAAAGTTACAATACACAGAGACTGTTCTGGTGGTTACAGTGTAATATAGAGACTGTATTAGTGACAGGTACAATACACACAGACTGTTCTGGGGGTTACAGTATAATGTAGAGACTGTGCTAGTGACAGGTACAATACAAAGAGACTGTTCTGGTGGTTACAGTATAATATAGAGACTGTGCTAGTGACAGGTACAATACACAGAGACTGTTCTGGTGGTCACAGTATAATATAGAGACTGTATTAGTGACAGGTACAATACACAGAGACTGTTCTGGTGGTTACAGTATAATGTAGAAACTGTGCTAGTGACAGGTAAAATACACAGAGACTGTTCTGGTGGTTACAGTATAATGTAGAAACTGTGCTAGTGAAAGGTAAAATACACAGAGACTGTTCCGGTGGTTACATTGTAATATAGAGACTGTATTAGTGACAGGTACAATACACAGAGACTGTTCTGGTGGTTACAGTATAATGTAGAGACTGTACTAGTGACAGGTACAATACACAGTGACAGTTTCACACCCTGTTTGTCTATCTCTTCCTAGGACCCCCAGAAGATCCGTCTGGCACAATGGAAAGATGTCTCTCCAAATAATGGTATTTTAGACCTCTTCTATCAGTTGTCCGCAGAGTCACCACTGGGGCTGTACACTATAAGGAGCGAAAACGCCAGCATTGTGTTTGTAGTAGAGGAATATGGTGAGTGGCGATTAGGACAGAATTGGTGGGATATATTAAGACCAGTATAATAACAGCTATAATAACCAGTATAATAACAGCTATAATAACCAGTATAATAACAGCTATAATAACCAGTATAATAAAAGCTATAATAACCAGTATAATAACAGCTATAATAACCAGTATAATAAAAGCTATAATAACCAGTATAATGACAGCTATAATAACAGCTATAATATCTGATATAATGACAGGTATAATATCTGATATAATGACAGGTATAATATCTGATATAATGACAGGTATAATATCTGATATAATGACAGCTATAATATCTGATATAATGACAGGTATAATATCTGATATAATGACAGCTATAATATCTGATATAATGACAGCTATAATATCTGATATAATGACAGCTATAATATCTGATATAATGACAGCTATAATATCTGATATAATGACAGCTATAATATCTGATATAATGACAGCTATAATATCTGATATAATGACAGGTATAATATCTGATATAATGACAGGCCGCCTGATCGTTGTAATTACAAAGTGTCAGCATGGATTTTAACAAACCACGCCGACAAGTTAAATAACGCCATCTGAAGATGGCGTTAGGGTAGGTATTACAGCGGTCCCCCCATATATCCCCCTTTGTCTCCCCCTAATAGCTGTCATTAAGGGGAGGAAAAGGGAGTATATATCGGGAGACCGCTGTAATATAAAACACAAATGAAAATGTACAAAAGAAATAAAATAAAAATATTAATAATAATATTATATATAACTAATATACTTAATTAGTAAATTATTAATAAAAGTACTTTAAAATAATAATAAAAAAAGAACAATACAAAATAAACAGTTTACTTACCTGTCCCGGCATCACTTCTGCCTCGCATGTGCAGTGTTGCTTGCCTTATGGGACATAAAAGTTTTTATGTCCCAAAAGGCAGCTACTGTGCAATTATGGGCACTCCTTCTTCACTCGATGCCCACGGATCGTCGTGGGACCTGGCCGGACAGGTAAGAAATCGTAAGTTGGTAAAAAAAAGGGGCAATGCTCCCTAAGAGTTACAGCGAGCGTGCATTTGGAAATGTACGCTCGCTTGCAACGATCTAGTAAATGGAGCCCTAAGAGAGGAAAGTTAGTCCTGGGCTAAACCATGGTGATTGCAGGGGAGTCATATTTAATCTGTTGCAAACAGTATTAGAGTTGAGACCTGGCATTTCCCAGCCCAAGTCTAAATAACAGTGTAAAAGTAAAGCTGGTCAGTATCTGTGTGCCGTAAGCAATTCAAAGCTATATCCCTGCATGCAAAGAATACAATTAACTTGACTCCCCCTGAAAACAACATGGATTTTGCCCAGGAGTAACTTTCCTCTCCTCTCTGAAAGACTGCATATAAGCAATCAACGTAACGCATACGCAGTGTCAAATATCAGGAAACACCGGACGTATATACAATATGTCCGGTGTTGTGAATCCGGGCCTTAATTTCAAGCTTCTTCTTAAGTCTGGATCCAGCCCGTTGCTAAATTATTGACATATATAATACATTCTACAAAGATACATGCAACCAGGAGCACCACCAGAAATTTTGGGCCCTGGGACACATCACCCTTAATATAGGGGGCTGTGCGCCATGGTTCCGCATTAACAGTGGGCCCACTAATGTTCAGCTCTAAGCAGGAAGTATCTGTGATAGGATACTGCCGATATCTGCTGTTGCAGAGCCAAGGTAAGTATCAGTGGGCCCCATCTGCTCTGGGTCCAGGACAATAGTCCCAGCTGTCCACCCCTGATGGCAGACCTACATGCAACAGTACCTTGCCTATGCAAGCCACAAAGTAGACAAGCCCATTGCAGCTCTGGGACCATATTCAAGTGCAGGGCACAACACTTTATTGTATATTGAAATAGATATGAATAGTGCAAGCACTTCTGTCACAGTGTGACTGCACTAAAACAAACAGAAAATAATGAATTTAGTAAAAAAAAAAATTGAGACATGATGGGGGATACTGGGAGGCTGGAGAAACATGATGGGGGATACTGGGAGCTAGATACTGGGAGATGGAGACACATGATGGGTGTACTGGGTGCTGGAGAGACATGATAGGTATACTGGTAGCTGGAGATACATGAGTTATAAGATATAGAGCCAGATTTACTAAGCTGCGGGTTTGGAAAAGTGGTAATGTTGCCCATAGCAGCCAATCAGATATTAGCTGACATTTTCTAGTATGTAAAAAGAAAGTGGGTGATAGAATCTGATTGGTTTCTACAGGCAACATCTCCACTTTCCAAACTCACAGCTTAGTAAATCTGTCCCATATAGTCTGTATTGTGTGGCAGTTTTTAGGATGAAGTGGGAATTGTATAGAGGAGACTAGGACACTGTATTGAATAGTGGTGACTATGATTTGCTTTGTTTTATTATGATTACAATTGTGTTGTATAATGATGCTTACTGTAATCTAGGATGGTAATTTATGTTAAACAGAAGGGTGCAAATTAAAATTCGCAGGGGGCACCAAACACCCTAGCACCGTCTCTGGCAGGGAGTAAGTATCCCAGAGATAACAAGACAAGACAGGGCTAATGCAGGAGAATAAACAAAATAACAGAAACAGGTTGGAGCAGAGTATCCAAGAAACAGAGAATATCACCCAAAAGGGAAAGTTCTCCCTGCTGAGTATTTTAACACTGAACAGCCAATTTGAGCTGTAGAGCCTCCCAGCTCTAATTGGTCAGGGTCCTGGCTATTAAGCACCAACTGAGCCCAATTAATCATACTATTGCCTGGAGTAAAAGCTATATACGAGACAACAAAAAAGGAAGTACACCGCACTAGGAGGAGTAAGTTATTTCTCACAGTGTAGCCTATTATCTGAGAAACACTTGGGGTGCAAAAAAGTGGCAAACAAGATACATGCTTACAAGGAATACATTGGGATAGAAAAGAGTAATCCCAATACGAGAAAAAAGGCCACTTATTGATAATGCACACCCTACTCCATTAAAAAATTAACCTTTATTGATATATATTAAAAAATAGAAATTGAGCCAACGAAAAAAACGTATAAACAAAAATTCTCAGTACCGTGGTAGAATGCCACATATTATAAACAGGTGGGCAGAAGAAACATTTTCTCTCTTCCCCAGCAAGTATTAGTCCAAACAGCTATTATCACTTGTAAAATTAGCAAAAGAAAAACATTAGTAACATTCCCAGTATTGGCCAAATTGTAACATGTGTAGCATATGCAGAGGCACTAGGAGTTAGTTACATTCCACAGTAAATAGAGCACCATGAGTAGCGGCACTGAAACAAGTCCCTATTAAACCCTAAATTGGAAAACAAAAAAACAAAATAATAAAGCCGCCTCACGGTGGTGCTTCACTCCATACGGAGCCCTATAATCCCTGCTGTAGGAGAGAAGAAGAGGAACAATCTTACCACGTGTGGAGAATGAGAGCTGCGGACAGAGGCTTGCGAAGGGAGAGAGACGCTGCACCACCTGGGCTGCCTTGACGCGCGTTTCGCGTTAGCTGTTTCAAGGCAGAGCTTTGAGGGGGGGGGGTCCGTGTCCTACTTATAGATTGACTGGCCAATTAACACGCCGTTGCAGAGCAACGTCATAATAAAGAGTTTCACAGACAGACTGAGGCTTGTAATACATATGCCATATGGATAAACATAGAAAAAAAACCCCATCCATCATAAAAGGGAAAATGTGAATCACTGTAAGCCGCATATGTGAGTGAGCATACTTATCAATTATTCACAAAAATATATTCACAAATATATGTGATTACATATTATCCGGCAAACGTCAAGAAATAAATATACAGTATTGGAATCATAAGATCTAGTGTATATCGCTGTAGTTATACACATGCATGGACATGGTATGTTAATTTTGCATATACATATGTACACATGTATGTGCTATATATACATAAATCCTGTTTTATTTATAGGTAACCATCATTGACTAGCGCAAAGTGCCGGAATCACAGATCCAGCACATATCGTCATCATTATAAATGTACATAAATATTATGTGTTTATCCTTTCGCATATGGACATATACATGCGTATCACATGTATGCGTGTATCTCCATATATATATATATGTATATACAAGCACTAGACTAAACAAAACAGTGGGTGCCTTGGGATGTAATAACCAAATGAACAGTTACACTAATTGAGGAATATTATCCGGCAATTTAAGAAAACAAGAGACATCATATTCCCTAAGCCGCTGATATATTAGCTACCTGTGCAAAATCCTATCAGGCTATATATGTTAAATAGATTAACCCATTGTTGTATGTGCTGGGTTATACTTATAAAAAATCCCAAATAAGGGACAGGTAACGAAGCGAGATAGAAAGAAGGGAGGGGAAAAAGACATTAGAGGGGAAAATTGTTTTTTCTCAACAATTTATAAGTATGAAGCAAAATCATTCTTTTCATTAAGACCCAGGGGGGACATGGTATCGAGAAGAAAAATTAATTGTGTTGCCATTTGGAGTAATTTACGAACCATGTCACCTCCCCTAATATCTCTATCCATTTTCCACATCCCAAAAATAGATAAACCTTTATCCGAGTGTTGATGGCAAGTAAGAAAATGTCTTGCTACACTCGTAAGGTTTTTCATTTTTTATTTGTCCCTTGGAGCATGCCTGATATTTGCAAGGTGCTCAGCTAGTCTAATTTTCAGTGGACGTTTGGTTTGACCGATATAGAATTTCCCACAAGGACACTGTTATGACTCTCAGGACTGGATAGCGAGAGCACAGCAAAATAGACAGACAGGAGAGGAATCGGGTAAAACTCACCAGTAGGTAGGACCAGTGCCCGTCTGGAGTTTTCGCTAGAGCCCCTGAAGGTGGGGATAGACTGGAGCTGATGAGACTTCCTCTGGATACAAACTTTAGAGAGTACCCGGAACAGGAAAAAGGGGCAAGTGGGAATGGGATAAGATGCAGCGGGAACAATGGGAGCAGCAGTAACAGAAGGAACTGTACTGGACAAACCACAAAGAACAATGAACGGACGAGACCAGGAAAACTGGACAGGACAGACGAACAAAGACAGAACTGGGTCACTCAAACGCACACTCACACTCACCCAACAACAGGCAGGAAATACCTGGAGGAAAACAAAAACAAGCACACCAGGAAGAAGGTTGGAAAATACAATAAGGCGGAGGACAAAAAGGGAGAGAGAGAGCAATGCAAACACAGGGGTTTATGTGTATGTTTCATGTTTTATTAAAGGGTGTTTTGTTACTTCATCAGCGTTGTTCCTTTCAGCCATCACAGCTATTGAAATATGATATTCATTGTTATTAATATCATTATTATTAGCTATTAATAGAGCCTCTGCGCTGCCTTATTTCTCTCTTTTTTATGTAGCATCTGTAGGTGGGTTCCTACAAAAGGTGAGCTGCGTTGTCTCTATAGAGTGAGAGCGCCGATAATTTTCCATTTAAGATAATTGCACAAATCTTTTTAATACACAAATAAGTGTTAATGAGATGTAAGTAATTGTTACTGAGTTAAGTGAGAAGTATTGCTGCTACAATCATATTGCAGGATTGCTGTTAATGAGATTAGAGGTACCTAAGTCCATACACTAGGATGATTATCGGTCCCAGCAGAGGGTGGCCCACTAGGGAATTGTCCTGTTATCAGCACCATATACCTCTCCTGCTGAGACCGATAATCCTAGCAGAAGCTCTCGGTGCTGGTGCATATCTATGTACAAAGCTGCTCTGACAGCTCTGAATTATACCTTCAAAGCTGTCAGCTTCACAAAGCGCGGCTTCGGCTGATCCCTGTCTGTACTACTCCCTGCAATAGATGCTGCTGCATATCTATGTACTATGCTGCTCTGACAGCTTCTAAGGTATACTACACAGAGCTATCAAAGCAGTTTTGTACATAGATATGCAGCAGCACCTCTCAGGAATAGGGAGCCATTCAGCTTGCTGATTGGCTCCCTTAAAATATCGGGAGCTTGCTCCCAATATAAATCAAACATCAAAAGACCAAATCGTGGTGCGTTTATTTGCCGTTTGAAAAATTGATCTGTACCATACACTACAGCGATTATTTGCTCAATCACCTGATAATTGAGTGATCAGGCCGACAATCGCTCTAGTGTATGGCCAGCTTTAGTGGTCTTTAATAAATGAGATGTTTAAAGTATATTTAGTATTAGTTAGTGCTGTTCATTTTATGTAGTAGAAACATATTTATCTATTTACTGTGTATGTTTATTTATATATGTTACAAAAAAAAACATTTAGAAGCCTGTACCGCTTACCAGTACTTGATTTGTTAATTTGAGTCCCCTTGCAGTTCAACATGGTATTACACAGGTCTACACTTGCACCTTATAAAAGGTGTAAGTGCAGCTCTGAATAATCACATAGGGGCCAGATTTACTAAATTGCAGGAAAGGAAAAGTAGAGATGTTTCCCATAGCAACCAATCAAATTCTAGCTGGCATTTTCTAGTATGTAATAGTAAAGTGATAGCTAGATTCTGATTGGTCAATGTCTTCACATTTACTTTCCTGCAGCTTAGTAAATCTGGACCATAGTGTTATAGCAATGGTAGAAATAACTTAGAATAAGTATTGACCATGTGACCCTTTAATAGTATGTGTATCTGTGTACGTGTGTTAGGGAGGCAGAATAATATTTGATATGCATGTTATTTGTGATATTATTTCCAGTGTGAAAAAAAACATAGGTTAGAAATATTTGTTGTGTTTTTTATATTATAAATGGTACAAGCATTTATTTATATAGTAATTACTGCACTGTATTGGATTAAATTAATATGTTACATGATTACCTCAAAACAAGCATATCTACAAAAGTGTGTTTACATCCCCAATAATGTAATATACATTTTCTCCAAACTAGATTACTCATTGTTACAAGCACCTGGCAAGTTTAAACTTGGATATTTAGGATTCATTTTTGTCATATGATCTACTTGTATTGCAAATGATTTGTATACTAGTTAGGTTACCACTTATAAGTTTTGTATAGCTTAATATAGTCATCTTCTTTCCTTTCCATTTATTTACCAGTTTACAATGAAATCTGTTGCCCTGTGTGAGGATAAAAGGGTGGTTGCAAAGAACGATTAAACCATTGACATTTCATTTAGTAGCCCAATGCCACATAGCTTTTACAGTGTTTCTGTACATAAAAGCCATTATCCAAATTAAAATGCACATTGTTTATATACTTTCATCTTTATGCAGAAGAAATCCAATGACCTCGTTCTTTTAATGGATGATAATAAATCAGTATTCCTTTTTGTCTTCTTCATTCAATCAATGAATGGGTATTCAGGACCCCCTTAAATATCCAAAGCAACTGAATGAAACAATGCAGGGGAAACGCTAATGAAGAATGTCTGAACTCTAAAGTGAATTTCTGTATTTTCCCATTTTAAAATCACATTCCTGTCTTAATTAACTTAATAGTGTTAATTTTTGCTAATACCATTTAACACTTCACTACTGTAGTGTATACATTACTATATTTTTCCAATATAATGCATATTTATTTTTTATGTACAAAGAATCAGTTCATGAACACTATCAAATAACGATGTTATGCTTTAGTTGTTAAATCCTTTGTAATGTAAATGACTACACTCCATCAATGCTTCATCATTATATTTTTTATAGCATTAAATGAAGTACACAGTGTTGCATGTGTTTAAATATTCAAGTTATTATGTTTTCAATGAGTGGGAAGTCACAAGTAGCCCAAATTTCCAGCTCTCCTTTCAGTTAAGTTTTAAAATCACATTTACATTGCTAATAATGTCATTTAACATCATTTAATGACATTCAAAAAAAGGCCCACACCCTTTCTGACCAAACCCCACCCACAATGTTAAACCACACCCTCTTTTCCAGAAACGCTGCCCCTAGTCTGCACAGTCCCTCCTAAATCGGGATGTGATGTCATCAAAATCCATCCAGTGGAAATCTCAGAACAAGGCCTTCGTGTAAAAGTTCTACCCAGAGAAAACCATTGGGAGATCCATCTGAAAACCCAATGCCCTAGTATGTCTTATGGGATCCAATGTTACTACTCTGTGAAGTTCTCTTCCAAATTCATCATTCAAAATGAGCTCTGCCCCTGTTCTGACAAACTCTGCTTACAACAGACATTATTTGTTCAAACCACAACCTCTTTTCCATAAGCCCCGTCCCATTTGTGGCCCGCAAATTGGGACAGTCCCTCCTAAATGGGGTTGGTATTGAAAACAGGTGGATAATGCCATACTCACCACTGCTAACTGCTAAATTCATCCAATGTAAGGGTCAGAACAGGCTTCCTGGATCAAAGTTCTAGCCAGCGATTTCCAATTTCAGTGTACACCAATATTTACCACACCCCTGCACCAATTGGGATGAGGTGGTCCAGTTGGATCCCGGGGCCGGATTTACAGCACTGGGCGTATTGCATATACGTCCGGTGTTTACCGTTTTTGACTACTGTGCATGCATGGTCAATTTTTTACGTAATATCCGTATATTTTCGATACGTTGATTGCGTATATGCGATCTTTCAGATACGTTCGGTGTTCCGGTGCTGTAAATCCGGCCCCTGGTCTGGTTTTTAAGGATTAGGATCCTTGTCAAACCTCCTGTTCAACCAAGATGCAAACCCCCCAAAACCTGGCCAGGATACAGCTGTACCCCCTCATCCCAACTGGTGCAGAGGTGTGGGAAATGTTCACCAACAAACAAACTTCTTTTATATTTATAAATTTTGTGCACAATTAAGAAATTAGCGGGACAACAATACATACTTAAAAGCAGCAATAGAAAAATAGCATGAACGGAGTAACTAGGGCCGGATTTACAGCACTGGGCGTATTGCATATACGTCCGGTGTTTACCGTTTTTGACTACTGTGCATGCATGGTCAATTTTTTACGTAATATACGTATCTTTTCGATACGTTGATTGCGTATATGCGATCTTTCAGATACGTTCGGTGTTCCGGTGCTGTAAATCCGGCCCCTGGTCTGGTTTTTAAGGATTAGGATCCTTGTCAAACCTCCTGTTCAACCAAGATGCAAACCCCCCAAAACCTGGCCAGGATACAGCTGTACCCCCTCATCCCAACTGGTGCAGAGGTGTGGGAAATGTTCACCAACAAACAAACTTCTTTTATATTTATAAATTTTGTGCACAATTAAGAAATTAGCGGGACAACAATACATACTTAAAAGCAGCAATAGAAAAATAGCATGAACGGAGTAACTAGGGCCGGATTTACAGCACTGGGCGTATTGCATATACGTCCGGTGTTTACCGTTTTTGACTACTGTGCATGCATGGTCAATTTTTTACGTAATATACGTATCTTTTCGATACGTTGATTGCGTATATGCGATCTTTCAGATACGTTCGGTGTTCCGGTGCTGTAAATCCGGCCCCTGGTCTGGTTTTTAAGGATTAGGATCCTTGTCAAACCTCCTGTTCAACCAAGATCCAAACCCCCCAAAACCTGGCCAGGATACAGCTGTACCCTCTCATCCCAACTGGTGCAGAGGTGTGGGAAATGTTCACCAACAAACAAACTTCTTTTATATTTATAAATTTTGTGCACAATTAAGAAATTAGCGGGACAACAATACATACTTAAAAGCAGCAATAGAAAAATAGCATGAACGGAGTAACTAGGCATTTAAGGGGTGCCCTGTTCAAAATAAATAAAAGGGGAGTGTATAGAATAGTAGTTAATAGCTGCTTATTTATGCCACAAAGGGACTTACATCATTTAACAAAAGGGTAATGTTGTAATGTTTCTATAGTTAACCTTTGGACAGGGCCACCATCAGAGGGGTCAGCTGGGACTATTGTCCTGGGCACAGACATAGGGGATTGTTGATACTTTACTTAGCTCTGCGCCAGCAAGTTTCGGCGGTGTCCTACTTGATACTTGCTGCTGAGAGCTGCACATTAGCAGGCCAATGTGCAAGGTCCACGGTGTGTTAATGAATGTAGTGTTAATGCTGGTCCATGGTGCTCCGCCCCCTCTCTGATGTCACCAGTGACAGAACCGGGGAGTGCCACAAATGTGTCCCGGGTCCCAGAATTTCTTGCTTTGGATATACCCACAAGTATATATTATAAGAGAACAAACTAGAGATAAAAATAACAAGAGAAAACGGGCAAATTGTTTTGCAAAGGGTAAATATGAAGTAACTTCTTTTGCATACAGGAAAATACTGGCTATGTTTCTTTATATTATACAAGTACTGAATATAGATATTTTTGCCCTCTTAATTTAGAGATATAACTTGTCTTTTCCTGCAACTGCATCTTAACACAGTTTTACAGAAGTGCATGTTTGCTTCTTTTTTTATTGGGTGGGTACGGAATTATGACCTAATCTGTAGTGTTTGCTACATTGTTCCGTATACAGCATGATAATGCCAGGCTATTTCCATACATCACATCTGGATATAGCCTGAAATTATGTGCATGTGCAGTACAAAGGAACTCGGTACGGAACACAGCCGCCAGTGCGCGTTCCGTAAAGAGTTCATTCTTCGCATTGAATAGGGACCCACTCACCATGCATATAGGATATGCATGGTGGGTGGGCATTGACATTTAAATTTGACAAAAAGGTAAAAATCAATGCACCACGCATACAACATTAATAAGCGTATAATGCAGTCAAAATAAATCAAGGTAGGTAACATCTCAAGTCTTTTCTGAAAGGTGGATTCAGTGATGTATAGTTGGTAACAAGAACAAATCTTTTACACAAAACCTCAAATAAATATTTGTCACAAACGGTAAGTTTCACAAAAAGTGTGAAGGAAAATACTTATCCTGCATCTTTTTTGTGGCCGGTGTGTCACCACAAGTGGAATCCAAAATCCATATACAAAGTCTAGCAGAGGGACTCAGATCCCATCGGAGTTCAAATAATAACCAACACCAACGTTATTTTTGAAAAGCAGCAACTTCCATCTCTATTGGGCTTAAGCTCTCAGCCTTCCAATATGAAAGATCAAGTCCCATCCTGCGGGATCCTACTGTGAATGAGTATCGTTTCTTTTATCCTTAGAGTGCTCTTTTTTCAGATAAGTCCTTCCTTCCAATTTTTTTGTGTCCACAACGAGGGTAATAAGGGAAAAAAACATTTGTGTGCTACTATTAAACAATAATGGGTGCATTCAGCATTTAATATACTCACATCATTTTTCATGCACAATTTTGCATTAAGAAAAGTACTTTTCTTCACATAGAAGACAAAATCGGCATCCAACACCATAGTGTGGCATACTAAGATGACAGGAAAGTAGAATACTTGATATTTGAAATGTGACAGTGGTAGGAGTTCACTACCCTAGTTTATGGAACAGGTCCCTTTTTGCCAAGCGGTGTCCACATTACGGGCTCCATATTCAGTACAAATTGTTTTACCTTTAGGGACAGGTTTCAATACTTACACATTTGGGGAAAGTGCTACCTTAGCTGAACCCACCTTGTAATGGATTATACCCTCTTGGAGTTCTGTTGGTCCTATGCAAAGTATTATATGTTTAAAAATGGTTTTTAATTTGGTTGTTTTGTTTTTTATGGAAATAAATGTTGTTCATTAAAAGTGAATCGTTTTTAGAGTTTTGAACACATCTCTCCAGCAAAGAACTTTTGAGGTTTGTACGTAATGAAGACACTCAAAAGTGAGAAGGATACCACTGGATAAAATTCCTTGCCATCTGAACGTAACACACTATGGTATGGTATAACCTTGGAAAAAGAACTAAATCGACAAAACAGGCTTTCAGACCGTCATTGTTGGTCTATGGTAATAAAGAATTTTTATTTAAAAAATATGGGACTGGATCTAAACTTTCTGTGCCAGTGCTGGGGAGCCCACTCCTGTGGCTCATGTGGACTTCCTAGACATGAACCCTACCTACCTTAAGATTTTGGATGCCTCCTCATGTAAAACAGGGATGCATTGAAAGCTTGTAGTGTGCGTTGGAAACCTAGCAAGCTCAGTACAATTTTCATAATTTGGGCTGGAGAGCGGCACCGGGCAAAACCATGTTGATTTCAGGGGGAGTCAAGTTAATTTTATTCTATGCATGCAGGGAGAATGCTTTGCTTTTACTTATTGCACACAGATACCTGATCAGCTTCACTTTTAAACTGCTAATTATACTTGAGCTGGGAAACATCACCTTTTAACTATAATACTGTTGCAACAAATGAAATTTGACTCCCCTGAAATCAACATGGTTTAGCCCAGGTGTAACTTTAAGTTCTTATTTTCAGCCTCTGAATCAGGCCCGGCATGCGTATATTTAGGTGTGTTATTAAGTGGGAATCAGATCCAATGTTTCTGTTGATATTCTGCTTTGCATTTTTGTTCTTTTTGTTGTCAGTGTGCTTTGATGATAGATGATTGCATCTCATTTCGCTTCATAGATTCGTCAAAATTAAATATATGTGTTTCTTTGTTCCAGGTGGAATTCTTGTTATTATCTTTAGATCAAAATTACAATATCAACGTTCAGGAAGCTTATTCACACTTGAGTGATTCTTCATTTCCTAGGAACATGGTTGACAGTTTGATTGTATCTTTACGGTGAGTTGTTCAACATTATTGCTAGAGAGTGTGACTTAGGAAACATTGTTTGTTAAATAATGATGCATGACTTCAAATACATTAAATATATAAAAAACTGTGCTAATATAAATTAATTTTTTTATTTGAATTTGTATTTTAGTACAATTTACTGCTATTTTACTTTAGTGTTATTGTAAAATTATTATTATAGTAGTAGTATTATAATAGTAGTAGTATTGTTGGATTGTTTGTTAATGGTCATTTTTTACTTTAATCATACACATTTTAGATTATATCCTTTTTATAGTGTCTCATGTAAAACATTTTTTTTTCTTTATTATTATTATTATTATTATTATTATTATTGTGAGTTTTATATTGCTGATACTTTAGAAATTTAAGTTTGATTACCTATTTAGGTGCACTTTAAGGAATATGGGATTGATCAAATCCATATTTCACATTATGGGAACTACTTGCTGTGGAATGCAGATTTTTTATGTACAAGAAGCATTCAAGTTCTAAGGTCTCCTATTTTTTTTTGAGACATGAGAAATGTACGTTAATATTTTCAAAAGTTCAAAGAAAGCCGATTCATGTTCGTACACCAAGATATCGACATTGTGAAAAATGGGTGATTAGAGGGAAACTATGAAAGTAACAGTAGCTTCCTGCTGTATGTGCTCCTCAGGAAAAAAATAGGGTACTTTAGAACATTCTAAGAACATTCCTCACCAATGAAGCTACTAAAACCCTCATCCGCTCTCTAGTCATATCACTCCTCGACTACTGTAATCTCCTCCTCGTAGGTCTACAGGTCACCCATCTTGCCCCTCTTCAATCTATACTCAATGCTGTTTCCAGGCTCATCTTCCGCACATGCCGATCTACCTCAGCCTCTCCTTTATGTCAAACCCTCCACTGGCTTCCTGTCTGTTTCAGACCTCTCTTTAAACTTCTTACCCTCACCTTTAAAGCCATCACCTTATCCAATGTTCCCTACCTCTCTTCCCTCATCAATATACACACCTCTTTCCGCCCTCTCCGTTCTGCTAACCTTTGTTGTCAAACCTCCTTACTGATCACATCTCATGCCCGTATCCAGGACTTCTCCCGTGCTGCACCTCTGCACTGGAAGGACCTCCCTTCTTCAGTCAGACTCTCCCCCATATTGCATGTCTTCAAGTGTTCACTCAAAATGCACCTGTTCAGGCTAGCCTACCCCTCCTCCACTTAACATCCTTACTGCATCCTTCATCTATCCCTTCTTTTCCTTCCTTCCCCCTCTCCTCACACTAGCAGTCCACTTCCTTATTGTGAGCAGGGCCCTCCATCCTAGTGTTGTTCCCTCCTCCACCACTTGCCTCTCTGCCTCTTCCTTCCTCTGCTACCACTTTAAACTGGTACCCAGCTGCCTACCTGTGCATCCTCCTCCGTCTTTGCTCCAACCGGCTCAGCTAATGCCTCAACAGTGAGCAGTAAACTCTGCTGAAGATTGTCAATCTCCCTCAGTGTTGCAATGGTCTGATTTAGATCAGTTACCTGGGCTTCCAAAGATACCAAGTGCTCACATTTCTCACAGGGGTATAGATATCTTGGAACAATGGCATGAGTGAGATCTTCAATCCTGCTCCCACTCTTCTTATTATGACTAATTTAACCCCTTATATCCTACAGTGGACTTGACTACTAACCTTTTCTAGCCTCATCCTGGCTTAAACTCCAAGTGTTAGATTTACTAAACTGTGGAAAAGGAAAAGTGAAGATGTTTTCCCATAGCAACCAATGAGATTCAAGTTCTCACTTTCCTATTACATAGACAAAGTCAGCTAGAATCAGATTTGTTGCTATGGGCAACATCTCCACTTTTCATTTTGCGCAGTTTAGTAAATCTAGCCCCAAATGTGGATAACATGCCTTCAGGGCTTAAGCTCCTTCCTGGATATATCTCTAATCTTAAATAATGCACTTGAAATACAAATGCTCTTGAAGTTACAAGCTCAAGGAAAATTGCTTACTACCTCCTGTTAAATAGAGCTCTCACTACCAGCTGTATCACCAATTGCAATTATCCACACCCCCTAGCTCTAACAGAAAATAGACAAAAAAGACAAATAAAAATCACAGAAAAACTAATCCCATTCAATGGGCAATCAAAATAATTCCTCAGTGTGGGCCGTATTCAGAGATCCGGTTTTTTAAATTAAGCAATTATACGCACGCACGTAACAAGGCAACACCCATGACACTCCCCTCACACTGACGGGTTGTCATTGACTTACGAGTGCCATAGGGCACCCTTATGTGTGTAGTTACGGGTGTACGTCAAGGTACGAACGTGCATATCTAACTGCGCCCTCAAATGCCCATTCAAATGCACCCCACTGCCTTATCTCACGCAACTTTGAACGTATGGATTTCAACCACGTCCCTCCGTGTGCGAATCACAAGTAAGTGCCTAATTGATTCCGTACGTAAAATCTACGTAAATAGCGTAAATAAAGTTACTACACATGCGCAGTTGATACAATCCTAAAAATACGCACAAAACTCCACTTGAAAATGGATCTCTGAATACAGTCCTGTATCTTTTTTCAGAGCACAACTGTCCTTCCTGGATAGGATAATGGCCACACACTAAGTAATATTGGTAACTTGGGTTTATAATATTTAAGGAAGGTCTACAGATGATGGAATTTGACTATTTAATTGCCATTAAGCATCAAAATCCTGGCCAAATATCAGACCTAATTGGATGGTCGCACCAATAATTGCTTAATGTATGGCCAGCTTAACTCCACTCCACACTTTTAAAAAAAAAAAATGCACGTGAAATAAAATTTTGTAGATATTCTGTCACCATAGAAAGCAACAGTAAAACACTACTAAGTCTAATAGTCAGTAGATGTACTGTACTTGACCCCTTTGTGCACAAGATATGTTTTGCTTAATTTATTATATAAATACAGACACGGATTGCAAACAGACGTCATTATAAAGGAATTCTACATCTGTACTTACTAGTCAATGCGCTGGTATGCTGCTGGAATGTTGTAGTAAATATTAAGTTATCTTTACATTACTGACTCTATTTTTCTTTGCAGATTGGTCAGCTCTATAGTATTGTTAGGATTTCAGCTGGTGTTCTCACAGCTGTCAATTGATCACAGAAAGGTAAGAAGTCTACAGTATTACTATTACTACTGACTGTCTCCCTTTAACTTGTAGCACGTGCTTGTATCTTTAGGAAAAATAGAAGATTTTTTTTAAATGAGTGTTAAAGAACTTCCCATTGTAACACACTTTATCGGAAAACTATAGGTTATGGACTATACAGTATTTACTACTAAAAATGTGTCAGCAAGCGCTACTTACCAAAGTAAGTTTTGCTGCACCTCACAGCGAGCCTTGCATCTTTGTTAGTTAGATTTACTAATACTTACCCCTCCAATGAGCTCCCGCGATGATCTGTGGGACTTTCGCTCCCATTGTTTTGCGTCGTTCGAAGCCGGAGTGCCCAGGCATGTGCAGTAGCTGCCTTTTGGGACTAAGTTTTAACTGTTTCTTTTGCATTTTTTAGCTATTTTTTTTTATTTTAAACAATTTTTATTATTTATGATTATTTAGTAAAAAAAAATAACAAAAATTGTAAAAAAAAATGTATTATGTCTTTTTTTTAGAATTTACACTTTAGTTTAAATGGGTAGACCGCTGGAATACTTACACTAACGCCATCTTCAGATGGTGTAATTTAATGTGTCTGCGCGGATAACTAAAATCTGTGCCGCCACTTTGAAAATATTGCGATCAGCCGGCCCACATTCATCAGAGCGGGCCGGCGATCGGAGGTGCTAGTAGAAAGTGAAACATAGAAAGTTACGGCAGATAAGAGCCACATGGCCCATCTAGTCTGCCCAGTTGTTTATTTAAACTAAGCAGAAAAATAAGAGTACCGCAACAGAACAAATTGTATGTTATTAAGGTGAGAACCTGTACTCCCTAAATCTGGGAGGTGCTACCCTGTATTTTCAATAGTCAAACACATAGAAAAAAGTCCATATAGAACCTGGGCTATAAAGAAAAAATACTTAAAGGTGCACTAGCCTTCACAGTCACCAAAAATAGTATGCCTCAGACACATTTGTAAACATGAAGTTAAAAAGTTACATTTTAGTTAGAAAACACATTTAAAAAGACATTGTATCAGTCTGTTAGGCGAATATTTTAACAAAGTAACCAAGACTCATTTGCATTGACATTGTTGGTATCAGTCAAACAGGTGCAAAAAGTGGCTTTAGCAAATTACAAATACAAAGTGCCAACATATATGTTATATTCCAGGCTCAAAGAGACCCGCTATGCTAATTCAGTCAAAAATGCTTACCCTGATCGTGTAACTAGCGGCCTCACGGCCTGCGCTTCGCCCTGCCGGGCAGTAAGCTGTCCCTCCCTAGTCTGCTGTAATGTTCGGGTTTCAGTGAGACATAGAGCAGGAGAGTTACAAACAAAAAAATGCACCATACACTGATGAGAGTCTCGTGAAAGGAAGCGCTTCCTCCTGTGCGCACGGGGGAAGCGCCAAATTCTGGTATTTGACTGATACCAACAATATCAATGCAAATGAGTCTTGGTTACTTTGTTAAAATATTCGCCTAACAGACTGATACAATGTCTTTTTAGATGTGTTTTCTAAATAAAATGTAACATGTTTACAAATGTGTCTGAGGCATACTATTTTTGGTGACTGTGAAGGCTAGTGCACTTTTAAGTATTTTTTCTTTATAGCCCAGGTTCTATCTGGACTTTTTTCTATGTGTTTATTTAAACTATACTGACCCTAGACTCTATTTACCCTCAATTTAGTTTGAGATTTAGGATATCCTTATATTTATCCTAAGCATGTTTAAACTGTTCTACTGTGTTAGGGCCGGACCCTAAGGAACGGCCGACAGAGGAATTACGTACATGTTGTACGTAATTCTCCTGTTTTGAAGGTTGTGCGCATGTGCACAACCTTCTTACGATGCCATAAGGGCTAGCATACGTAACGTACATTACATGCGCTTTCTCTTATGAAAAGGGGGCTCCCCCTACCATTACGCATGTTGTATGTCTGCTGTAAAGGCTGAGATAGACATGCTAATTAGGGGACAGGGAGGGGAAAGCCCCTTTACGATCAGCTATGTGGCCATAAGGTTCGTAAAAGTTAGGGTAGGAATCAGATTTACTACTGACAGCGGGGAGTGCATGGGGTATGCACTCCCCGCTACTATGCTGACCGTACTCACCACGGGCGCCTGTATGGTGCCTGTAGGTCAGGATCCGGCCCTGTTAGTCTCAACCACCTCAGATGGAAGGCTAATGCTAATGATTGCCATGGAAGCCATGGTGATCATTGCATTGTAAATGGTGATGCCTTAATAGATAAAAGGTGAAAACGGTCTTTATTTTATGAATACTAAGGCATCAAAGTTTTTGGAAATGGAGCCCTTTAACTGCAAGTCTTTTAAATAACATCTGTAGAGTCAGTAATAGTTACAACTTAACTTAACTTTTCCTTATCTATAGATACGACCCAAGACATAAAGCAGAATAGGAGGAAATTAGACAATGCCACAATCCACCCAAACCATGCCCACTTTACAGTGACATTACATTTTAAAGAAATGAGCTGAATAGTGTGAGAAACCAATATAAATATGATTATCATTCTTCAATTACCATGACATAAACATAGAGGAGCCACAGACTTCCTATTCTCTGACACATAAAGTACCAGCGACTGGTTTCCAGCACATTAGCCACAGATGTAGTGGTGCCATTGCTGTGTCTTCCCACTAATAGACATTTTTATTGCTATCTCTATATATGAAATATATAAATATCTCCTTTTATGGAGTGATTTAGCGGTCGATTACTGGAAATAATTTCAGCACAATTAAATAGTAAAAATAGCTTTACAATATTTCCATGCAGACAGAACAGAGATATGCACGGAGATCCGTTGCATAATATCTGGCACACGTATGCACAAACTTGCAAGGGGACTTACGCGAGCCACTTAAAGGCTTTAGAGGTGGCCTGACCCATAACGTCAGCCTTTACGGTGCACCGTAGAATACCAGTTACTATTTGAATATTCCTTTTTTGTATTCCTTTGTGTTTTTGTTTAGTTTATTAGTTATGTTAGTTTAAGATACGCATTTATAAGCAAGATCTTCCGGACATGAATTGTGCAAGTAACATGTCACACTTACATGTCAGACTATTTTTGTTCTGTTTAGTTTTCTTGTAATTTGACAATATGGGCACATACAGAAAACCTGCAGCCAGCTTTTTATGAGATATGTTAAGACAAATATGAAAATATAAATGATTCATAAAATATAATGTAAAAATGCAGCCTCATATTTACTTAAAAAAAGGCAAAAAATGGACATTAAAAACATTATTTTGTGTTATGTATACAATAGATAAGAAGAATGCTTTGGGTCCAATTTTGTGCAGGGTATCTTTATCTGACAATGAATCAGAATATACGTGCTTTTGCATGTTTTTGGACTAAGATACAAGGGACCAGATCCAGAGTTTTTGCACCACAGAAGTGCAAACTATTGAAAATCTGTGCACCCTATCCACAATTCCGATAGGTAGTACTGCTAGTGAGTGTGCATTTGAAAAACACAAATGGGTATGTGTAAGGATATATACCTATGCAAGTTTCCATGTTTCAAAGTATGTCATTTTTTAACTATTTTACACTATTTGTCTCTGTATTCTTGTGCTCCCTCTCATTGTGCACAGACGCAGATCTAAAATCTATGTATCTACACCTAAAAATGGTGTAAGTGCAGCGCTGCATCAGTAATGAAGTTTTGCATATACATAGCGGTTTTAGTCCAGATACATGTTCACTGTTTTAACTTGTGAACAGATACAAAAATAAGGATGTGGGGTTGTACCTCTCTCCCCAAATCCCAGTTCTACGCTTTGTCTCTTCACTTGCTTTCATATCCTTTGAAGAATGTGCTGTATGAATCCTCAACCCTTTTTCTCTGCGTGTTACTGTGATTTATAGCCCCCCTCCCACATTGACCTTGCAAATAATTTTTTCAACACTTTTCTGCTCCCTCATTTCTTATCCTCTGACATACCAGCCATTATGTAGTTAATACCAAAAACAGCAAAAAAAAAATGTCCTGACATAACAAAGATACAAACCAAATAATAATGATAATAAAATGTAATGAAATTAAATGTTGCTATATAAATCGCACTCTAACATGCTCTAGATTTTATAAATTATGTTTTATCATGATTGTAAAGTACTACGTCATATGATGGTGTTATATAAAAACCTGGTAGTAAATAAATACATTTATAAAAGTTTTAGCAGGACATAATGGACATAACTATATAACTACAGTAAATGGAAATGTGGAAAGTGCAGCTTTAAAATAATAAATTGTAGCAGGTGAATAAAAGACAGAGGTGCAGATATTACAGATGCATAGCATAATTGTGGCTTCAGCACTGACTTCATTTCTCAGCTGCATCTATCATGAGAACAAGAGGTGATGTAATGGTAGTCGTTTGTGTAGCCCTGGAGTGATTCATGTCAGCTGTGGGCTACACTGGCTGCTATACTGTATCTGTGAAAACAAAGCAGTACCCGTGAGATAATGTCCCACTCAGGATTTCTGATAGCAAACATAGCTTTTTTTTTCCAAGTAAGACCATATGCTCTAGTGTAACACTGTGTGTATATTAAAATATCTGCAAAGTCTGTGTAACTAATGTCAAAAGTAAAATACTGAGTTAAAGAATTTACCTTCATTATACAATGGTCATTTATGATTTTGTGTATGATTCTTTATGTGGCCTCTGACAATTGAGATTAAATTAAATAGGTTTCCTGTATATTTAAAAATGTAATTAATTTACAAATTTATGTTGTATATTGATAAAAATGTGGTTACACTTGAAATAATTTCCAGAGTCAGAGAGAATAGAATATATATAGAATTACATCCATGCTTTCAGCTTTAACTTTTTTTTTCTAACAAGAAAAGGGTAATGAAGGGTAAATATAGCGTGCTTAAAATTAATGCTCTTCTGTGTAATCTGTTTGACCAGATAGAAGTTTAGTTGTGCTCTCAACCTTTGACTTAGGTGTACAAGAATCAAAACTGAATCAACTGAAATATAAAGTGGTCAGACCCCTTCAGTAGTTAATATATTTTCTCATCCTTGCTTATGTTGACTGTCTGTACTCTATCAGTTATGAGAGCTTTTTGAACCATGTTAAACGTAGTGATTGTATCAGAAGAGCAACCCAAAAAGTTGCCTAATAATGGAACTTTGTTGTGATGGAATTGTTGTTAGGTGTTGTATAGGTGATTCTAAGCACAAATCACCTATGATGAAAATAGATAATGCAATCCCTTTCCAGACCATTATAAGTGACTAAAACTTAATAGACAACCAATCACCCACTTCCCCAAGTTCCATATTACCTACTGGAGGAAACTCATTGGGGTTTTCTCTGTGATTGCCCTGATCATAATCTAACCCTGGATATAATCTTATTCCCTTAAAACATAGGCATAATGGATGGAGTCCAGACCGCTTTTGTTATTATTATTATTATTATTGTTTATTTATAACCTGCTACAAGGTGTGTACAGCACTGTACAAAATACAACAACAAAATACAGTACAGACATACAGGTTAGGGATGCATAGCATAGTACATAATAAAATACAATATAAATATAAAAACATCACAAAAATACAATAAAGTGAAGCAGAGGCGGAACTAGCAAGTCATGGGCCCAGGTGCAAAAATATGCTTTGGGCCCCCCCACACACACACTTTCCCTGGCAGGAATATAATAAACAAAATTAAAGGGAAAAATTGACTAATAAACTGTATAATAAAACAGACTTACCTGCATCTTGCAATAGGAGAAAATGTAGTGCTCTGTTGATCTGCTGCTGTGATCGTCTCTTTACACAGTCACTTTGGGTCACATGGAGCATGGGAGTGCAAGTGCCGGTGTAACGTTATTGTGTGGGGTGCTCTGCAGAGAACAGGGGCAAACACAGTTGTTTTTTTGTTTTTTTTATAAAAGTGGGGTTTACAATGCTTGTGGGATATATTAGGGGCCTGGACATGGCACATACTATAATAAATATATGTTGTTTATATTATGGATTGGTATATAGTATGCCATTCCCAGACCCCCTAATATAACCCACATGTACTTTATACTGTGGCATTCCCAGCCCACTAAATTACCCCACATATATTATTATAGTATGTTCCATTCCCAGACCAATAATATACCCCACATGTACTTTATATAGTGTGCCATGTCCAGACATCTTAATATACCCCACATGTAATATATGTGGGGTATATTAGGGGTTTAGAGATGGCACCCTATAAAAAGTACATGTGGGGTAGGGTATGGTTTCCAGGAAAGGCAAACTATAATATATGATGGGGTATACTAGGAGTTTTGGAATTATACTCACTGAGCCCGATTCAATTATCCTGGCACCCGCGTAATTTGCGGTGCAAAGCTAATTCTGCAAATTTTTTTTTCCTTTATTCGCACCTCACAGGAAAAAGCGCACCATAAACTTTTTACCGTCTACTGCGGACTGTAAACCTAATTGAATCAGGCCCTATGTATGTATGTATTTATACCCATATATTTATGTATAT
>WWET01000354.1:94632-109632 GCA_011038615.1 Limnodynastes dumerilii
GTAGTGACTGGTGGCGGCTTTGGGCCCCATTATCTCCATGGGCCCCGGTGCCTTGCACCGCACGCACCGCCGGTAGTTCCGCCTCTGAAGTGAAGCAAGCATAGAGAGCAAGGCAAAAAGCGAGGTGTCAAGCTTGGCAGATCAGGGAGGAGGGGATAGAGCACAGTGAGAAGGAGCCACCCGGTGGGGTAAAAGGGTAGCAGAGGGGGACAAGTGGGTAGGGTAGGGGTTTTCATATGTACAGAGCACTGGAAGTCCGCACAGTAGAGGGAAGTGCACTTGTCAGTAAATCTACCTTAAGTTATCTGCGCGGATTTGCGTTCTGTCCTAATGCCTAATACCGCCAACAACACCTCTTTAGCATACCTGATCCCGTCCCGCTTGTAATGATTAAGCATGGAACGCCCTGTCGTACTGATCTCCATGTGTACGGAGATCCTCTACGTAACATCTGGCGTTAGTAACGTTAGTAATTCTGTAACAGGCCCAATGACATTAGTCAAATGGTGTATTTAATTAGACAGTCATGTATACTGCCTGCAAACTACTCTGATCATTCTGTTTCTTACAGCAGTCTCAGCTGATTGTAAGGAATAGTATAATCCTATCTGGGGAACATTGATAAAGTGTGGAATCTCTGATGATTTTTGCATGAGTAACATGACTCCTGGTTCTTGCTGAGATTATTACAGAGGAAGCCATGGCATGCCTTGCCTGCTCTATTTTTACATTCTCTTGGGTTTTTGCACTAATGATGTTTTGTCTTTGAGTGATTATGCTATCAAGAGGAAAAACAATGTTATCGAGAAATGTATGTGCTTTTAGGCTAAATGAATTATGCTTTACTTTGTCCTGTGCACCTCATTGTGAAGATTATTAAGCAATCAGTTGGCCATGATTCATGTATGTATAACATAGTTGAATAGGTCAGGTTAAATTGTATAAAGATTTAGTTGAAAACCACACAAACAATATAACGGAAATAATATTAAGCACGGTGGTAATGTCTGTGTTCATAAAAGTTTTTAATTACTGTTTTCTGAGCAGCCCTGGGGTTAAAGGACTGTTGTCTTTGGGAAAAAATTATGTTATGTTGGTTCACTGATTCAGGTTAATTTATTAATTTTCTCAATCTTTCTCAATTCTTAATTTTCTCACTTTCTTTATCTCAAGAAAAATAACCATGAACAAGCATTTGTTAATGAGTTTGCATTTTGCTGACACTGAAAGGGGTTTGCAGAGTAGGATTGCTCTAATAATTGGTGGAACTACTGTAGGTACAGGGATCAGGGGCGTAACTAGCCCGAATGGCACCTAGGGCAAATGCCCAAAATGCACTCCCCCATGTTCCCCCCCCCCCCCCCCCCGGGAAAGAAAAAAAAAAACCCCCTCTACCTCCTCCTTGTTCTTACCTTACTCTGTGAGTCTGAGAGCAACTTCGGCGTGGTGCAGCATCCTCCACTCAGTGTTCAGCCAGATAGCGCCCCTATTGTCAGTTTCAAGTTTTTATTATTATATATAGTTATAGATACAATTGTAATTTCTGGAAACATGCATAATAGAAATATACAAATTCAGTTTGACATGTAAAAAATATACAGTAATTATTACTGAATTTCTGACCCCAGTTTAATCGGAGTGTAGCCCTTCTCCATACTGCGCATGCCCACACTGATGACCATCCAGACTTAAGAGGAATGACACTTCTTCTTGTAAGAGGAGAATATTTAATGTTTTATGAAATCCCTGCAGTGTGCCTCTGTAGCAGGGCCGGATTACCCACAAGGCAACCTAGGCACCTGCCTAGGGCCTGGTGAGCCCCAGGGGCCCGTGGCTGGGCAGGATCCAACACTGTTGATCACCCTTGTGGCCTTATCAGACGAGACTGTCGTTTCTAACATATATAATACAGTTTTACACTAAGGGGTGTGACTGCGCTTTCAAGTGTTACAATGTAAATAACAGAGGTTTTACAATACTGTCCAAAAAGAGGTTCTTACTTCCAAAAAGTAGGGCAAATGTCCAGAACAATATGTCTTTTCAATTTCTCGATACAACTTTCAATTCCACAGGGTTTTTTCATTTTGACGAGGGTCCCGTCCACATAAAAATAAAACGAAAGAGGAACCCTAGTATAATATGTTTCCACAGTTTCAAGAACAAACACCTTCTTATAAACTCACGCTTTTTTCCTCTTGGGTTGTGTGCACCTAGAAATAGAAAGGACTCCCAACCGTCTCTCCTGGGTCCTGGGAACACAATCCCGTCCGTGAAGATCTCTTCTTCCCGCAGATGTGGTACTCTACACAGATATAAAGAAAAATGCTAACCACACCCCTAGCTTCTTAGGAGCTAAGAACGTTCTTTTCTCTAGGTGCTTATATTTAGGAATGGCTTTGTTTCCCAACTGAGAAACACACGTATATTTAGGATCTTTAATATCCTCATGATTAATGGCTAAGCAAAGAAACACATTAATTGATTCAATTAAGAAGCAGATTGATTTTCTTAGCATTTATTTGTTTTATAATTAACCAAAGATACCAAAACATTTCCCAAAAATACTTATTAAAGGATTAAGAAAGAACCATTCAGAATTCAAAGCTGTTATAAAATACATTTCAAAATAATAAATATCTACATAAATTAGAAATAAACAAAATGTATATCTCAAGGTCTCACACAAACAATGCAAACATGTTACAAGTTATATAAAAAAGTTTGTGTTTAAAAAATGTTTCAACAAACAATGAAATCATGCATAAACTGCAAATAAATGTAAATAATCATTACCTTTCAAATTTAAAGTCAAACACAAAATGGTGACATAACAGAAATTTTAAAAGATAAGCCTTTAATTGTTTCAATCAAAGTGAAAACATGCATTCATTAAAAATATGTGGACAGGAAAAGGAAGTTGACGCTGGTATATATATATATATAATATACCAGCACCAACTTCCTTTTCCTGTCCACATATTTTTCATTTGATTGCAGAGACATCTATTTGTTTCAGTAATAATGGGAAAATAATGTTAATCCCCTAGGAAAAGGAAGTGGATGCAGGTTTTGGGAGTGCAGGTGTAGGTATCCTTATCTTTTACATGCATTCATTATATTCACACAGCAGCTGTATGCTGAAAAAACAGAAAAGCATGAGGCTCTCTGTTAACCATGTAGATGTCAACTTAAGAATGGTAGGGGGCATTTTTACTTTTTTTTCCGTTCATATGTTACTCTACGCAAGCCCTTCTTAACTGTAACTTATTATTAAGTCTTGAGGAATGCTTATACTGTACATTAGTAGCCTGAATGCTGCTCATTTGCATTAAGAGCCTTGCCTCTCTAGCCACACATGAGGATGTCATTACATTCTCAAGCATGAATCATTTCTAAGTAGCCGTTCTTATCTGTGAATCATTCTTACATGGTTTAAGTGCATAGTTTTGAGTTCTGGGCATTCTCAGTTTAACTGTTCTCAAATACACGCACTTAAATCCTCTTCTTACATAGTTGTGAATCAGGTCCAGTGTTTAGTATTGCGCCTCCGGCCAGCTGAATTTTTATTTATTTTTTAATCTGGATTTCAGGTCACGATGGTCCCTCTGATAACACCCATAACGGGCTGGGCCTGGCATGGCCAGCCCGTGCCACCGTTTGCCCCTGAACCTTATCAAAATGCACAATATATATTATCTTGCACAGATGCAATGAGAATGGTTGTAGACTACATAGACTCATTTAACTGGCTTTTTGCAAACTTTTTATGGTTTATTCTATAAATCAAATATTTGCCAGCCTTAAAATAATTTGTCTAGACTGCCATTCCTGGACAAACATACGTAAATGCGTTCCAAGCTTAATAAAAAGAAACATATAGAAAAGAAATGACAGTTCCCTGTCTGGCGTTATTTGGCATGAAATGTTAAACATGGGATAAAGCAATTGAAATAAACCATATAATAGATAAAAGGAATAGTCACTCTGGGCAACAGTTAAATGGCATTGCAATTCCAATACACAGCATGCCTGGACACTGGTTTAGTGGAGATAAAAGTCTGGCATGAGTGCACATATTTTAGTTCTTATTGTATAGCTGGAATTTGGAAGCCAGATATTAATAAGGGAGGGAATCTGTGGAGATTACCAAGGGCAGATTCTTTAGTGTTACTATATGACAACAATGCATTTGTATTTCTTAATGGTATTGTTTACTAGATATGACTCAAGTGTGCTGTATACATTTAATTTATAGGGTCATACAAGTCTCAAAGTGTTTAGTATTGTAAACTGTGAAACCCCGGTAACAGTCAGTATCAGGCTTGAAACAGCTGTGGTATTATTTGTAGTGTGTTTTAGGTATATAACAGTGAGAATTAGGTGTCTGATAAAGGCTTATATAATCATATGCTATTACTAGTACAAAAGTCATAACAACCAGACACAGGGCTTGTTTACACAGAGGGGTCAATGCACTCTGACTGCACATAATTACACATTGTAGTTTGGATGAATGTAGTTGCACATAATCAGTTATTTGTCCACATATCATGATCTGGAAAATCATCTTAGCTATTAATTGAGAAATCTTAGATCCAGCTGAAAAAGGAACACGAGGGAAGAAGTGAAGTCGCTATTTAAGCTTATTGCTACTGATTTAGGGCTATCACATCTCTTTGTTGATATGTTACAGAATTAAGACTAAGAATAACGACAATTCAGCATTCGGAGCTCCAAACACAACCCACTGCATCTAGCATTCTATAAAGGCGGGTGGGGGACACACACTCTCCTTGCTCATATGGAGTTACAAATGGGGATGGCGCGATAGTCTAGATAGTACGGAGAGTGTTTAGCACACTATCTACATATTTCTTCCTACCACAAAGCAGATGTAGGTCCCTTCAGAAAAGGTCCTAGATGTCCAGATCCATCCTGGGGAAAGTGGTCTGGATCTGGTCTATGGACTGTATACAGAATTAGCAGCGTTAAGCTACTTACACAAACTGCTTGCGTAAGTCAGCCTAAACATTACAACTGCTCATGCGCTGGGCAGATACAACATACAACAGGGCCAAAGTCCACAAGGCGCCAGAGGGGGGATATTCAAATGTTGCAGTATGTGCAGATCCGCTTTCTGTACATACGTCAACCCACACGGAGACTTAAGGTAGCCTTATAGCCTTAGAATTTTACCAAAATTTGCACGTCAGAGGGGAGCAACAAGGGAGTGCACTTCCCACTTACACGCGGACATCCAGACCTCTGTGCGTATGGAACATGTGCAGAGGTCTGGATCTGGCCCCATGTGAATCTTCTTTTTTCATAACAAATATAATAAAATAAATAAAACTAAAGCAAATTCATTTTCAGGGAGATAAAGGAATTGTTCTTTAAATTTTCATTTATTGTTATATATTGAAGTACGGGAGGGCTTTTTAGCATTAGCAAGCTCTATAGATACTTTTTCATGGTTTCCTGCTCTCTCTCGGCAAGGGATTCCCTATCCTGCTCCTCCAGTACTTGTCTGCCCATCAGTCAGAGAAATGGTTCTAAAAGGTAAATTCAGCAGCTTTGCAGAGAATCACGTTCAGCATTAGAAACATTCTTCAAATATAACCTTAAACTCTTGTTCATGGGTAAAAGTTTGCTGAAAACTAGTCTATAAAGCCCGTTTCCATAAGCAATTTGGCAGGAGAGTTTTATATAGCCCCAAGTCGTCTATTCATTTCAGGAGTCTTAATACTTTAGCTGACCGGTATGACACAGATTGTGTTGAAGAATGATTGAATATAGGGCTTTAGGTTGGTTAGAATACTCCTAGTACAAAATCATCCTGGGTCTATCCCCAGAAGTCAAGACAATTCCTGAGAATCTATGTATGGTCATAGCATGTTTATGGCCATGGCGAAGAAGCATTGGGCTGGATCCAGACTTAAGTAAGTGCTTGAAATTAGTTACTCCTGGGCTAAACCATGATGATTTCAGGGGGAGTCAAGTTAATTGTATTTTTTGCATGCAGGGATTTATCTTTGAATTGCTTACTACACCCAGATACTGACCAGCTTTATTATCACACAGTTACTTAGACTTGGGATAGGAAACATCACCTCTTAACTCTAACACTGTTTGCAACAGATGAAATATGACTCCCCTGCAATAAACATGGTTTAGCCCAGGAGTAACTAAGTTCAAGCACTTACTTAAGTCTGGGTCCAGCCCATCGATAGAAGATACTAGTGAATGTATCTGGCATCCAGTATTAGTGGCCCAAATTTCATGGGTGCACCAATTTTCTGTAAAAAAATGTTGAAGTTCTAAAAAGAAAGAGAAACTGAATTTTACAAAATAAAAAGTAAATATTATTTTATAAACTCACGTTTTTAATGTCTAATGTTTGATGTTTCCCAATAAAGGACCAGCAGCAACTTTAAAAATAAAAATTGATTTTATTAAGAAAGAAGCTCCAGTCAGTTATATCTGTCATTGGTGGCATTCCTAGTTCACCCAATCAAGTCAACATGTATTGTATGGTCTCATTAATGCAATAACTTACAACATAGTTTCCCTAAACATAGTGTAATGGAACATAAAAAATTATTGGAAACATTTTAGTACGTAGGCCTCTTCCATATATACTTGTTCAGCAGTTAGAGCAAACACAGGTCGCAGTACTTCGTACCTCCTCCTCCTGCCTCTCTTAGCAGCAACTATATTCATGCATGTGCAAATGAAAAGAAGATTCAAGCAGCAGCGATGACTGGAAAGTACAATCCTCACTGGATCATTAGGAACTGGTATCTAATATGATCTGCATCCTGAGTTGGAGATTATTTTGGCAACATACAGTATTGGAAAAGCGCTTGACATTTTCCTGTTTTACAGTAACAATGCAGTGAATCACAACCTAAGCATAGATTCAGGCTCTTAAAAAATTAATTGAAAGTCACTAAAACACGGCATTTCTGCCATTTTGTCGCATTTCAGTCTTAAGTAACTGCCAAGCAGCCTGTTGACAACGAGCATGGTTCCGTTCACTTAGTTTCTCCTGGCAGTCAGGAGAAACAGGTTTTTTTCAGGTCTAGTTAACTTTATGCTGCCTAATAAAACAGATGGAAATTAATACATACCTTGCTGACAGCATTGCTGATCTAGAGTCCTTAGTAAAATATTGAAATACATTTATACCTGTGTGGTCCAGAGTGGAACACTGTAAAGTTTACATGTGTCTTCGATAGCGTTGCTTTCATAACCCCAGGAAGTTATTGTTTAAAAAAATCAAGTGTTAAGATAACTCATGAAAACTACCGATGACAGCTCAACATTAAAAGGCCATTTTGAGTGTTTCAGTCTGCCATAGTGTTAAACGGTGATTGTAATTTTAGGTAGAAGTACTCTGTAGTCACTTTTAGCTGTTAAACTATTTGTGAGCTGATGAGAAGAAAATATTGTCAGTTCTTTTTTTTTATGTCTGCGAATGGAATAATCACATTTAACTTTGAAACAATAGATGAATTGCGGGGCTGAGATGGATTAAGGTTTTATGGTCTTTTGATGTGTATGAATTGCACAGCTGGTTTTCCTTGTTCTTTAAAGGGTGGGATGAATTGTGGGTTCTAAAGGTACAATGGGAATACATCTTCCAATAAGTTTTATCCATTTTTAGCAATATATATTTATTATGAGACTTTTTTCAAAAAATAAAAAATAAATAATAAAAATATAAATGCACGGCTGCACTTTATAATACACATGTGAATGTAAATAAACAAAGGTAGCACTAAAAATATTAACGCACCAGAATTTCTCTGCACAGAATACAAAAATAGACCTAACTGCCAGATACAATAATAGTTAAAAGTAACCTGTAGGGATTTTTTTTTAAACCCCCTTATTCTGCAATCTGTCGCCTTAGCTGTTTTTGATAGCAGTAGTAGTTACACTTGTAAATACAGACACTCAATAAATTTATACATTATAGTTTCAGTAGATATTTTGCAATTAATGTACGAATAGAACTAGCAGTTAATATAATAGAATTTTCTGGGAATGCTGATGGAGTAAGGGAATTACTAGTTACATTTATAGGACTTGACTTTTCGTTATTGCAGCTAAAACAATCCAGCTCGGTTGCTCAGGTGTCTGACCTCCAGAGACTCTCTGCCTCTCCAACGACTTCTCAAATTTTGCACTTTTGGTTTGTTACAATCCTAATATTTATTGTTAAACATTTTTCTAAAAATAATAATAATAATAATAATAATAATAATAATAATATAAATGCACTGCTGTATATTATAATCCACATGTGAATGTAATTCGGCTGTCGTTAGTAACGGTGGATCCGGTTCCTGGTTATCAACAGTCTATTTATTTTATAGATTACCATAAATGGGCCGGATCCTCACCTCCGTCTGGCAGGGGACTTATGCATTATGTCATTTGCATAAGTACCCTGTGTGGGAACATCTGCTTATGCACATGCCAGATGTTCCGACAGTGTATGTACCGAAGTTACGTACATCAGTACTTACGCAGAAGGGGCAGACCTTTCATTTTCGATGGGCGTATCCCCGCCATACAGGCAGGTATAGCCATGTAAATGAGGGGTTGGGAGCAGGAAAGCCCTGTTACTACTAGTCGTAAAAGTTAAGGTCCCGAGTGCAAAGGGTGTGCACTCGCCGCTACGGGGGCGTAACTACTGACCCCAAACATGCACGTAAAGCGTACGGGGGTCAGGATCTAGGCCAATGGGGTAGGTACAGAACTAAGCACATTAGCATATTTACACTAGCCGCTGACATAAAAAAAAGCTGTATTGTATGTACTGTGCACGGCAGATGTTATGCCACGTACCTATGAGCGTACGTGCCAGCCAATTATCAACAGCGTAACTACAAATGAAGGGGCGTGACATCCATACGACACCTGTAATTACGCTTTGGAGGCGGGGTGAGGCATTTAAATCGTACAGTATGGGCGTGCTTAGGCACTTACGTACGTCAGTAGTTATGCTTTGATAAGTTAAGGTAGGGTTTGGCAAGCATAAAACGGCCGAGGGGAGTGTCTAGGGGGGTGCATAGAAAATACGCTACACCTTAAAACACAATGGAAACGTAGGTCTGGATCTGGCCCAATGTGTGTTAGCACCAGTAAAAAGTATTAGATTTATTATAGTGATTTATACAAGTTAAATCTCTGAAGTTTTAAACCATTTTTGGAGCAGGGCTCGGGGCAAAATATAATTAATAAAATGAGTAAATTCATCAGTTTCTTTATATTAAAATCCCTCCCAAATGTGTTTGGAGATAATTTGCAGCATATTGACTAATGTAATATTATACCTCACCATGGACTTCTGTTCCCTGTGTAAATATGCTTATTCTGCAGCCTAATGCTCTTCAGTATAGATGTAACATAACTATCACAGTGGGTGCTGCAACATCCCTTGCATCACATTAGTAATGGAATATACAATTGAATCTTCCATAGATTGCAGGCATACAATACTATTCATTAGTTGCTTGCCCCTGCATGTGGTCTGGTCCTGTGTTCCTCAGTCAGTGTGCTGCTTTCTTCATTCTGTAGATGTAATTTAATTAAGTGACTGAAATTCTGAAATGTGTTTTAAGAAGCAGCTTGTTAAATTCATCTATGCAAGCAATATGTCACGCTCAATTAAAAAGGAGAATAATATACCAAAGCCGTATTCATTGTGGTTACCCACCTCCGTTTCCTCCCTTGCGTTGGTGGTTTAGGAGTTGTGTTAAAGTGACATTTTCAAACCATGTAAAAAATACCACAAGCAAAGATTTTTAAGATGCTCCTGACATTTACATGTATTCAGGATAGCTCTGAATGCTTGGTAGGGAAATAGTAATCAGAAAAAAAGTGTTTCTATGTGTATTTAATACTTATTATTATTGTTTAATTCTTGCTTTATTTTCTGAATGCTTTCCAGTTTCTTTGGGCTAAATGGTTACTATTAAAATGTAAAAAAAACCCCTACTTCTACTTTTATTTTCCTCAGAGTATAAATTGATGGAGGAATCATTCAGGGTTCTCAGAGTACACATTTCAGATAACTGAAACAAGAACATTCGTTTGCTTTTTTTCGCACATCAATAATTTTAATTAAGATTTTCATTAAAGAGGGAAAGGGGTTCAACTAAATAAATAAAGAAATTAATAGGCAAAAGGAGGGAACGGGAAAGAGCAAATACATATCCACAGCAAATATTCAGCTTTACATAAGTCTAATGGAAAAAAAAAGCAAATCTAGCAACTCACACAATAGATTGTCACTCATGGTTCTATATTGCTTTGCAAGGTGTTATTTTAGGATAATGATCTACGGTTTGAAATCTTGACCTTGGGAAAATTCTAAAGACTCTTCAAAAAGTAATCTCTCGGTTAAGCTGGCCATACACTAGCGCAATTAACGGCTGCTCATGCATTTATCGTGTTATTGGGCCAAAAATCGCTGTAGTGTATAGTCAGGATTGATTTATAAAATGCCCAATAATCATACCAGAAATGCTGTGTAATGATTATTTGCTCTTTTGACATGCTTAATGATATCAGGTGCTAGAACCCCAATGTTTTAAGCAGAGCCTATCAGCTCACTGAATGACTCCCTCTTCTGCTAAGACCTCCCTCTTCTACTAGGCTTAGATCGTCCTTGTGGGAAATTGTCCCGTTTATTGGGCCACCTCCTGCTGGGATCGATAATCGTCCCAGTGTATGGCCAGCTTAAGTCCAGAACTGGTCAGGGAGGCTTTATCAGCAATATATTCAACTCATTTATAACTGTTTGACTGTAGGGGAGCTTAATAACATAGAATGGGCAAGTTACATATTCAAGTTTAAAGTAATCTTAGAGATAAATTTATCCAGAGAGGGAGGCTGACTTCTGGCAATAAGAGCTTGTTTAGTGATGAGAACATGAGCTAAAATGTACCAATCATATTTTGGAATTGATACTGGGTATTGAAGGGCAATAAAGAGATCATGTATTTGTTTTCTTTTGTACTAAATATAAAAGTTTGAAAATAGCTAATCACAGAAGTTGCATAATGGGGCAGCTCCAATAGATAGGAAACATGATAAATGTTGACTCTCAGACTCTCAAGAGATTTAAATGTGGGTTTTGGAAAATTCCAGTGGTCTTAAATAAATGTATCAAAGTGTGATGACTTGTCATCCCCATCCCTCATTGGTGGAGAGAGGCCCAGCAACTTCGGTCTTTAAGAAATAAACCCATCCACCCATCCAATGCAAATTTTGCACATACCTGTAGAATTCGGTACAAGGTAGTTTGGGAAAAGGGAGCATAGAAGCTGGAACTCATATCTGCAACAATGTCAGCACCTTCCTGTATCTATTTAGTCAGATCTAAATTTGGAAATTAGTTGTGAAAAAACCTTAAGCGACAAATGTCTGGTATGGAATCCAATTACATGTTTAGATAAAATTGCTACATCCCATACCTTCAGAGAAAAATCATGAATTGAAAGGCGTTATTGAATTGGTGTTCTAAGATCTTTGAGGAGCCACAATGATTCCTCAGTTGGAAGCTCTGAATATAATGCTTTTTCTAGGTCTACCCATGACTTATTAAAGATCGGAAGAAACCAATCTCAGCTGATTTAGAAGGCAAGCTTCTTGGTATTAGGTTAAATTAGGAAGGTTAAAGTCCTTGCCTTATCAAGAAGAGTCAAATGAATATAAGCCTAAAAAGAAGGTACATGTTTCCAAGTAAATTAGGTTTTGATGTTCCTTAACTTTTTCATATATATTTTAGCAAAGACAAATAACAAGTATATAGCTTTTGGAAGAATAACCATTTTAAAGGTCACAAGGTGACCCAGCCAGGAGACTTCATAATAGAGCAATGAATTAGTTAGCATTCTAATCTTATCTATAAAAGGGGACATATATAAATGAAAAACATCTCTTTATGAGGACAGATTATGGATACTGAAATTTGAGATCAACTTTGTCTCGCATGAATTATGATCCGAGTCTTTTGAGAATTTGGTCTGATATGTTAAATGAGACAGCTTTAGATTTGTCTTGTTTAATATGGAAAAAGGGGCCTTTCTAAAATGATCTAGTATGTTCTGATAGAAAGTGAGGAGGCCTCCACTCACTCAACAACGGATTCCCTGTTAGTTTGGGCAAGAAGTTCCATAGACAAAACTGTAAGGGTGATAGGGGCATCACTGATATATGCTGTTAGTAATATTTAAAGTAATAATAAGAATAGAGTTTAGAATACAAATATCTGTTAAGATATCTCCTTGATGCCAAATTTAAGAAGCACTTGTTACATAAACTCCTAACTGAGCCTATCAAAGGCTTTTCTGCATTAAGAGATATGACAATAATTTTATTTACATCCCTGTGCTATCTCAATGTAGTATTATACAGCATAAATAAGCCATGGTATCCAAATGTATAAATCATATATTGATTTGAGTATTAAACCAGGAATGTTTGGTTTTGTCAATGGTTTTGACATTACATAATTGTAGGCACACACATTTCTATACTTTGAGTGCTCCTCCGCTTTGCAAAAATCTCTGGATCAGGTGCCTAGTCTCTTCACATTTTGGGGCTGGTCCAGACTTGGCAAATTTAAAATGTGTAAACAGAATGATTTGAGAGATGTCTGTGTGCAATAAGCAAAATCAGTATTTTACCTGAATGTAAAAATGTTACATTTTGCACCATGATTTATCCAGGTGCAGATTTAAACCTTTCTGAATAGTTGTTCATAACTCTGGATCAGCCACTTTGTCACCAATACTGAATGTCCTCAGTGGCCCTTATCCTGACCATCATTCCTGTCTCCTGCTACTGTGTAAATCAGCTACTGCCTAGACAAGCTAATTCAGAGGGCTGCAACCTGTGAGTGTCCCATTACATGTGTTCTTGTAAAACCAAGGTTCCCGCTTGACTTTACAGTAAATGTCCTGCCAGCTCCAGTCACTACTAGCACAGTGCATCCACATTCAGCCTGTTACTGTTATTAATGTTTCTTAGCCACAAAATGCTATGATTCATGTGAACATAATACGCTGCTTTACGACTTGACTGTGCTAAAACATATTACAACATGTCTATCATTAAATAGCGCAAATATGAAAACAATGTATGTTCTCTGTATCAATCAGTGCAGGGTTAGTCATTTAATTAACTTCTAGTCTGAATGTCCATCATCAGAGATATTTCAAGCATTGCACATATTTCATGTTAACCAAGACAGCAATTGGGATGAAAGATAAATAATTAAGAGATGTTATTGTACCATCAGTCTGTCCAAGGCAAAAGGGCAATTGCTAATTGAGTGACTGAAATGCTTTATTTCCCAGTGCTGTACAAACAGGATGTGAACTTGTGTTAACAAATGCACTGAAAGTCCTTGAATAGAGGCCTCATGGATAACACACACACCCTGAATCCTGTTTCACTGCTCTGAGATAGTGTCCCCAGACACAGCTGTTGCTTTGTATTCATTAAAACCATCATTTGCTGGTGTCACTCTCACTTTCTTTTACTAGGCTCTTTGCTGTTGAAAACTGTCGCTGTTCAGTTTCAGAAGAATTCCTCTAGTTGAAACCTTACACCCTGCATAGTGTCATGAAATATGCAATGCATTCCACATGGCGACTTTTACTCTGACCTCACAAACTTTTCTTTTTCTGCTTACACCAGCAGAATAACCATTATTTTCTAGACAGATTGCCCTTCTGTCTTACACTATTGTTTGGAAATAATAAGCATGCTTTAAGTACGATTTGTGTGGGATAGTAAACAATAAGGGCATTAAAAGTCCCTGAGCAGGTCTGTGACCATGTAAAAACACAAGGTTGATGTCTGAGAGCATTCTCTTAGGTCATAGGAGTTCATGGTTACAGTTAGTGTCAATAATAATTAAAAGGAACAAAAAAGGTCCGGCGCTCCAAACATACATTATATAACACTATGTGTCAGCACATGCATAAAAAGGAGGTTTAGTTCGCAATATAGATATATTGGGTTAAGCTCACCTGCCCAGCGTCAAGGCACCTCCTGTAGGTGAGTCCATAATAATTAAGGAGCAATGAGTGCATTATCATACCCTCCAACTGTACCTATTTAGCAGGTACAGTACCGATTTTTAATGGTCTGTATCGGCTAAAAGGGCTCCTGTACCGGATTCTGACCTAGCATCTCCCTCCCTACTATAGTCACCTACAGACTCCTACAGCTCTGCTAAAGTGACAAGACCCTCTCCTGTGAGTTCTTAGCTCATATGATAAGTTGTAAAATTAGATTTTACACCTTATCATACTTGCAAATGAGAGCAGATTAAAGCCTCGCCTCTTTATGGGGCAAGCCACACCCCCTTCACAGACACAACCCTCCATGTGTACCTATTTTCCATAAAAAAATGTTGGAGGGTATGCATTATTCTGTATAACCTTTAAGTGGCAAACGGCACATGCTCCACTCAGGCACCACACACCCGAACATAATATATAGAAATGAGGACACAGACACCATAGCTGGGTTTAAAAGGGAACATGGTTTTATTTAAAGTAATAAGTGAATTGGGCCGAATTGTAATTAGTTTATCTATGCATGTCTAAGCGCTAGAACATTCAGCAGTGAAAGGTGGCCCAATAGCAGATGGAGGGTTCAGCGCCTAACTTAACTTTAACCTAACCCTACAAACTAATACATTGGCATTCACGGCAAAGCGGTCCCATCCAACAACAACCCGATCATCAAGCTCACCCCAGCACCTGGAAGGTGGCATCCCTACGGACCCAACCGCTAGGGAATGGAATCCTCACATCATTCCTGGGTTGAGTACCTCGAGACCGCTTGCAACAAACACCTATTAACACATTTTACAGGTTAGAAAAAACTTAGCACTGTAAGGGAGGGAGGGAAATTCTTCTCAGCAGAGTGAAGCCTGATCTTTTATTTGCCTGGCTAAACTACCCCTTA